>CM039680.1:134921440-135521440 GCA_022537955.1 Schmidtea mediterranea
CAAAATATAGACTTGGGAAAATAACTAACAGCAGGAAAGAAATGCAATGGACAGTCAGAGGCGCAACGCAGAATATAATAATATGGCCAATAACGTATAAATAACTGCACATTAGCCAAACCTGCCCGGGAAAAAACTCAACCCAAAAAAACCTTATCAACTCGAGCACGAGAAAACAAAGAAATAAACAAAAGTGATAAACCCAAGGCAGAAAGATAATATCGAAAATATGGGCAAAGAACCCATTACAAAAGGGTATATTCAACCTTAAAAAGAACGGAACGAGAATGAGAGAACAAAATGTCAAAAACGAATCAAAAATCAAAATATCCATTCCAACAGAAAAGAGCGGAAATAATAAGTATACACGTTCAAGCAGAAAGAGATGATTACTGGAAATCAATAACAAAAAACGACAGAATCAATTACGACAAAAAGTCCGGAAAAGGAAACAAGAGAACAACCGTATCAACGACAGATCAGAGAAAGTAAAGCAGTAATAATAAACATAGAGTCAAATGCAGCAACGAAAAGAAAATAATTGAGAACACAGGTGAAAAACCTACACAAAAAATCTGCGATACGAACTCTAAAAGAAACGAAGCCAGTAAACAAAGAACAACTGCGAAACAAGCAAAAGTATACATCAAAAGTATCGAACCCCAACAAAACGAAAACTGGGAATAGAAAAAATCCAAAAAGGGAACCATGACATTGGGAACGAAACAAGAAACCACTCAAGTCAAATGCGACAGATCAACCTAAAAAAACCACCTGAGGAAAAAACGAAACATGGAAAAAAGGAATGATCAGGGACGACAGCCACCTTTCAATTCACGAAGCCCCAAGCACTGAAAAATGACAACAAAGAGATAATGGAGACAACCAATCAAGAAAAAAACACCGTACAGCTAACGGAAAAGAACTTATATGGATAAAATGATTTGGATAACAACAGCAGTAATACCAGGCAGCTAGTGTGCTGATGTATTCAATTAGTAAAGAACTACAAATGTAGAAAGAAGACAGCGGAAGAAAAGTTATGGCCCAGCAGTGGAAAAATTCACTGATGATATGGAATTAGGGAAATACGATGTAAAAGAACTGAGGAATACCGAAATCATAAGAGAAACTTCTAGCCAAGCGGACTCTGGGCTAAGAACCGCCCATTATCGAAGCACAACAATGGTCCAATGGATCTTGATGTATACCATGATAATGAATGAGAAATATGGGGGATATACGGCTGCGTAAGAGCTTCCCGCTACATGGTGTACAACGAGAAAAGACGTTGAATAGGAGTAAAATAGTATGTATCGTGATAAGAGTAAATAGATGCACGTATAATAAATTGACAAAAGTGTCAAGATTAGTAAGCAAACGAAAGAAAGCGATGAAAAGAGCATAGCATAACCAACAAAACCGAATAAGCAAATCAACAAAATCAAGAGAAGTACACCACCATCTCGTAAAGTAATTACACAACCAGCAGCTGCCAATGTACCTATAGAGAAAGAGAATGAACCAAGGAATATACCGAAGGATTCAGGAATTGAGGCACTGGAGGACGGCAAGCGAAACATGACACTAAAACTAACATGCGCAAAACTCAGGACAAAGACCACCTAAGTATTAACGCGAACGAAAAACAGAGTCTCAACAAGCCATAAGACTAGGAAGAGCAACAAAAGAACAATTACGTATACAATACAGGAGAATTAAATGAACATTAGCAGATCAGGTTAGGATGGCAAGCTGACGAAATTGAAACAGTACATCAACACAGCACGTAGATACCAGCCAATTGGGTGGAATGAAGCAGCGATGCGCAGAATTCACCCAGACCGGATCAACAGTAAGTAAAAAAACGGACTTGTAAAGAGTATTAGAATCAAAAAGAGAGAAGTAAAGCAACGTCGAGTAACAAGAAATTGTAAGAATATGCAGACAATATCAGAGAATAAGAAGATGCGAGATCCATCGAAGAATCGAGACGAAAATCGAAAAAGATTAAAAGTGACGAAACAAAGAAATTGATGTGGTAAATGTAAAGACTACTGATGGGAGCGAGACACAACGAAATGGGATGCAGAATATGTAACGGCGATGCCGATAAAGTGATAAAAACGGAAAAATAAAATGCCCCTGGATGCGAAGAAACGAATTGAAAGAATGAGACCCTACAACAAATTGGATAAAGCCACCAATAAAGAAACAATAACTACAGTTCAATGACGATAAAAAGAATGCGAATGGAAAGGACGTATGATGAAGCCGTAAGAGTACGCAAAATGAATGAGAAGATAACGAAATATATGCGAAATGCCAAACGAGCACAACAAAAAGACTATAAACACCAAAAGTGGTATCAAGAGAGAGGAAGAAATCGAATTCTGTGGATGTCATAGCGAATGGGAATATAAAATAGGGAAAGGGAAAAAAATGAACATCGGAATCCAGAGTAGAAAAAATATCGATCCTATATGAAGGATATCGCAAACAACTGCGTACAGGAAGATAAACAAATAAAAGAACATTGGAACGAATGCATCCAAACCAGTCAAATGCTTAGAACTATTCAACTGCCGACACAATTACCAATCGCGGAAAGCAAACAGCACATGATAGAGATAATGAGCGACGCATGGGCCGAAATCATAGAAAACGATAGGGATGTCCGCATGAAATAAAAAGCCTACGAACAGAAAGGATGCACAAAGCAATAATAAAAAATATTAGATCCCAGAAAAAAATTTCGAGAGAACCAAGGAGACACACTCAGAAGGCGAAGGAAAGAAAATGCAACAGATGACCAACAGCATAAAGGAACTAGAAACCAACAGTTCTATAGCCAGAAAACATCCTACAGCACCATTTAATATGGAAAATAACCGAATCGCAGAGAACTCAGAGACAAAAGACGGAACACAGAGATTTTAAGACAGCCCACCAAATACAGTTGGAAAATGGATACAAAATTGGGCATTAGACTATACCAAAGGAGATGAATGCAACGCACCTACATCAGTTCTCATCAAGTGGAAAAGGAATTACGACGAGCTATTTAACATGGCCTTTTAAACAAAACATGATATTAACAATGAAAGGACAAGAGGATTACCGCAATCCAATCAGAACAGGAAATGAACCACAGATGGGAAGGCCAACAACTGACTGGAATACAGCAATTGGAACACCACGTTTTTATCCACAACAACGACTGAGAGGAGAAGGATTCTTGCGAGAAGATAACCTGTATATAAAATTAGAAGTAGAGAAGCCGGATAAGACGTTGTAAAAAGAAAGAAAAGTGTAAATAAAATGTAAATAAAATAATAAAAATTAAATAAAAATCAAAAAATTACAAATAATCAGAAAAATCAGAAAAACGAAACTTCAAAAATAATGACAATATTTAGATGGCAAGCGGAATCAGCGAAGAGATAACAATACAAATGAGAGAAGGACCAGATTCGATATGGACGAGACTATGGAAAAAACCGGAAGAGGAAGAGAAAGTTAATACACTTGCAGCAGCAATTATATACTATAAAGACTACGACGGAACAAGACGGCCAACGCAAATCATAAAAGCGATATACTCACAAAGGAGAGTGAAAGACGAGGAACTGAGAAAAGAGGAACAGAGATATTTAACTTTTAAAGATAATAAAGTGTTTACCGAACGGCGAAGTCAAGAAATGGCCGCACAAGGATTCTATTTTACGGGAACACCAGAACTACCAGACGAAGTAACATGCATCTATTGTAAAGGAAAACTCGCAAAATGGGAAAAGGAGAGACAGCTAAACGAGAACACCTGAGGAAATTTCCAACCTGCCCATTTAGAATCAATATTGATGTAAGAAACCAAGCGATGAACAGATTAGAAGGAATCAGACAATCAGAAATAGACAGTGATGAAAAGGGAGGTGAGAAAAAGATAACGATAATAAAGAATTTCGAAGATCCAGCAGAATTAATATGGGAAAAAGAGACTATAAATAGAACATTCGAAGAGAGAATTAAAACCTTCAAAGGAAATCCAAGAGCAGCAGAATTTGCGAGTCAAGGATATTGCCAAACAGCCAGAGGAATAATGTGCGAAGGATGCAAAAATCAACAACCAATACCAGATCAGAATGTCAAAAAGCTAAAACATAAAGGAAAATGCATGTATAAACAAGAAAAGGAGTCAAAGAACATCGAAATAATAATTACCAACCAACAAATAGAAGACATTTTGGATCGACCGAAAACGAGAACCCTAATGCTATTATCAGGAGTGGATACTCAAAAGATGAGAAAAATAATCAAAGAAAGATTAGCTAATAATTTAGAGTGGTATGACTCAACACAAGCAGTAATCCGAGCAATCAAGCGATATCAAGAGAAACCAAAAGAGAATCGAGACAAATCAATAATAAAAGAAGCTATTTTGGAACAGTATCAATGTGTAACATGTTGGCAAAAACATGTAGAAATAATTTATATGCCTTGTGGACATATGGTTACATGCGAAGCATGTGGATTGAAGGTCGATATATGTCCAGTATGTAGAAAGCCGATCAACAGGCGGATCAAAGGATTCCGTTTCGCTGATCAATAATTAAAAATGGGAGTAATGTGTAAAAAGTGTAAATAAAGATAAACGTAAAAACAAAAAAAAAAAAAAAAATTATAAAAATCACAAAAATACAAGATGATGTAAATTATGATAAAATTTTGATATGAGTGAAAAGAAAGAATAATCAATTATTAATATTCAGAATTACAATGAACCAAAACGAGACGATAAGCCAAAAGATAGAGAAAACTACAACAGAGGACAAAGAGCCAAAAATCGAAAACCAATCCAAACAACTAAAAGAGATTAAAGAGGAATGGCAACAAAGGTCGATGAGATTAAAAGAAATATTAACATCAGTAGAAGGAGAACTACTGAGAGATACGTTAAAGATAAAAATGATAAGAGAAGAATTAGAACAACAAACAATGAATTCCGAAGGAAATAATGAACCATATCAAGGACGAGAAGAGGAACTAACAAAAGAATCGATGCAGAACCAAACCAGAATCATAAACCAAAGAAAGGAGATCAGAATGTTAGAGCAAGAGAAGCAGGAGCAACAAAGCGAAATCGAAAGATTGCGAGAAGTGATAAAAGACAAAGAGGCAGAGATACGAGAAGAAGGAGATGAGACGATAAAGATCATACAACAAATGCAGGAAGAAATTGGGCAAATTAGCACCCAATATCGAATAGAGAAAACAAAGAGAACCCATTTGGAACAAGCCAAAGAATGGGCAAAACGACAAGCACTCCATTGGAAAGCCAAATGGACGGAGGATAGAGAAAACTCAAGAAGTAATTTAGAAGCACGAATTAGACACTACATCCAGCAAATAGCCGAAGAGGAAGATAGAGTAAGAGCTTACAAAGCTAAATGGGAGAATGCGAAAAAGGAAGTCAACAAGCTGAGAAATCAAGGGCCAAAACCATCAAAGAAAATTAGAGGGCCCAGAGACGATAGACAGGAAAGAATAGTGATCCAAACAATGGCGGAAGCGAGAAAGTGGAAAGACAAGTATAGATTGTCGAAAATCGAGAATGCGATGCAATGGGAACATATACAAAAACAAGACCACGAAATAGTATGGCAACAAACGAGAATGAAGGAGATGCTAATAGAACAAGAACAGACTCTTAAACAGAGACAGATACAACAAAAAAAAACGGAAGACAAAGAAAAGTGGATCAAATCAGAAGCAAGAAGATGGAAGAACCAGTACCAAGAAGCCAAGAAAGAGATAAGACTGCTACCCAAAAAGATATTGAATATGGAAGATTGGGAGCTATGGGAACAAGTCGAAGCGCAGAAAGAAACAATTGAGGAGCTGAACGAGGAAATCCAAACAATGGAATACCATGAGCGAGCCAGACAAAATACAATAAGAAGGCTCAGGAAAACCGACAAGGACCTCAGAAAATGGATTGATCAGCTAAATCAAAAGATAACGGAAACCCTACACGAACAAACGGATGAAAGACGACAAATCCAACAATTAAACGAGAGAATAACAGAACTCCAGCAGGAGGTGAACGGACACCGAGGAGTCGCAGTATTTAAAGAAATCCAGTTGAGACATCAACATGAAGTTAATGAGCAGTTGAAGGAACAAGTGGAAACAGAGATCAAAACGATAAAGCAAGGATATGAGGAGAATGAGCAAAATCTAAGAAAAGAGATTGAAAAGTTAAAAGCTTTGGAAAATACGCATCGTTTGGAAACGCAAGTAGAAGAGTTAACAGAAAATACGGAATATCTCGCCTATCTCTTAGACGAAGAGATACAAATATCAAGCGCCTTGCGTGAAGAGGTAAATATATTACAAAGTCGACCACCAATCCTGCTTATGCCGTTATACCCAACCGAAATTCCAACCCAAGTACCCGCCGAACCCGATGAAGGATTCAGGGAGACGGACGAAACGATAGCGTAAAATTGAAGAGGAAAATTGTAAAAAGTGTAAAAAGACAATAAAAAAAAAAAAAAAAAATAAAGAAAAATAATAAAAAACAAAAAATTGTAATCGATGTATATTTAGCATGAAGTCAAACGAAATAGAAATCCGAATGAATCTAGAAGGCGGAGAATACGTACCAAGCCCAATTCAATTAGTAGAACCAATCGAACAAGACCCACTGAGATACTACAGTAAAAGATGGAGAGCCGAAAGAAAAGAATGGCAAGAATTAGTGGAGGAGCAAGAGTCAGAAATCGCCCGGATAAATCATCAGTTAATACAATCTAAACAACTAACCAATATGATAAAACGAAAACTAACATCTAGCATGGGAGAAAACAGAGATCAAAAGAGAGAAAATGAACGATTGAGACGAGAATTAGCTGAAATAAAAACCCGTGTAATCCTGGAAGACTATTGGAAAACCGAAGCAGAACGAATGCGAGACAGCAGAAAAAGCGAACAGAGATACGTGCTACAACTAGAAGACAGTTGTAGAAAAGCCAGAGAAATAAAAGAAAGTCACCAACAAGCTCAGGACGAAATTAAAACATTAACAGATCAGCTTCAGGAAGCGAGACGAAAGCTGGAAAAACAAACAACCAAGCGGGTCAACTATAAACGTCAACTTAAAAGAAAGCAAACAAAAGAAAGAAATCTTCAAATGAAAATTCATAATCAACAAAGAACAATCAAAGAAGGTAAAGAACGATTAAAAGAACTTCCAAAATTAACCGAGCGATTAATAAAAGCCCAAGTCCTGATAATGAGATTCTCAGAAAATAAAATTAAAGAAGAGTGCGAGAGACACTCAACCCCAGAAAGAGAGAAAGAGTAAAAAGGGCTAAACTCCACTGTATATAGTTGAATAAAATTGTAAATAGACGTGAAAATTGATTGATATATATTAGAAATGAAAACCATGAACCCAACGTTATGGATCACAACGATAATGATGATAATGATGAGAAAGTGTAATACTGAAAACCCATTAGAAAAATGCGAGAAATCCCAACCCTTCAGAAGAGAGGACAGCACCTGTGCCGATTTCAAAGAAATTTGTAACAATCCCAACAACGAAGAATGCCAACAAATAAAACTACAATGTATACAATGCCCCATGAAAGAGAACAAGGATGAGATAAAACAGAATATCGAGAAAACCCAAATAATGGTACAAACCCTACTGAAAAATAATGAAGAAATAGCCAATATAAAAAATGAGAACCGCGAGACAAAGAAAATCCTAGAAACCCTCATCGGACAAATTCAAAGAAAAGCCAAAGCAAATCCCAATAACAAACCAATCCAAGAAATTCAAAAGATCGCTCTGTCAATCAAAAGGCAACAAGGAAAACAAATCAAACGGAAAAACGAACCCCATGCAATGACAAGTCTATCAATCGAACTTATACTACCGATTAGTATAACCTCTAATATGATACTTCTAATATGCTGCCTCATCATCGGCCTAACAAAAAACAAACCAAGGCAAAATACCCAAATTCAAAAAGTCAGAAGAATGCTCACCCAAATTCGAAAAATTAACAAAACTAACGAAACGACAAGACTCTCGCAGATTTCTATCAATCACCCTTCAAGATCAGCCCAGCTTGAAAGCGAAACCCAAGCCATCAGTGATTCATTCGAAGCCAAATATAACTGATTTACATTGATTTGAACTGATTAACTCGTACTGATCAACAGTGACTTGAACTGATATTACAAAACTTGCACTGATATTAAAACTGAACTATCTGATTTTATTTGATTATGTATCGTAGTAGGACCTTAAGTCCATCTTTATCTGGATGATTTAACCATACCGTAAAAACTTTTTATGAATGTGAATATTGAAAACGGAATTGTACGTATTATTTTGAAATCAATTGAAATTGCGGGTCGCAATTTTACGGACCCCCGAGTGTTTTATGTTGGGCCAGAACGTAAACGGCCTTCAAAAATGTTTAAATGGATCAGAAACACACACGCAAATACAACACGCAATTCAAATAAACCCCAAAACACCAATTAAACCATATAAAATCTGAGAAATAAAAGAATTAAATATAAATTCAGAAACATAAAAATAAATTAAAATATTAACAAAATGCACCAAGATCCGCACGATACCTACACAAATACAACAAGAAAACATAACAAATTCGACAGAATTGAAAAATTAATAAAAGTTCATTAAAATGAAATTTAAATCGAAAAATTTGAATTAGTAATAATTCAATAAAAATTCTAATTTAAAAATTATTAAAGCAAATCAAAAAATAATAAAAATAAATAATAGAATTTGCTAGAAAATAACAAGGTCGAATTTTGTTTTACTGCATCAAATTTCACACGTCATACAAATAGGTATATATACTGATCCATTTTCACATTTAAAAAAAAAAACCATTTTGAAAACAAACCGTTTTCGAACAAAACTATTTTTGAAAGTTTTTTGAAAATCTTATACGTTTGGACGATCTTCGAAGTTACAGTTATTTAAATTATTTATTTAGGTGAGAAATATTTATGGTGGAACCCTCTTTCCACGTCGCGTCATTGCATCTCAGTAGAGCTCTGCTCGGCGTCGACGTGGGGAGAGCGGTATTTTTGGGTTTATGTTATGGTATATGAATTTTGATTTATGAATGGCAAGGAATGGTAACCTGTTATTTTTGTTTTATAATTAATAAACATTATTATGCCTAAATTATTTTATATATATATATTTTTTTTTTCTCAAATAAATCTGTCGAAATTTTTCCGGCCCACAGCCGAAACATAATGCAAGTAAATAAAATCTACACACAATTCAGATTCGTGTAAGCGCGTGGAATATCGCCAATGATCTGTGCCCGTGAAGACCCGGCGTGCGGAACGCAGAGTTGGATCGTCAATATTATCCCTATAGATGAGAGGAGGAATAAGGAAGAAGTCATTTGATTTCTTCCTCGTTCCTCGTTTCTGTAAAATCGACTTAACTCATACTACACATGGCTAAAAATCATCACACCGAGTAGTCCAGTGGGCACTCAGTAAATATAATATAAACACAAAATGCGCTTAAGGCTTATTAAAAGGGATTGGAACTGGGGTTAATTAAAATGGAAATCGTTGTTATAATTCAAGTTAATTAGTTCAAATAAAATTAAATTTGCAAGTCAAATAAATTGATAGAGAGCATTTAATAAATAATTTATTGATTCTCATTGATTAATGTAAAAATATTTAGTATCCATTTAATAAATAACTCATCGATTTCAATTGATTAATGTAAAAATATTTGGTATCCATTTAATAAATAACTCATCGATTTCAATTGATTAATGTAAAAATATTTAGTATCCATTTAATAAATAACTCATCGATTTCAATTGATTAATGTAAAAATATTTAGTATCCATTTAATAAATAACTCATCGATTTTAATTGATTAATGTAAGGATATTTAACTCATTAAAGTATTATACTGTAAATCAAGTACTCATTTAATAAATAATTTATCGACTTAAAATGATTAATGTAAAGATATTTAACTCATTAAATATAATATGAACCCATTATGTGCCTCAGGGCTATTAACGAGGAAGGGCACGGGGAATAAACTGAATTGAAATCGTTGAATTATTATTTGGAAATAAGTTTGATAAAATTGTTGGCATAATCAAAATGAATTTACTTTTCAAAGTAATCGGGTAGAAACCATTAAATAAGTAACTTGTTAATTCAATTAAGTTATTGATAAAGTAAAGTGAGTATAGATTAAAACTTAAGGAAGATTAAAGCAATTCATTAAATCATTAGGGTAATTATCGAACCAAAAAATTGAAACCGTTGATTAATACTAGTTAAGAGTTATGGATACAGTTAAATCGAATTTAAATTTTGGAAATAAAGCAATAGAAGTCATTGAATAAGTAATTCGTTGAGTTAATCAAACCAGAGTAACGGCTAAGGTAATTGATGAAAGGTATTGAACAAGAATAGGTAAATTAAATTGTTATCGATTAAAAGTGAAGAAAATAAGTACCGTATTGATTAAATTTCATTAACATATCCGCTAAGACAAATTAGAGTAGCCATGGTTTAACCGACAAAATTTTCTTAATGCAATTCGGAAATTAATACGAAACGTATAAGATCCTTGTTTAATAAGATCGATCCACTGATTAATTGGATAAGAATTGTTGGTTAAACCAAGCGATTCATTAAATTTGAAAGAACTTGAATAAGCGAAATTCGTTCCCGAATAAAAGGAAAATAGAATAAAACTTGATTATCGATAAAATACTAAAATGATAATTTATTAAATTGAAGAAGTTGGCGTCTTGACAAATTATGAAAGGAAATAGATAACGCGAATGACGGAAATTTAATCTGAGTTATTATTTAAACGACCCTTCGAGTTGAATAAAATAACTTCCAGGTGAAAGTAGCGGGATTTAGTAAGTAACATAAATTTCTAAACGAGAATAAATTAACAGCCTGAGATAATTTATTAGGTAAAACAAAAATAACATAAACTATGAAAATCAATTTTACCAATTCAACAGATCAAAAGTTTAATGATCAGACTTTGCTAACGTTATTTGAAATGATGAAGGCTTGATTTTCATTATAAAAGGTTTCCCGTACAAATTCCAAGTGTGAGGGATGACGCTCGCCCGAGAACCACGAAACCCTTTCCTTAAAAATGATAAATCAAAAATATTCAAATTAGCCGAAACCACATAGCTCACCATTTCATGAATACGTGATCTTGAAAGTGCCCTGTCTAGAATAAAATGAATTAAACATATACCAGTACTAAAATAAACAACCTTTGATCACCATCATTTCCGTCGACATAAACAGTTCACCGTGTTCAAATAGTGATTGACTCTCACATCCTGTCATTTTTGTTTATGAAGGAAATGGTGATTATTAAAACACTCCAGTTCGAGATCTAACATCGTGTGAACGTCTACTTGTTTAATTATACTTATGAATGCTTAATTTGATAACCATTTGATTGTTTAAACATGTATTTAATTGTCTAATTAGTAAATCCATATATAAAATTTGATTATTTAACGGTAGATAAATGTCTAATTAGTTAGTCCATGTATAAAATCTGATTATTTAACGATATGTAAATGCTTAATTAGTTAACCATGAGTAGATATTTGATTATTTAACTACATACTTAGTTAGTGAACCTTATTTACATGTTTGATCATATAACCCTATGCAAATGTCTAATCGTTCAATTATAGATAAAGGTTTTCTTAAAAAATTGTTTAATTAAAATTTTCGATAATTGAATTTACACCTACCTAATTAAATCATCCAAATATATACAAACTCGAACGGTTGGTAATACATAAACCCATTTAAGCTAAGATAACCGACAATTACTTTTATCATTTTTTAACGTTAAGCATTCCTCGAATGGCCGTACAGTAGGCAGACGCACGACCAGTGACTTAAAGCACCTTTTTCTTCTAGATTCCAACTGCAGCATTAGACCGGACACTAACACGCGTTCAACTTCGAGCCCTTAAGTTTAACGTATGTAGGTTTGAATTGACCCAATCTCTTCCTTAAACGACTGGAAAGTCTGTACAATTTGTGAACCGCAAGCTAGGCATCTTCCTATAAATTATCCAAGAAATCTTGAATGAAAACTACCAACCTCATTAAGTTATTTCCATTTAGTAGAAACCGGAGCTATGATCGAACTCCCTGCCCATGAAGTAGAACGGTGGAGGCAGGCATGGAATCGGGTGTATCAAGAACGATACCCTTCCATGCCTGAAGATGACCAACTAGAAGATATAAACCCAGAGGAGTTCATGCGGCAGTTCCGGAAGCCATTCGACGAGCCTAATCCTTCTCAAGATATCTTAACCCAGGCCCAGGAGCTTCTGGAGGACCTCCTCCAACTCCAACGTCAAGTAGAAGCAGATGTGGCAAGGGCCGCAGCACACTTGGCCAACGTTCAAGATGACCTGATGGCGGGGCGGTTAGCCAGTAGGTATCCACCCTCTCCAAGACCGATCAGAAACCTTAAGCGACCGGTGCTCGTTGTCTCGGGATACGCTCCGGAAGAGGGAATCAAGCGATTCTTCGCGGAGGAGTAAACTTTATTGATTTGAACAGTTATTATTGTTGCTATAGTGACATCGCGATTGGTTTAAAAACAAAGTTTTCTGTCTCGTCTTTTTTTATTATTACCATACCTTTCATTTTCATAAATTGTTTAAGTAAAACCGCTCATATTTGTATTAGTCGTCATCCAATTCACCCTTACTATTTTAGAAATGGATCCCGTGAAGTTGTTACAAAACGAATTAACCCGAGCACGACAAACAAACAAGGATCTCCACGATCAACTCATACACCTGGTCCGGGAAATACAACAACTCAGGGCTACGTGGGTTAACCCCACGAGGGTCAAGCCGTTGTATCAAAAGTTAGCCGCGGCTCAGAAGGGGTGGGCCGAAGAAAGACAATTAGTGACAAGCCTGAAGACCCAAATCAGGGGGCTAGAGGTAGCGTTGTCCGCTAGTCAAGAGGGGGCAGCGGTAACCTACCCTCTAGTTTTCGCCCCGGCTCAACTAGCATACCGTGAGTCGAATCCGACCCCATCCGCGATGCCAACCCCTGCCGAAAACTCCACTCCAACAATTCCTTCAACATCCAGTCGACGACCTGGTCGCAAGGAACGGGCCAAGCGCCGAGCCGCTCGACTCTCCAATCAATGTGTTTCGTAGAGAAATAGACTATTGCTAAATATATCGTTTCCCGTACATTTCTCATTTCATTCCCGTACCAGTAAAGTTTTTTTTTAATAAAATAACATTGAGAGGGATTAAACTAAACTACCAATTATTTTGTCTTCTCAAACTAACGCCGATAAACCAGCTGGATAGACGAAAGAAAGTTAAATGCGAGGGGACCAAACAATTAAAAGCGAGCACAGGTCTTCTATCGACAGCTCGTGAACCCGAGGATTGTCCAAGCAACTATAGTATTAGCCAATGATACTCAATTTTTGCGGGCGGTCCACCACTTGAACACATTACCAACGTTGCCTAGCAACGGGTGCCAAGTGGCAGTTAGCAATTTTTGTATGGCGTTACTAGGGTCACCGGGAAGATAAGCAAGATTTTGAAACCCTGTAACCCACCATATTTAAAATAACATACATCATGAATAAAATAAATTTTTAAAAATTTATTTTTTTATCTTGTTATATTATTAAAGAATAAGAAACCTGAAAGAATTAAAATAAAATCAAGATCAAGAAAATCAAGATTACAAATTATTGAATTACAAATTCCAATATTATAAATTCTTGATCTTCATTTTATATTCTTGTTTTAATTTCTTAGTCATTTCTTTTTTAATTTCGATTTCTATTTCTTTAGAATATTTAATTTTATTAATATTTTCATTTATTTCTTCTATTATTTTATTACTTTCTTCTATTTCAGTAGGTGATAATAATCCATCTTCCAAAGGTTTAACTTGATATAAATATAACTTATTTATTCCATGATTTAATTCTTTGTATACTTCACGATAAATCTTTTTCTTTTTTGAAGTTAAACCGATTGAAATTCCTTTCCCTAAAAAAAGTAACAAAGCATTTGATCCTCCAAATATTGAAGACATTATAATTAAAACAAAAGGAGCTACACCGATTAAACTTATACCAGAAAATATGCTGGTTGAAATTGTCAAGATTCCAGTTATTGAAAGACAAGCAATTTTAATTCCTCTATCAGCTTTAGTCCATCGAGATTTTATTTTTTTATAATGTATTAATCTTTCACCTAACTTTTTCTTTTCTAATAGGAATTCGTTTATTTTATTAATCGAAGGATTATTCGAAGAATCTATATTCATAGGAGCTTTTATTTTTTAAATTGGAAGATTTTCTATATAATTAAAAAGATTTTGTTCATTCAAAGATGGATAAATCTTTTTTTCTTGAAAAGTTGGATAAATTATTTCTTCATTAATCTCGCTTTGTTCCGAAGCCAGTCGAGTGCGTTCCATTTTTAATTGTCTATTTTTACGGCTTCTATATTTTTATATATAAAATCTTCTAAATCTTTAAATTTCTTACCAGAAAGTATTGGATTTGATCTTGTGGTTGAAAATAAATCATCTAATTTTATATTATTCATACTTGCTAATTTTCTATATATAAATTCTATTTTTTTCAAATTCCCTATGACCTTGATTTATTAAAGATCTAGAATTATTCCACTCCCGCTAATAGTTAATTTAGACTTTAGTTCAGAGACTGAAAATGAATTGTTTCTAAGATGTAAAGTTTTTCGTTTGTTTCCAATTATAGCTCTAATAAATGTTCCTTTTGAACCCATTATTCTAATTTTATTAATTTCAATATTTTGACCATTATAAACAAACATAACAAAGAAATCATCGTGGTGGCGGAATAAATTAAAAGTATGATCCTTATCACCACAAAGCGTAGTTGGATTATTTTTTATTATAAAAGAAATCAATGGATGACTGTTCTTCAATAGCATAATAATCAAACTCTTTGTTACTATATTTTATATCCTTGAGGTTTGATGTTTGTATATTTTTAACCACATCTTTTTTGAATGTTTCGAAATCATTCAAGAGTTGTGAAGATTCAATTTTAAAATGACTTATTTCATTCTTGAGAGTATCAATTACCTTCATTCGGTTATTCATCTAGGATGATTAGTTACTCATTTCACTTAATTCAAAATTTATCCTACTAATATTTGTATTTATTTCATTTATTTGTTTATTATATTCCATCTCTAAAATTGTGATATATCTTTTAACTGAATCATCCACAAATTTTTTATTAACTGCATCCTTTTCATTTTTTGGGGTTGGAAGATTTGAAATTGAATTATTATTCATGTTTAATTCTCCTCTCATCTTATCACCATTTTCATTTACAAATTTACTTTCAACTTGTTCCAAAATTGCGTTACAATACTCATTACAATACTCATTTTTAAATTTTATTTTATTATAAAAGATCTTGAATAATTTTTTTGAAAGACAGTCGCTTGCGCTCTAAATTTAATAAAATAAAAATACATAATTGTCCACATATTTTTGTATTCTCTTTTTGAACTTGCAAAGTATTTAAATATAACAATCAGTTAAATATAATTTCATTTCTTGGATTGGAATAATTCCATATGAATCAAAATAAATTTTATATTTTTTAGAACAAAGAACCCAATGAGATCCATGTTCTTTTGATGTTTGAAAATTATTAATAATATTATCAGAATTTAAATAATTTTTAATTTCATCTCTCATAATTATTTTACATTTAAGATTTAAATCTTTTTTTTTACATTTAAGATTTAAATCTTTTAAAATATCACAAAGATAAAAATTAATTGTAGTACCTCGACCATATTTATCTAGAAATTTATTCAATTCAACACATGTCATTTTTAAAGAATTAAAGAATTAAAAGAATTAAAATGTTATATGAAAAGATGGTTTTTTATTCAATCGACACTTGTTCATTTTCTTCATTTGATTCAATAGATTCAATAGATTCAATAGATTCAATAGATTCATTTGATCCGAAGTCTTTAAAATTAATCTTTATTTTAATATTGATTTTAATTTTAGAATTTTCTTTAATTTTAGAATTATCCATTTTCATATTAAAAAATTTAGAATTATACCTGTCGTAAATGTAAACAAAAAGAAATATTTTCATTATTAAAATTTATTAAATTATCATTTTGATCAACAATTTTAAAATTTATACTTGAAATAGGTTTTCTAATCATGGAAAATATCTTGGTGTTGATATTTGTTGTACAATTCTATATCCACGAGGAACAGTTCCTTATGGAAAACTATATATACAATTTTTTCTTCTTCAATTGTGATATGTTCCTTCAACCAAATCACATAATAAACTTATAGAGGTTATATTTGAAATATCTACCATCTTTTAAGCAATAAATAATTCATCAGTTGTATTATTTTCCTAAATTTTAACAGTGAATCCTAAAAATTCACCAAATTTATTATTATCTAAAAATGAAACACTGTATCCTTTTTTAATCAACATGTTTATTTTTGCTGTTGAAATATTTAATGAAAAAGTAACAATATTTTGTTCACCATATCTCTTTTTAATCAATTCAATTATTAATTTAAATGAAAAATCTAATTTATATGCTCCAGGTGGAATTGCTATCAAGTCATATCCATTAACAACACCCATAGTTTTGGTTTTCTAATACCAAATACATTATTATCTTTTGTAATATTAAAAATTGTATTAAATGTTGTAAACCATGATAATCCAACTTCATAATTATAATCTTGATTTAATTCTAAAAGAAATTGGAAAATTAGCAAAAAATTCTGATTTTTTAGAATCAAAACTTAAATCTGTTGAATATTTTGTAGATAAAAGATTAATCATTTTTTCTATACTTTTCTCCATTTTAGGAAAAAAAATTTAGGTTGAAATTCTTGAATTAATTTGGTAGAACAATTACAAAACCTGAATCTTCTTTTTCATCAAATTTATTATTTCTTCATACTCAGGAGTTCCAGGAATCAAAAATATTGTTTTTGGTTTCGATAATTCCAACAATTCTTCAGGAGTATATACTAAATCACCATCATTTGATATTCCTTGAACATTTTCGTTTGATACCGGTTGGTTTTCATCCAGAAATGGCTGAGTAGAGATCTCCAGAAATTTAAAATTTGATTTCAACTTATCCATAACTATTTTAAACATGATAATTTATATTATTTATATTATTTTATATTTATATTTATATTATATTTATATTATATTTATGTTATATTTATGTTATATTTATGTTATATTTATATTATATTTATATTATATTTATATTATATTTATATTATATTTATATTTTATTTATATTATATTTATATTATATTTATATTATATTTATATTATATTTATATTATATTTATCATCTTTTCACTACCTGTTACAATATTTAATTCTTTTTCAACCAAAACACAACAAAAACATTTTCCTTTAAAACCATCATCTTTTTCCATTTCTATTGTTACAGTTACTCCATTAATTGCTAGTTTATAATCTTGCTCACTAACATCAACACAAAATATAGAATTTAAATTTTTAAATTCTGAAAACTTTAATTGTGGTTCAACTAAAAATTCATGACACATTAAAATATAACTCTTATATAGCATTGATTGATAATTTTTTGCTTTATCAAATGTTGTTGAATTTGAAACAATAAATTTCCAGGTGAATTTAATGCTTCTGCAGATGAAGTTGATGGTAAAACTTCTAAATAATCTTTCATTTTTAATAAATGATTAAATTTACTATTTTTATCCAAATTGAAAATCGAAATTCTATTTATTATTCAAAAATTTAAGAACTTAGAATTTAGAATTGGAAAATTTATTATATATTGTTTTTTATCAATCAATTTCTTGGTTAATAATCTTGACAAAATTGCATTTATATGATTTTCACAATTATTATTTCCTGCTTTCTAGAAGCTAAATATTTTCTTAATTCATAAAATAATTCACAAAGATTATCAGATAAATAATAATACTTGGTGTTTTCTCCTTTAATTCCCTCTCCTGTTGTTTCTGTTGATTCCTGGGTAACTGCGACTTGATTAGTTTTTCTTTAGTTAATTTTTCATCACCAAATTCTTTAACTTTTTCAACTTGTTCGTCATATCCCGCTGGTTTTGCAAAATATGATTTTATTTTTTCATAATAATTATTTTTCTCAATAGAATTAATATTTTTTGTTATATTCTCATATGTTTCAATATCACTTATTGGAACATTTAATTCTTCTTTAGAATTAAATGCATTTCCTTCAATTGTTTTTTTCAATCCATTAGTAAAAATCTTTTTCTCATTATTATTTGATGTTATGCATATGTTATTCCTTTCATTGGTTAATACAAATTTTTTACCACTAATAGATAATATGGTTCCATCTTTTTCATGAAGGTATATATCTGTAAAAAGAGGTGTGATCGTTTTGTTACCTTTTATGACATCATGATTTACATTCAATTCTAATTTTATTGGATGAATTTGTTTTGTGATTTCTTGATCAATCTGTGTGTATTGATCTTTAGTTTCTATATCTTGAATTAGTCTTCTATCTTGAAAAGGAATCAAGTTAGGATCTTCATTCCATAGAAAATCTTTTCGAGGTTCTTGGAAAATTTTTACTTCTCTAGGTTTATTTTCAGTTAAAATTATTTCATTTTTTGTTTCTTTAATAACATCAATTATTGGGTTTTCAATTTTTGTAGCCATGAAATTAAAATTTTGATCATAAAGTCTTTTAGATATTAAATTATCATTCCAAATATTATGCTGAATATTTAATAATTTACAATCTTGAATATATTTATCAAGATTAAAATCATTTACGTTTCTAACCATTTTTATTCAAGAAAATTCAGTAATCTTGAGATTCAATAATTCACTAAATAATTATTTTTTCATATACTTGATTCTTTCTTTATCCAATGCAATATAATTATATTTTATAGATAGATGATTTTCAAAACTATTAAATTCTTCCTTGTCTAAAGTATCACTAAACAAATCATTAAAAATACTATCTTTATTTCTTTTCCTAATTTAAAGAATATGAAAAAATTAGAATTACCTCGAATACTTCTAGATGGTAAATCATAATAAATTTGAACTAAATAAATTAAATTGCAAATATTATGTCTACCTCGAGTAAAATAAGATTCCATAATTTCTTGATTTTTCATGTTGACATTTTTAATTTTTCACATGGAATTATTTCATGATATTTATTACTCATTGATACACCAATTTTTTCAGGAGGCCTCCGACCGACCATTTCTACATATAATTCTTCACATAAATCTCTAATGGATGTATCATCAGGAGTTTTATCTTGATTTTGAAATAATCCCACAATATCTTGTTTTGGTAAACCAGAATTTAACATATGAAAAATTATTTGCATTTCAGGTTGATCAATTGTTTTAGAAAAAATTATTAAATTATCATATTCTATTAAATTAGGAGTTAGAATCATTTTTAACAACAAAACTGTTTTCCGAGAAGCAGAACTTCCAATTATCAACATTCTAAAAGAATTTGGTAAAATAGGATTGTGACTGAATTTCATAATATTATATATTTATTCCAAGTTGGTGAAAACGAAGTTCAACTTGAAGAAGACATTTTTAAATGTAAAATTTTTAATAATGAAAAATTATTTATTTTTTATAAGGAGAAAGAAAAATTCCATCACCATCAACCTCTATTTGAATATTTACTTTATTTAATTTTTTCAAAACTTGTTTTAATTTTTTATTTTTAGAAGGACTCTTTTTATTAATAGATTTTATAAAATCACAAATTCCATGATCTTGATATAGATCTAAATAAAATCCTTTTCCTTTTTGAGGAATTAAGAATTTTTGTAGCATCAGCTAATTTTGCTTCCTTAATATTTTTAACAACAGTTGTTATTCCACCTGCTGCTCCTGCTGCAGCTGTAATTCCTCCAAAGATTAACGGTAATAATGCGGCTAAAGGTAGATTTCCATCTTTGGAAGTCACTTGCGCTCCTCAAGAATGTTCATCTTCTTTTTGTTAAATTTCTGCTATTTTATTTTTACCAATGAATATTTTTACCATTATATTCAATAGATGCAGGTTTATTTGTTTCTATTATTTTTCTAATTTTTTTTCTAAATTATCAACAGTCTCTGTATTAATAATTTCATCAACCATTTTTAATAGAAATAATTAAAAAATAGTTTTTTGGAGTTCATTTTGATAGAATTAAACTAGAATTTCTTCACCAGTTAAAACTTTAATTCCACAAGCTGTTGGTTTTGAATTATTAATTTTTGAAATGACAAAAAATTTTTTAGACCATTTATGTGTTGAACTTTTGTCAAATTTATTTTTCCATTTGAATATTCTAACTCGATCACCAATATTAAATTTTTGTTTTTCTTGTAAATTACTATTCATATTATTATTTTCATGGGTAATTTCTCTTACTATATAAGGATTCTAGATTGCTTCTCTTGGTGAAACTCCTATTGTTTTATGAATTTTATTATTATATTTATTAATTAATTCTGGTAATATATCTATCCAAATTCTATTTTCTTGTTCTGTAAGTTTTTTATACATCCAATTTTTCAATGTTCTATTAAATCTTTCAATTATAGGATTATGTGAACCATAATTTGATCTATCATCAGGTGAATTAAAAGTTGAATAAATATCAAAATCATTTTCTTGTCGAAATTCTTCAAATATTTTATTATAAAACTCTTTACCATTATCAACATATAATTTTTTCGGAATTCTATTTGGGGTTTCTTCAAATAAAAACTCGAAGCCTTTCTTAATTGAATTTGCTGTTTTATTTTTTAATGGTAAAACCCAAACATATCGAGTATACAAATCGATAACTGTTAGAATATATCTATAATTTTTATTATTTTTAGGATTTACAGTTTCAATTAAATCTTCTGACCAAATATGATCTTTATTGAAAACTTTTATTTTTAAATATTTTTTAGGTTTTCTATTTTCGTTATGTAGTTCATTCGTTAGAGTAGTATTTTTATTGTATGAGTTTGTTGATATTTCTCCGAAGACAGTCGCTTGCACTACACCTAACATTATCTTTGTTTTCATTGCTACTTTTTCTATTGCTCTTGAAAATCTTTCAGAAAATGTTGGATTTTAAATATCTGCTTTTTGACGAGAACGAATATCTTCTTAACGATACGCTATGTCATGTTTTAAAGCCGCTGTATCAACTCTATTTATTGGTTCTTCTCCAGGTTTAGGATTATCATTATCATCAAGTCTTATAAATTTAATCAAGTATAAATTTAATCAAATAAATTTCAAGTAGTGTCGTTTTAGGGAGAACCACTCCGACACTTCGAGAATAGTCATTTGTTGTTTAACAGTTGACAATTTCTCAGTTCACAATTAAGAATTGAAAATTAAGGATGGAGAACTGAGAATTGAAAATTTGACAGTTGAAAATTTATCAATTTTTCAGGGTGGTACAAGTACCCATCTGAATTTGTTTTTTTATTTAGTAAGTTGAAAATTTACTATTACTCACCAGGATGGTCGGAGTGGTTCACCCTAAAACGACACTTCTTACTTCATTAGTAGCCCGGCAAAAAAGGATGCAAGGAACTCCTACATCTGAAAATTGTTTACAACTACAGGTTATTTTCTCTAAATTCACAATGTATTCACCCTGAATAAGAAACATATCACCACTCGATTTAACACATGAAAGCTTGTTACAATATTTTAATTTTGGTAGAAGGTGAATAAAATTTTTTATTTGGGTAGAAAGTGAATAAAATATTTTAAAATGAGTAGAAGGTGTAATGCCCAATTTAAAATTTCGGATCTAGAAAATTTTTATTAAATATTTTAAAAACGAATTTGCATTTTAGCAGAAATGAAAATAAGTACATTAAAACTTTAATATTTTTTACTAAATTTTAAGTTTTCGACAGTTTACCTGGCAAGGGTAAAAAATTATAAGTGTATTTAATCAAAAATATTTTTCGTTTATCAATTCTCTGTTATTTAACCAAATCTTGAATCATGTCCTTTTGACCAACTTTTTTTGAACATGTTCCTTTCGCCATCTGAAAAATTGTCAAAATAAATTAAATACGAAATAAAGTAAATTTAGTAAAAATACAAATTAACATAATTTTTCATTAAATCCTAAGCAATTTTAACATCACAAAAAACGGTTCCTTTTTATTAAAAATTTTAAAAATCGTTCTCTATGAGTTCTTCGAAGTCCTTTCTGGTTCTTATTATCTAATTTTATCTTATTATTAAGACTTTCCACGTGCTGAGTGTGAATACCTGTCACTGGATCAACAAAATGGTACTTATGAGTTATTGTTCCATGAGAATATTGGTTTATCTCTGAAAGCCCTCTATAACCAGCACATTCGTCAGAATAAATAATAATAATTTAATTTATCAAAAATCAATTTTTTATCCATAAGGTAAGATATGAATTCATCCTCGTGTTGAATCAATTGCCCAATCAATAAAATTAACAAGTCAATTTGACAATCTGGGAGTGAATAAAATATTTTAAAATGAGTAGAAGGTATAATGCCCGAATTTAAAATTATTATTTCAGATCTAGTCAAAAGGATTGAATAAAACAAATCGATATTTTCAAATTCCAATATTTTATAAAAATTTTCGTTTTAAATTTTTAACATTTTTTGTTATAACATTTACGATTCTCCAAGCATTAGAGAGTAATGTAACTAAAAAAAGGCGCAAAAATGCAACATCATTTCCTGCTTTTATTTTCAAACTTTTAGCAATTTTTTCTTTTCCAAAATTTTTCAAATAATTCCTAGAATTGACGTAATACATTTATTAGATCCACGATGTTAATTTATTACTTGAATAAAACAAAATAAAAATTTAAATAATTAAAAATGTTTAACTTCAATTCTGCTGACAATTGCAAAGCTAAAATATTATCGTTTTTTCAAAATTTTCAACTGTGACTGCGATTTGTAGAAATCTGAATCTATTGTAGTCATTCAGTTACATTTTATTTATTTCTATGAAATTGACGAATCTACTGGTGAATATATATGTGATAAAACTAAGCAACTACTATTGGATTTAAAATTAAATATTAACCTAATTAGAAAATAGGATAACGATAATGGCTCCAACATACGAGGAAAAAATAAAGGCGTACAAGCAAGTTTGCTTCAAGAAAATTCACGGCGATTTTACATGGCTTGTGGTTGCCATTAATTAAATTTAGCTATAGGAGATGCAGCAATGTCTTGTCCTCAAGCAATATCCTTTTTTGGTGTCAAACAACGATTATATACATTATTTTCGGTGTCTGTAGCTAGATGGAAAATTTTAACAGATAATGTTACTAATTTCATGAATATGTGTGTGTGAAACTCGCTGGGAGAGCCAATTGAATGTATAAAATCTGTAAGGTTTCAAATAGTTGAAATTCATGATGCACTAATAACAGTTTATGAAAATTCTGCTGATGCATCGACTGAACATGAATGTTTAACATTAACAGAAAAACTTTGCGAGTATTCTTTCTTAGTTATATTAGTGGCGTGGTACAACATACTTTAACGTATATATGTTGTCAGTAAATCTATGCAAACAAAAGATATCGATTTTAAAACTACAATAAACTTAATGAAGTCATGTATAGAATACATTTCCAGTTAGTTTGCATAATTTAAAAATTATGAAGAAACCCGGAGTTAGAGGTAACAGACTGCGATAATTTAAAGAAACACTGCATGGATCTTCATTTAATCCTAAAAGATGAGGATAATCTTGATATCGATGGAAATGAGCTTTATGACGAAAATATAATTTTGAATAGTGTTTTACTGCAAGAAAAGAGATTTACCGTTAAAAATATTACAATTTTTAAAAACTAACAATTTACAGAATACAGTTCCCTATATATGGGTAGCGTTAAGAATTTTTCTTACCATCTTTATTACGGTCGCTACAAAAGAAAGAAGATTTAGTAAACTAAAACTTATAAAAACAAATTTACGATCGGCAATCGGTAATGAAATGTTAAATTCTAAAATGAAGTTGCCCAGAAAGTAATCAAATTATTTGCAGATTTAAAATCAAGCAAAAAATATTTTTGAATAAATGAATTATTATTACTTACCTATTAGATTATTGAGGTGCATCGCCTGGTTATAAATAAATCAATTAAGTTTTGTAATTATTAAGTTTTTATTTTTTGTGTTTACGTACTTTTGTGAATAAAATTGATTTATTAATTATTTTTATTTTTTACTATTTTTTTTTACATCAACCAATTTTAGAATATTGAAAATTTGAGGATCGCCAAAACAAAGAGTTCACCCGGGGAGCAAGATTGCCTCGGTCTGGCACTGGGTGGACCACTGAATTCCTAAAATAGAACATCTACAAATGCATCAAAAATAAGCCACATGGAAACATTAACTTTGATAGTCTTTTTATAGAATGAAACTGTAAACTAAAAATATGTATTTTATAGTTAAATATCAACTAAAACGGCATGCTTAAATTGGATTCATTCTCATGCACCCTTAATTTTTGTTTTCGCTGTCATGTGCCCTCTGGACTTCGGAATCGATAGACAACTTTGGGAATTACTGTACTAGTGATTTATTTTTAAAAACATACCACCACTCTAACCACCTTTTTATCAATATTGTTCCGCTTCACCAATGTTAAAATCAGGTCACCTTTGTTTTACCTATCGAAAGTTTGCATACAATTTATACTGTACTGCGTTTGTCTGCTTTATTTAATTTTTCTATCACTTTCCATAGTAAACTTTTCTTATTGAATAACATCAAGTTTGTATTGATTTGCTTTCTCATATTATAGAAAATTATCTCATTCAAATTTGGTATCCATCTATTGTGTGCATCCAATTAAATTTCAAATCCAATTAAATTTCAAGTTTGATTAAAAATCATTTCTCTTTACTCGAATGATTAACATTTTCCATATAAACCAAAGCACCAGTTATGATCTCCACTATGCCTTCCTGATATTATTACCATTATTAACATTATAAATTGAAAATAAAATTTACTTTGTTTGCGTAGAATTATTCTCAACAACAATTTATGAAAAGTTCAATAATTATATGCCAGCATTTCTTAAAAATGAAATAAGCTATAATCTTTGACGTTTTGTATAATAATATGACAGTATTATAGCAACAATAAAATCTAGTTAATCTGCTAAAATTCAATAATATGAAGCGTTCTATTTGAATGCTTGCTAATATGTGAGCGCTTCATTCAAAAGATGCGGTTTCTGCAATGGGTTGTTTTCATTCATTCAATCTTTACGGTAATTTATTATTATTTATTTTATCATGTTTATTTTGTTGGCGTCTATAAAGATCCTGTTAACCAAAGCTCAATTTGAGGAAAAGTACTCATTTTTCTTTTATAAAATTGATGAAATATTGTCCAATAAATCAGAGAAATTAGAAAACCATTTATCCATGAAATAAATGTCTGGAGCTCTTGCTCGGATACATGTGGAAGTGGTTACCAACAAAAGCTGCGAGTATGTTTTCAGACAACATTATATTTAGTGGAGAATATTCCCTTTGAATACTGCTCAAATCAACTCACAGTTATTCCTACGATAAGAAAATGTAATTATGGCGACTGTACAAATGGTTTTGTTTGGAATACGGGTCACTGGACAAGATGTTCTCATAGTTGTGGGAATTTTGGAATTCAAACTAGAGAAGTAGAATGTCTGGACTCTGAAGGTGAATCTGTTGATGACAAATTTTGTGAGAAATTTAGAAAGCCTGAAGCTTCAAGAAATTGTAAAAGATATAATTGTCCTCCAAAATTTATATCTAGTGCTTGGGAACCAGTAGGAAAATTTATATTTATTGATTATACATTGTTAACCAATCAAAATGGAAGAGAATAAAAAAATTAGTTATATGAATATTATTATTTTATTATCGATATTAATATATTTATTATAAGATGATGTTACTTACTTTTACTTTTGAGATAAATTATTTATGAGTAAATTCATTGTATATTCAAACATGTAAAAACTAAGAAAAATTCAATCAAAATATATTACTTGCAATGATAGGTAGCTTAATTGGAAATTAATTAAAAAATATCGAAACAAACATACCAAGATATTGATACTTATTGAATATAATCTTATCGTTAATAAAAATGCATGTAACAATTTTTAATGAATATTCAAAACGTTATTCATAAACCCTTGCTCAAGTCATTATTGGACTTTCCAAGCATGTTCTTACTAGACAGAATAATAATTACCATAAGTGACTTTACTTGAAAAAGTATCCCAGTTTCTGTACTAATCTAATTAATTTGATTTTAAAATCCTTGATTTAAACGGAATTTTAATTTTATTATTTTTTCGCTTTTAGTGCGTCAGTGATAGCAAATGTGACTCAGGAATTCAATATCGCTCTATTCACTGTGTTAGTTTATTGGATAATGGTACCGTTGTGAAGTTACCCTTTGAAGCTTGTTATGAAAAAGGACTAATTACTCCAACTAATAAAAGATCATGTCATTCTAGGAAATGTTTAATGGAAAAGAGTACAAATTTAGAAATCAAAATTGACAATCGGACTTTAGTTCAAATGCTTCCAATGAAAAGATTAGATATTCAATTAGGTCAAGTTTCTCATATCATATTCGGTACCCGCCTTTCTCTCAAGTGTTCGATAAAAAAATTTCCTAAACGAAACATAATTTGGATTCATAAAAGTCAACAATTTCGTTACAAATTTCAAACTTTTGACAGACTCAGGATATCGAAAAATGGAAGAATGGTGATTACAAAGTTTTCCAAGCACGATGAAGGAGAATGGATTTGTAAAGCAGGCAGTGTCAGTGGTAAATTACAACTAAAATCCAGGACATTGTTTGAAGGTTATAGAGATTGGGAAATTCGAAACATTCAGCTTCAATCTGATCTTCCAAATGTTCTGACAAAATTGAGTGTGATTATGAAAGACATAGCAAGATGGGTAGCTGGAAAATGGAGCAAATGCTCAATATCGTGTGAAAGTACGGGTCATCAATTTAGATCAGTTTATTGCGAAAAGCTCTATGACCATTTTTACTATCGATTAGAGGATGAAGAATGTCTAAAACATTTGGAAGAGAAACCCACCAGTAAAAGACAGTGTTCAGTGCCTTTTGGTTGTCCAAAATGGGAAATCTCTAATGTTGATTTATCACAAGTCAGCTTTAATAAAATTAATTAATAAATAAACTTATAAAATAAAAAAATAAAGATTTTACTTTTAAAGAAGCATTTATTACAAGTTTTATCGGAGAAATTCGGATACATTTACAAAAATTCGGATAATCTATTAGTATTAAAGTAGTTACAAAGAAAAGGTGTCCGAGTGAGTTCACAAAAGGTTTCAAATATTTTGATTTATAAGTATTTTTATTATTTGGCTGGTATATTAACGGCCACTTGCCCTAGCTATATTGTATAATTGCATAATTGCTATTTTATATATCAACATTTTAATAAAAATAAATCAATTTGGCGTACTCTTATTGGTTAAAACTAATTTAATGGGTAAATCCTCAATAATATTATTTAATTTAGTAAGTTGGATGCCATTTTAAATTATTTTTAATTCAATGATAGACATTTTTTAAATTATAAGAAAGTGACTTTCAAACACACGTTTTATGAAATATTTCGACAGTTTTCGTGATTTCTTTATGTATAAATGAAACAACTATGTATATTAGATTTTTTATGGTGTCACGACATTTCGTCTACCACGACAACTCGTCTAGAGATAATTCGGCTAACTTATATTAACTCATAGACAAAAACTTACTACTATTATTATAAATATTTGATAGATTTATAAATTTGAATTAAAATAAAAATAATAATTAGAAAAATTATTACTTAATATAATGGTGTTACTACTAGTTGGCGGTATTGTAAAATAAAACTATTGTTATTTATATGATTAAAGAGAAAAACATTTTGGTTAAGATCTTTATCTCTATTATCAGATTTATTATTATTACAAATTTATTATAAGAACTAATTGGTGTTGCTTTTATTAAGAATGCAAACTAAGAAAGGAGAAAAAAATATTTCAATTAAAATTTTAACCAATCACAACATTCCAAAAAATCTCCAATTTAAAGAGACAATTCTTATAATATATAAATATCTAACAATTAACACTGGAAAAAATTAGAGAAATCTCCAGTCTGTTTTTTGCTGACTTTGGTGTATTTCTTCAAAATTTAAACATTGTTAAAATGAAAAGATTTTGAGTTTTATTCAAGATTCTTTAATATTATTTTAAAAATTATTTTAATATTATGTAAATAATAAATTATAATTAAGTTATTTTAAATAAATAAAAAATTAAAGAATTTATAAAAATAAAAATAAATAATGGTAAGTTTGGAATTACTTTTTTAAAAGAGAAAAAGTTTTGAAAACTTTCAATAATTTTATATTTTAATTTTAAATTTTATTTTATCAAATTTAAAACAATTTAAAATATTAAAAATATAAATTAAAAGATAACGTCAATAAAAAACTCTTTTTACGATATATTTCGACAGCATAACTGTCATCTTCAGGTACACAAAACCAACTAAAAATATTATGAATTAACTTATAATTTAAACAAATTAATTTAATTTTGTAATAAATAAACATTTAAAAAACATTCAAATACTTTTAACTAATTTAAAATGTTATTTATATAAATATTATAATTTTTATCTATATTATAATTTTTTAAAAAACAATGTAATTTACAAATTCAATTATTTTAATAATATAAAAAAAGTTTTTTTTAAAAAAAACAATACATAAACATGATTTAACATACTTAAACTATTTAAAAACATTCAAAACATTCGTAGTCACAGCACTTTGCACATTAATCTTTGGATCCAATGACCTTATCATCAATGCTTCACATATCACGCGTTCCAAATAATTATTAAAACTTTTAGAAAAAATTCTAAAATCAGATATTCCTATTTCTTTTTTACATCCTTTATTGTGCTTACTAATATTGTCAAACCCTTCAATCGACAATGCTCTAGAACTCAAGCACAGAGATGACGGGAAGTCTCTCCAATGTATGTGGCATTACACTCATTACATGTAAATTGATAAACGAGATTTGAACACAATCCAACCGGAGTTTTTGATTTATTAATAAACATATTGCGTACCTTACACGAATTAGAGACGATCTTATACTCTAAATTTCCCATCTGTTTACTTAACTTCCTTTTATAATTTGTAAAACCTTCAGAGTACGGCAATACTAACACATATTTAGGCTCACTTTTTTTACATCCATTTTACTATTATTTAGATCAACACTCAATTCACACCCATTTGACAAATTACACTCAGACTTTCCAAAACATGGATCAATAACTAAAACAATTTTTCAACACTTTTTTCGAATTACCAAAACATTGTTAGTATTGCCGTACTCTGAAGGTTTTAAAAATTATAAAAGGAAGTTAAGTAAACAGATGTAAAATTTAGAGTATAAGATCGTTCTTGAGCATTGTTGATTGAAGGGTTTGACCAATATTAGTGAGCACAATAGAGGCTGTAAAAGTGAAATAGGAATGTCTGATTTTAGAATTTCGTTGAAAAGTTTTAATAATTATTGGGAACGCATGATATGTGAAGCATTGATGATAAGGTCATTGGATCCAAAGATTAATGTGCAAAGTGCTGTGACTACGAATGTTTTGAATGTTTTTAAATAGTTTAAATATGTTAAATCATGTTTATGTATTGTTTTTTTTTAAAAAAAAATTTTTTTTTATTATTAAAATAATTGAATTTGTAAATTACATTATTTTTTTAAAAAATTATAATTTAGATAAAAATTATAATATTTATATATATATAACATTTTAAATTAGTTAAAAGTATTTGAATATTTTTTAAATGTTTATTTTTTACAAATTAAATAAATATAAAAAAATAATTTGTTTAAATTATAAGTTAATTCATAATATTTTTAGTTGGTTTTGTGTAAGTGAAGATGACAGTTATGCTGTCGAAATATATCGTACAAAGAGTTTTTTATTGGCGTTATCTTTTAATTAAATCGTTGCAAATTTATTTAATTATTTATTTATAAATATAAATATTATAAAGAGTTTTTCTGTTTTTCACCTCTGATTTCTTTATAAGTGACATAATACTTTCTACAAAATTTGACTATGAATCAGATTTAAAAAGGCTGTGCCGAAAATTCATGAATACCTTTAAATAAATTTGAGTCATAGTCATATTTTGTAGAAAATATTATGATAAATATAAATTTTAGGTTCTCACTCTAAATGAAATCAAAAACGAATAATTTATTGCGTACGAATAACTAAGATAACGCTTTTACCAAAAATAAAAATTATTAAATTTATAAAAGTACAATATATATTATAAATAATTGGACAAGAACCATAAATATTATTAAATTGAGTAAAATTCCACAATAATACACCGTTAAAATTATGTTGATTATCTGAAGAAAAGAAATCGGTTTGTCCAACTCTCCTCAGGTATTTTTAAGATAAAAAGAGCTTGATTCTAATTTATCTAAAGCTTCGATCTATGGTAAAAGGTAAAAGACGAGGGATACCGGAAATTTAAGAGATCGACTACCACCAAGAATCGACAGTAACATTTCCTAAAAACTACCCTCTGAATATTAATTAAAAGGAGGATTGACAAACGACTTCCTTAGAAAACTGTTGTCTTTATTAAAATCTACATTAATAATTCTAATAAACTGTTACAAGTAGTTTATTCATCTAGTTATAACTGAGAACCAATTCGGTATTTGTACTCGCTCGATATTTTTACTATCTATTCAGATTTCGTCATCTCAATTTATTGTCTCAACACTCAATTGTCGCTCCAATTATTGTTCAAAATAACGTCCAAACTATTGCCACTTAACACTTTATTGTCGGCGTAAGAAAGAAAATATCAGAGAAGAAGTGGAGAAAGCGAAAGTCTAGTTAAATTTTGGTTATGAGTGATCAAGGCCGTTTTTTCAGTCGAAATATTTCATATTTTATGAATAAACATTGCAGAAATTGTTTACCATTGTTATTTATTTAAATTTTATTTATATTTTTAGTAATGATAAATTACTTTAAACAAATGTTAAAATACCTAAAATAACATCTGAATTATAAAATTTCTATAAATAGATAATTAATTAATTTTTAACCTTTCAAATTACTAAAAATATTTATACCCTATTTTATCAATAAAAATAACTAATTCTGTTTAGCTATTATTTTCTTAAACTGCCTAGTGCCAATCTCTGTTGGCCCGACCATAGCATAAAAAACGAAAACCGAGAAGAATTTTAACATTTGAACACAGCTAAATTCTGAAAGATTGTAACGGATTACTATCTTTTATTAACGGAAATTAATACAATAATTTTTTATTAATTATTTCCCATCAATTATTCCATATTCAAAATGACGATTTTAATTATGTCTTTCGTTTGTTAATACATATCAAAATTTATTTAATTGTTCTAGAATCTGTAAATACAACCATAGAAGCTTTTATTAAAATCACTGGTTTATAAGTCTTGTTTATTTTTTATAAATCCTTGCATTTTGAGATTTTTAATTTAATTTAATCGTGTTTTATTTATTTTTCGAACTGTGTATTAGTTTGTTTTATTTGTTTTTATTTTAAATCATTTTGGTTCGGTTATCATATTATGTATTTTCAACGCATTTAAACAAATCAAACTAAAGCTCCAGTTCTTTCCCATAAAGATTTTGTTGTTAAAAGTATCTATGTAAGCTAGACTCATCGTCCAAGGCACAGAGAATCTACTATTACACAAAATAGGAAAAGATTATTTTGTTTGGGAAATCAAAATGATTTTAAAGCTCAAGGGTCTTGAGAGACCTAAGTTTATGTAGAATACCCATGAGCAATTAGGATTTTTATCCACTTACACAATCAACAGCATAAATGAACAATAAACAAAAACAGTAAATAAATAAATATTCAAGCCATAAATACGAAAACGCTAAGCTTAGAAACTTATACTATTTCTACCTCAAATCATGTAAATTTTTCAAAGCAATTTTATACTAAAATTACTTGTAAACTGATTTATAAAGTGTTCCAATCATTGTATTGGGATCGGAAGAGCTATAATGAATACTAATGTCAGATGCATATTTCGGGACCAACCGACAGATTTGAAAAGATGTGATATTAAAGCAAAACCAATGATGGAATGCGCCAATTTAGGATGTCGTGTGAAATGGAAAATAAGTCCCTGGACGCAAGTTGATTTTTGAAAATGTATTTAAATGTTTATTTTATAGAATTTAGTGTTCAAGAAGTTGTGGTGAAAACGGAATACAGGCTCGGTACCTAATTTGCGTTTGGAAACCCACTGGATTACCAGCCGGGGATATTTGTAATCAAATAAATCTTAAACTACCTCAAGTTATGAAGTCCTGCACTCCGCCGAAATGTTTGTTAAGTAAGTGAAAGTACCTCAGTATAAAATGTGCAGTGTAAAATTCTAGAGTGCATCGATGTTTATAAGATTTGCGAAAAAAAGAAGAAATACTGTCACATAGAAATATTTTATTATCGCTGCTGCAAAACGTGTCGATTGTTTTTTCAGGATTTAAATCATAAAGTATAAAATATTAAATTTGTGGTTTTCATTAGTTTTTATACAGCCAGACAATCTTTCTTCCATATTCCTTCTTTACACCTTTTTCATTAATTAATCAATTCAACTGAGAAAAACTCCATTGCTAGAACTACTCCTCATTGCGTTTTTATTTTTGGGTTCATGACTGCCATTACGTCTTACAACGTTTTATCGTCTCAATTCATGACTGAGATTATTGATCTTTCGCTTCTCGTTTTTTTATGACCATCTATATTAGGTATTAATGAAAGTAGTCTTTCATACATTTCAGCAGGGATCTGGCTTATTTCTCAAATACAATTTAATCTTAGACCACTTTCAAATTTTTGCTCAGCGTTCTGCGTTATAAATTGATATTTAAACCTAATAATTCTGGTAACTTTTTATACCTATTGATAAATTTTGATAGGCTTTCCACTACTATTTTATGACTTTACTCATTAGTACTCATTCATTCGATTTTAAACTCAAATTATTTAAAATATATTTTATTTCTTACAATTGTCACTTTCTATAGGTGATCAACAAATCTCAATTCACTCTTATAACTTTAACCTATCAAAGCCAATCTGGTGACGTGTCTTAAAAACCCAGCCAGGATCCTCAAATTATCCAGCTTCCGAGACCTACGTTCAAGACCAAATAGTCTAAACGAGTCAGACAAATAACCAATTCTGTCTTAAATTGTATTAAGCCTCATGTTAAAACCGTCTGTCTTTCCAACCCTTTAAAGGTTTTGAGTTATTGATTTTAGAGTTGATGCTTTATTTGAGCATCCATTAAATCACGGGAAAGCAAAGAAACATCGAAATTAACATACAATTACCATATTGCATTATACAAGAACCAATACTTACTAAGAGTTGTTCAAACTATTTGACTAAAATTCATACACAATGACTGGTACTAGAACAATGGCATAAAGACGTGCTTTTTATAATAAATTTCTTAAGTATATTTGTACAAACTTTTGATGTCTGTCCACGCATTCTACGCTATTCTTTGAAATTAGTGCACATTTAATTCAGAGAATTTTATACTAGTTTCAAACACATTCTTGGAAACAGATTGATTTATGGAGCTTTATAATGGGGATTTTTACATAATTATTACTTGATTATTCTTTCCGTTTTTTCCATGTTGTTCCATTTCTGCTAAATATCACTTCAAAATTAGGAAGTTTTGACGTGTGCGCAATTTCAATGCAGTCCTTGGCATTAAGACGATTTCTATTTTTCGATTTTATGTTTAATGAAGTCGAAAATCCCTGTTCACGAAGGTATTCCGTTGCAAATGGCAGCAACTTTTTCATTGTTTCATCATGTGGAATTTCAAAGGTCTTTGTTGCTTCTGATATCCGAAAGGACAACAGATCTCTTGTTGCCAAATTGATTGAGAGTTTCATAGTTACATTAAAGTTTAAGAAGCACTTCTACCAAGCTTTGAGTCTCTTCTTATAAGTTAGATATTTCACACTTAAAAGGATCAAAAACCCAACTGACAGTGTATTACTGAATCAGGAAAGTAATGAATAAAGTTATCTTTGAGTTTAGTTTCATGTTCGATAATTGTATTCTTGATGTCACCAAAATTAATGAGTCACAATCTTCCAAAAACAAAGTTAATTTTGAAAAGGAAGCTATCTTGTTTTGTTCTGCTTTTTGTTTCTAATACAGATGTTTTGCCGCACAAGTTGACAGCTTCTCTTTTACTGAAATAACATTTGTTGAGGATAAATAAATAATATAGTAAAATAATTAATAAACATGTAAAATGATTGGGGGAAACAAGGATAAGTGATTAAGACGTGGTTCTGGAGCTTAATAAAAAGGGAATGAAAAATAAATGTCGAATAACGAGAAGGGAATAAGAGAAAATCAATAAAAACAGACAATTAAATAAAAGAAGGTCATTCATAATTAACAAGTGCAAATTTAGGAAAACAAAAACAAAAGGAAAATTTGCACGTTATTTCGAAAGCTCTTTCAAGATAAGGAAGGAATGTTGTTTGGGAATCCAGGAAAGGGTATTTCTAAAAAATTATTTATCTGGACAGCTGTCAGTGATTATAGAGGCTCAAATGGAATTAGCGGTAAAAGATATCAGAAATTCTTTTTGATATCAGTAAGTATTATTGGATGACGTAGTGAAAAGGAAGCGCAATTGGAATCAAAGGGAGAAAAAGAGATTATTAGAGAGAAATTTGACTAAGGAGACAAAAGGAGATTAGAGAGAAATTTGACAGAATTCGACGAATAATTGGAAAGGAGAAAATTACAGAAAATTAATGAAGAAAGTATTAAAGAGAAATTTGGAGAAAACTTAAAGTTGAAATCAAGGAAAAGAGAAATTTGAAACAGAAATTAAGCGAAGTCAAAGCAAAGCAACTAAATCAGAGTTACCGATCTCAGAAACCCACCGCAGTAGTCAGGTGATTGTAAAGCCAATTGATCCAATAAGTGCTATTCTTCCCGAAGGGTCGTAATAAGCACCAAATTGTGATTGATAGATAATTTGTTGTGTCATTTTAAAGTGGAGATAAAGTGTAATAATCAATAAAGTTTATATCATTTGGAGTTCATTACTGTTGTTTAAAAGCACGCTTGGAGTCAGATTGACAATAATTCCTATTCGAATTCACTGACAACCCCAACAATTTATATTTTTCCCTTGCAATTCTTTGTTCAACACATTTATATGCTCAAAAATGTCACATAAATATGCAAGATATGCGACCCAATGTAGGTTTCAAATATTTTGCAACAAGTGCCGGCGAAGGATCATACAATGGTTTATTTCAATTTCTGGATTATTCTTTTCGAGAAAGTTGAAAGTACATTACTATGACTTAACATGTCTGGTGCTACATCAACTGATACTGCAATGCAGTTTTCTCACTTTAAATCAACATCTTCAGCATTAAAGTACTCATTAACCTTATTGTACACATCAATTCCATACGATTTCAAATAATAATTCCTCATCAGTTGCATGTGACCCTTTGAAATGAAGGCACTACATTCAGTTTATTCGTCTCGTTCTCACCACATATGGTTTCTGCTATTTTCACAGCTAATAGTCAACTCATCACCAATAGTATTGGAAAATTTTTTCAGGAAATCAACCAGGCTACTTCAAAGCTAGCCTCTGATGCTGAACGTTGATCAAAGGTACCTATGAAACTGCTGTTCAATCTTTTCCTTCTGACAGATTTTACCAAATTTACTAAATATTCCCGTGGTTTGAAAGAAATATGTGAATGGCAAATTATTCAAATGTTTTTTAATTGACATTTTTTGTAATGATTCTCTAGTCAACACTTTTAAACATACAAAACACTGTGGTTTCATTACGTCTTTTTCTTCTATTTGTGTAAAGCCGCAATTGAGGAATTTTTTATGTTATTTTCTTATTTTTATCGACTGCCATCTGAAAGGTGTAAAAACTGTGATTAAAAATCTTAAATTAATTATGATAATCATTAGCGGGTAACGATTAAAATAAATAATTAAACTTTAATTATTAAAGTATATTATACTTAGTAAAATGATAAAAGTAAAAATACTATAATATTTTATATAATGGAAATTTTGAAAAATGTCCGTAATACCCCCAATAATTTCATTTTTACCTCATTTGGGGTAATTTACTCAGGTTCCCGACCGTTGAATTAAACCATTATCCACAAGCAAGTCATCGACATCAATATCGTTGAATGTATCAAAACCTTTGCCACCAATTTATGTGCCAAAGAAATAATTTCTGTAGAAACAACCAAAATTTTAATTAGTTGCATTTCTGCTTGTAATGCGCCCTGGCCAAACTGCTTTCCAGCAGGCATTTAAGGTTTGTGGTCTTTTTGCACTGATTGCATAAGAAGCCTGATTTATGCATTCTAAAATCGAACACATTTTCCAAACGTCAGCAACTGTTATTGACTTACTTTCGAGTTGACCCAAAGTAAATTGAAAGGTATGTTTTAAATAATATTTTTTAAAAGTGGCAATTATTCCTTGATTTAATGAGTGAATAATGCTCGTTGTATTAGGTAGAAGAAACAATATCTGCACATTTAGATGTTCTAAATGCAGATGAGATGCAGCATTATCAATTATCAATAAAACTTTAAATTCGAGTGCTTTCTGCTTCATATAAACTTCTACTTCTGGTATGAAATAATGATTAAGTCATTTGGTGAAAACCACAGATGTCAAATATACTCATATTAATTACCTTGCAAATTTTGACAATAAACTAATATTATAAATTTCTTTTTCAAAAATATAAAAAATTAAGAAAAACTTATTCTTCAATTAAAATTATATTGTAAAAAAATTCGCTTAAAATCGTTTTGAGAAACAGCAAACGTCAGAAACGTATAAAAAAGAATTGAATGTATATGTTTTAGACACATTTAAACAATTCTACATTTTCCAATTGAAGTCGACCAAATTAAGTATTTAATAGAAAGTTAGAGATTTTGAAACTGCTTTAAATAAATTTTCTAATATTATAGCGGGGAAAAAGAAAATTAAAATATTTAATAATAATCTGTGAGACCGCAACATACATTGACATCACATGTAGTAAATACTAATTGGTAATTTTTCATTAACAAAATGTTAGAAAACGAAAAGACAATGACAGTTGTAAGATTAAAATATTAGGTTAAATGGACGGCAATAATTAATTGGTTACAGTGGCAGTGACAATTGTTGATAACGACAATGTGATTTGACAATGATAATTTTATTATATTAATTTTATTCGATATTTATTTAGTTGGTGTATTCTTTTATTTTATTTTAATTAATGTAGTAGTGATTTAATAATTTAATTACAAAATCTCATTATAAAAAATGAAAAGATTGTTAAATGAAGTAGTTTATGAAGTAGTTGGGAATAAAATCGAATAATTGAAGTAAATTTCAAAATTTCAAAACTTTCAAATATGTCTAGGTTATCAGAGCATACTTACATCATCACACCTAAATTATTACTAGACAAAAAAGGCAATAAATAATGTATAAAATAAAGATAATATATGTCGTATTGAAATTTAATCAAATCATCTTTACTAGAATTTCAAATTACAGTTGATTCTGTTTTTTCCTCAGAAAACCTTATAAAATATACGCATAATAAAAGACACGATTTAGGTTGTATAAATAGAGATACGTTCCATAATTTTCGAAAAGTACATAAACCAAAAATAGCTTATTATTTATTCAATGAAAGTTATAATATTTTTACATTATCCTCTCTTTCTAACAACATCCGAAAGTCGAGATTTCTTATTCATCAATAGACATTGCGCTAATTTCATCTGCTAATTTCTGTTTTTAAATTAAAAACTTTACATTATTTTAAGATATTCCATCTTTGTGTAGAAGACGATAAAAAACGTATAGATGTTGAAAAAATATCCAACTTCAATTATCCCAAAATTTAAAATCCCTGAAAATATTTCCCATACAAAAATATCACAATTTGAAATCCATAAAATAATTTTTTAGATCAATGTAAATAATACACCCACACACACAACCACTAGATAATTTGAATTTATATTATTAGTACTTTAGGATTAGAATTTTTCAACAAATAAACTTTAGATATATACATTGGGAAATTATCATGTTTCAACTTTCCATATCGGAAAAATATCCCAAAAATTTAAAATCCCTAAAGAAAAAAAATGTTTCCCTAACTCAAAATATCTCAAATTTTTCAAATCTCTAAAATATTTCCCAACTTAAATACCCCAGTGACCTTTCGATCAAGCACATTTACCAGTGATCCGAATCTGCGATTCCTCTCGTATTGAGCAGAATTACGATTGTGGATAAAATAGAAATAAAAATCATAACTCAATTAGAAGATGCTAGAAAAAAGTTTCTTACATGTTCAATTTGCTAAATTAACAAAGTATTTATTTTATGTTTCCCCTGTGGACATATAATCATTTGTTCTTCTTGTTTCCAAAGCACTACTCGTAACTGTCAAATTTGTGCTGTAAATATTGAAGAATATAATTCTGTGTTTATCTAATTGTATAAAATACATTTTCTTTAACTGTTTTCACCAATAGAATTTGATTTTAACTGATTAATAAATTAATACTTAAAAAAATTTGGAACCAATTTAATCAAAAGAAAACGCCAATAAATAAATTGTTGCTTATTTCAATATATGTTTTAACCATTGAATATACTTTGATTTTCATTAAATATTGACTTTATAAAACAATATTTTGTACTCATAAAGTTTTATAAATATATATCTATATATTATAAAAACATCATAGTTATTTTATATTTATTTATTTATTGATAACCATAACAGATATTGCATTCAATTTACACCAAACATGATTTTAATGATACATAAAAAATTGTCTAAATGTTTTAAATATATATTTAATACTCTAAATTGATCAAAATAATTTATTCATTAGTAAGATATTCTAAAATAATGTTTGTTTCACAAATTATTATACTTAAATTATCTATGGTTTTGCTTTATTGACCTTAATAATAATAAATTTTTAACCACTATCATAAATTGGCTGTTTTTATTAAATTTGCCTAAAATAATCACACATCTCTAACACTTATACTTAAACTGCTTTTGCATTTAATGAGTTTCTTGAAATTGCTAGGTATTTCTAGCTAAATTTCAATAAACTTGGTTAATAATACCTCAAATTATCATTTATTTAAAATATGCTTTGATAATTTATCCGTTGATTTACTAAACTTATCCAAAATGATCATGTATTTTAATAAATATTCATAGATTTCTAATGAAATTCCATAAATGTTATCCAAACTATTTGTATATTTCTATCAAAAATACATGTATTGCCTAAGAAATTGTTAAATTATCTTAAATATTATTATATTTTAATCTAAATTGTTTAATTAGGCTCCAATATCTATATACATAACTAAATCATATAAGAATTTGATAAATGTTAATCAAAATAACTGTGTATTATCTATAAAATTGTAAATGATATACTAATTTCTATGTTTTACTATCTAATATAACTATTTGTTAAATGTTGTCTAGGTCTGATTTCTGTATTGTTTAGGTGTAAATTTGATAAAACTTTCAAAATGTAAAATTAACACGAAAATATTGCAAAGTTTTTAGATGGATTATTAAAACCGTTGATGCGATCAGAGTTTGAATGTAAGGATAGCCTTGAGTTTGTTTCTTGTATTGCAAAGCTACAAAAACGAAGTATGAATGATGTTATGGTTTCGTTTGATGTTTGTAGTTTGTTTACGAATGTGCCACTGGTTGAGACGATTGACTTATGCTGTGCGTTGTGGAATGAAAATGATTCGGAACATCACATTTTGGATAGAAGGGCATTTCGAAAATTTCTTGAATTTGCTACTTCAAATGTCAATTTTCTTTTCAATGATGAATGGTATCAACAAATAGATGGAGTCGCTATGGGTTCCCCTTTAGCACCAACGATGGCATCAATATTTTTGGCTAGTTTGGAAAAGAAAATTGCTTCTTTCCAATTTGAAAAACCTTTTGTTTATAAAAGGTATGTGGATGATATTTTTCTTATATTTGAAAACCAGAAACATGTAGAACCGTTTTTGCATTTTATGAACAGTTTAAAAACATTGTATTCACATGTGAAACGGAGAGAAAGTCATCAATTGCGTTTTTGGATTTGTTAATTCAACGCAAAGATAAACAGTATGAGACAGAGATTTATAGAAAACCAACTGATACTGGTCTTTATACTTCTCCAGAAAGTTTTTGTGAATTTAAGTATAAGAGAAATATAGTGAAAGGATTGATTTATCGTTCATGGGCTTTATTTTCTACTTTTGCTAATTCGGTAAAAAGTGTTGATAAATTGGTTGAGTTGTTGATAAAGAATGGATATTCTAAATCATTTTTATTGTTGATGATAAAAGAAACTGTTGATAAATTGATTAAAAGTCCTAACGATCCATGTTGTGGAAAGTCTGAATGTAATTTGTCGGATGGGTGTGAATTGAATGTTGATCTGGGTGATGGTAAAGATGGATATAAAAAAATTGAGCCTAAATATGTGTTAGTATTGCCGTACTCTGAAGGCTTTACAAATTATAAGAGGAAGTTGGGTAAACTGATAGGAAATTTAGAGTATAAGATCGTCTCTAATTCGTGTAAGGTACGCAATATGTTTATTAATAAATCAAAAACTCCGGTTGGATTGTGTTCTGATCTCGTTTATCAATTTACATGTAATGGGTGTAATGCCACATACATTGGAGAGACTTCCCGTCATCTCTGTACTCGAGTTCTAGAGCATTGTCGATTGAAGGGTTTGACCAATATTAGTGAACACAATAGAGGCTGTAAAAGTGATATAGGAATGTCTGATTTTAGAATTTTGTTGAGAAGTTTTAATAGTTATTGGGAACGAGTGATATGTGAAGCATTGTTGATAAGGTCATTGGATCCAAAGATTAATGTGCAGAGTGCTGTGACTACGAATGTTTTGAATGTTTTTAAATAGTTTACGTATGTTAAATCATGTTTGCTTTTTTTTTAATATTATTAAAATAATTGAAAATTTTAAATAACATTAATTTTTAAAAATTAGAATATAAGTAAAAAAATTTAAAATTTAAAATTAATTTAAAATATATTTTTAAAAATATTTATTTATTAAAAAATTAAATTAATAAAAAATAATTTGTTTAAATTAAATGTTAATTCATAATATTTTTAGTTGGTTTTGAGTACCTGAAGATGATAGCTGTGCTATCGAAATATATCGTACGAAAGGTTTTTTATTGGCGTTATCTTTTAATTAAATCGTTGCCAAATTTATTTAATTATTTATTTATATATATATATAAAGTTTATTTACTGATAATCCTTAAGAAATGATATATTAAATATTTTAAATTACGGGATATTTTTCCCATTGTAAAGTTGAAACGTTATAATGTATTTTTTATACAAATTCTGAAAGTCATATAAAAAAAAGCCAAATTATTATTATAATTTAGAACATTTTATAATTTTTAATATTTTTTAAAATTATTTAAAAATTTAAAAAATCGTAAAAATGTTTTTGCCAATTTGCTGCCTCTTAGCCATGCCGCCCTATGAATTTGTTATATCTAAATCGCTCCTAAGCCGGCGTTGTCTTTAATTGAAACTATATTGTAAAACTTGCTTAAAATCATTTTGAAAAACCGCATAACTTCAAAATCGCATGAAAAAAGAATTGACTGTACTATCAATTCATTGGTCAATATTTTTTTTTATTTTGAAGAAGGTTGTAGATATCGCACTTCCATATTACAAAATGGATGGGCGAAAACTGATTTCACCACTTACTTTGGATGAATAACATTTTTTCAATATCAGTCAATATTTTTATTTATGTAAGAAAAAAATACATAGTAGTTAAGGTTAAAAATCATGATCATTTTACAGGAACATATATTTTTTAGGCATATATCAAGTGTAATTTATCTGAAAATGTCCTAGAATTATTACCAGTAGCTTATCATAATTTTCGGGGGTATGATTTTCTTCATATTCTTAAGTATGGGTTAAATCAAATTAGAATTTATCATGTATTCAAATTAGTAGTAAAAGTTTATATTCCTCGTGGTATAAGTTTGTGGACATAAAATATGGTTTATGGATTTATATCAGTTTGTAGATGACACACTGGTTGAAGCTGTTAAAACACTGAACAGTCTACCATTAACGAGATCTGTATTCAATGTAATTATAGTTGACTCTAAAGGAATATTTTCATATAATTTCTTGACAACTGAAAATTCTGGAAACCCCATATGAATTACCGCCTACCTGGGATGGAATTACAGAAGATGAATATCAAAAGACAAAGTAAATATGGGAAGAAAAAATCTTTATTCAATTAAAGGATTACATTATGGGTCATTTGAAACTCTATGTGCTTTTACAGTAAAATGATCATTTAATGTTAATTTTATGTATTATTTAAAAATTGAAATTTATTTAGTAAAGATTTATTTTGTAATGCTTCGTTTAAAATAACTTTTTCAGAGGCTTATTGTGTGATAGTAGTGTACAATGAGGACTATGTCCCATGAATATTTTACTTTAAAAACATAAAGAGACCCCCTTAAAACATTTATTCAAGCCAAAAATCAATGAAAATTTTTTTATGGGGGTTAAATTTTTTGTTTAAACGAATGCAATTATTTTTAATTATTTGTTTTAATAAAATGAATTATTTTTTAATTTAATTTTTTGTTTAAATATTTCAAATTTTTGAAATTTTTAAATTTACGATTAAAAAGCCCAAGTATTTTTTCTCGTTATTGTTGGACGTATAGGAGTTTCTAAACTATGGTGTTACTCATCTCATTGATATGACCTTCATTTTTAACTGCTAGGGATCTTTGACCGATACGTCGCATGATTTTATTAACCATTGCGTACTCATGACCGCAATCATGTTGGTACTGTACGCAATAGCCGAATGCCATTCGAGCAGGTGAGCGTCATTACTAACACTACTCCTCGAAGGACCTTCGTCTTCCCGGATCATTAGCTGCCGCTGGAAGGACTTACGCTTCTACCGATCAACCCCTTTCTAATTCCTACTTTTTACCGTGACTACGTAGAGAAAATTGTGGAGAGTAATTATGCCCAACCTCTGTTTGCAAGCCTTTCAAGACACCCATTGTTATCTATACGTCACCTCACAAAAAATGGAATTAATTTATTTAGTTTCGGTAGAAAAGAAAAACAAAACAACACGAATATTGTAACTAAATTATATTGGCCGTAGTATACTTTACTATCGTATTTTACAACAAAATCAAAACAACAACAACAAAAATTTATAATCTGTCCATACGATCATTTCCAAGCTAGACGAAGAAAGAGCCGCTTTTCCTTTCAATCCTCTTCGGCGTCGATGTCAGTAGGCAGACGTCTTCTTTTAGCCAGCCGATATGGCGGGGGATTCGCTTGATGGTTGCCCTCGGTACTCGTGGAGGGTCCGGCGATTTCACATTGGTAGACAACATTAGACACTTCACCCGTGAGGATGGCGATATCGTCAGTGTCCAGCCCCAGTCGATCGAGAGCTTGTATGACCCGGGGCGGTTCATGATCCTCATCCACCAGATTTATGTGGATAGATCTGGGAGGCGACGAGAAAATAACCTGAGGCGCATAGCGAATATCTGGATCGAGCCCCGGAATCTCGAATTCCTGATACGGGGGCGGCAAGTCATCTATCCGATATGAGCCTTCGGTGGGCTCTGCTTCTCGGAAGAGCTCCTCTTCTCGGTGACGTCGATCCCGGCGTCGCCTATTTCGATTTGGTCGATGACGAGCCGTAGTGGCGACAGAGTTCGCCGTGATTTCTGCTGGCGGAGGAGTGAGAGTTGATGAAGGGATGAGAGCTGATGGAGGGATGAGAACTTAGGAAGTTGGGAGGTCTTCGGTGTTGGGGAGATGATGGGCTGGAATGATGTTTAGTTGGCTGGCCTGGACACTCCTTGGGACGTGAGTCCGAAGCTCTACGTCCGTGAATGCTTGACGGAGTGCAGTTGATTGCTCACGTATCAGCAGCCGTTGACTGCGTGACTCGGCGATTAGCTCGTGAGCCTGAAAATCTTCTGTCTCAGCTCCCTTACGGTTTCTGGCGGAGCCCAAGTGCCTTTCATCCTTTCATATTTAACCCGGAGCTCACTGTGCTGCTGTTTCAGGTCTTCATATTGGTGCCTAACGGCTACTATGGATGGGGGAAGTCTGGGAATCCTTGGTAGGTTGTTCAACTCTGAATTGCTGTTGCTGCTCATTCTAAAGGAGAGAAGAAAAAGGAAATTAAAAATTGGAGGTTATGGATAGGTGGGGTAAATAGATGGAGGCTTCGAAAGGGGGATTTGAACGTTCATTTAGTGGGTTGACTTTTACTTTTATTATCTTCCCGCCCTGACAACTATATTTGATGTGCGTCCACCCTAATATTACTACGTTTTTATTCCCCAATGAACATTATTCCCGTCATTAGATGTTAATTTACAATACGATTATTGAACGAGATTCATTACTGAGTGGCTATAATAAAATTTTATTCGATAAGGCTAAGAAAAATTCGGTAAAGGCTAAACTGACTATCAGTGTTGAACAAAATTTTATCAAGCCTAGCTGATCCATAATAATGTTAAACGAAATTTATTAAATAATAAACTAAATATTAATATTAATTAAATTTTATCTAATCAGTCATTGAACGAAATGGTCATTCTGAGTGTTGATCTTATTAAGTTCGTCGGAACGATATTTACTAGTAGGAATCCTTGTTCATCACTATCTTTATTCTTATACTATTTGTACAATTAACGTCCTTTCTAGATATAATTTAGGTCTACTTAAGCGATAACTGCACTAAAGGGTTTCCGTATTAATGGTAGTTATAGATACGACTTCAAATTAAAGTGACATCCTTCCCTTTTAGAGCTCTACCTTAATCGGATTTATAAGATTAATTGAGAACTAATTCAACCGGCTGAAATCCATGCCCACATCATTAAATTTATGTTTAATATTGAGTTTAACGGACTCTAAGGGTCCTAAGAATTTTAATAACCCGATTAAATTCTAAACTTTAATTATTTAACAAAGGAGAAGTTAAATATCCGAAATATCGTATCGTAAATATTTTGATTAATGATTTTGCACTACCAAATGTATTCAATGGTAAATAGAAACATCATATAGTAAATAGTTTAATTAATAATTTTTACAAACATTAACCAATAAATATGTTGATCAGAAATTTTGCAGTGAATAAATGTGCTTAAAGGTAAATAGAAACATTATGAAATAAATATTTTAATTGATAATTATATAGTAAACTAGATGTATTTAAGGGTAACTAGAAACAGTACATAGTGAATATTTTAAGTTATAAGCTGTCAATAAACTAAAGGTACTTACAGGGAAGTTCGAGAAATTCCAGTGATTGTAAACTGCAGAATTTTGTGACACTATTAAAATTAGAATTATTGATTTGTGTCTCGTAGCGGTGTGTTGGAATTTGATTGTTAAGGGTTTCGCGCGTGAGTAAGCATGATATTATTGATTGATATCTAATTCTTACACTATCTTATTCAGTCAACCGTGGCGCCCTTTTTCAGTTATTGGATCGTTAACTTGACAGGGATTTTCTTTATGGACACTTTATTAGAAGATCGTTATCCTTGCCTCCTGACTGCTCGGATCTACGTGTAACTCCTTAATTAGATACCGTTGGTGAACCTTATGGACAATCTCTGACCCGTGCTTTCTCTCAATACTGATCAGTTATTTAGAACATGCTATGTCGAAGTAGAGTTGTGGAATTTTTCTCTCGTCAGATTAATGTGGAATTTTTGTGGCTGCACTCCCCTGCTGCGGACTATTTTACTAATGGGTGAGAGAGTTTTACCTTTATTTTTATTCATTTTATTATTCATTTAAATAAATCATGATACTTCCGTTTTCTTTTCTGTGTTAGTTTAGTTTTAATGCAAATTTTTACTATCGTCGTCTAAAGCCTATCCCTTCTACCCGTTTCCTATTCGTTAATTGATCGAAATAAAAAAAAATTTCCTTTGATCAACCTGTGATCATTCTTAACCTCCCTCTAGTTGCATTGTCGCTCTTCCCTGGCCACTTTTCAGCAGCCGCCTCGAGTATACAACGGCGCCATGCGTAGCGGTCCTGTGCATAACGCCAACTGTGGACTGCCGAGGGGTTCACGAGACATGACCCACGAGCTCAACTAAGGGTTTTCACCCACTAGTCGGCACGAGATCCGTCCCATGAACCGTCTATTACAATACTATATATATATATAATTTAAGGGGTCCGGACTATAGATATATATATGTAAAGCAATGAAAATGAAACAGTACATAACATCGAATTTAATTAAAGTGATTTTACATTGACATAATACAAAAATTTCATAAAAAATAAAAATAATTCCTTACTTTCAGAATTATTATTCAGCTGCAAAAGTTTCAGTATTTTGGTTTTAAAAGCATAAGAATAAAAATAATGAAATTCATCACTGTATTTATACTATTTTCATGCGCGTGTGCGACCAATAGGTGATTTTTCGCCATTTTTAGGGCTTTTTTATTATTTTATTACTTTAAAATTATTTTTATTATTTTTTGTATATTTTTCTTTATTTTTTGGTATATAATTTATTTTATGTTTGGATTTTATTTTTATTACTATTTTCTTGTAATATTATTTTTAGCCCTTTTTATTTGTTTTCTGGCCGCCACTTCTGCCTGTGTTTTTTCTAAACTTTATTTTGCAAGGTTTTGGCAGTTTATTTTATTTCTTTGTATGTTTCTTTTTGTATCTGTAGGCATTTTTCCGAACTTTAATTAATTATTTGTTTTATTTAATTTCTGTTATATTTTTAATTTGTTTTAATTAATATGTTTTATTTTATTTTTGGTCTCTTCTTGCGGTGCATGTTTATGTACAGTGATTCGTTCCATTACCTCCATTCTCTGTTTTTAATTTTAATTTTTATTTTTCGTTTAAATTGTGGCTCTGAGCCCAACATTATAAAAAATTGGCTCTAATCGCCTATCGATTATAAAGCCTAAGCACTTTTTTTCGATTTTTGTATTTAGCTCTGGTAAAAAAGTTACCTGAGTGCTTAATGATGGAATGGGCGGAATGGAGAGCAAATAAAAGGGAGAAATAAGGACGTTGAAACATTGACTGAGTGGGTTGTGCAATTGTCCGAAATAAAGCGATCAGCCTTTGAAGAGTTATATGGATTTCAGCATTTGGAGAAGGATGAATTAAAACCTCAGAGTCTTTACCAAAAACTGGAAGATGATGATAATCAAACCAATGAGGAAGCCAATTATTTAATAATAAAAGAAGCGGAACTCAGAAAATGTAATAAGAACGTCAACGAGGAAATAAAGCAAGACGCTTATCCATTAAGTTGTCACATTGATCATGGAAATACTGGCATAAGTCAACACCAGAAATTTCAGACGATGACAATTGTGTTATGGATGAAATACGAAGATGAAAAGAATAAAGTTTAAATTAATAAACGAATTGATGAGGTTCGAGAAACAGTTGGCCAAATGGGGGACCATATCCCGAATGATAATGAATCAGAAGAAAAAGATTATGAAATGAAAATAAGAAAGAAATTAGAAATTAAAGAGTCAGAAATAGTTGGGAAAATGAGTTTTGATAAGCCTAAAGAAACTTTAGGCACTGATGGTGAAATAGTTCAGAAATTAGGTGAAATTAATAAACAGAGTGTCGGGCAGAGAGAACATGACAATGTTCAGAACAAATTTTCAACTACTCAGAAACCGAAGAGTAAAATCAGTGTCTAACAATTGATTGAAATGCAAAACGTTGAAGTTAAAAAGAATTTATTGAAAGATCAAAATGCAACAGATTATTCTAAAATCAGAAAATCTAACAATAAAAGACACAAGCAACGTGAATACACCTGGATGTTGAGAGAACGCTGAAAGAATCACTTATTAGATCAGTGAGGAGCAGTAAGGAAGTAAAGGATTATTTAAAAAGATAATGGGAAAATAAAAATGGTTGCTGATTAAAAGCTAGAGTTGTATTGACAGAAAGTCAAAAGAGGTTAAATGGATAGGCACCATATTAATTAAACTAAATTAAATCATGATTAATTAAATTAAAATAAATTGTAGAGGACCTTGCAATTGAAATTCTCTAAAATTAAATAAAAGAAAGTTTTGTGATTTTTTAATTTACTTAGATTGATATGTGTGTTTTAGTAAGATGTGTAAATTAGTGTTCTTTAAATATAGAACTTATTTGTTGAATAATTGACTTTGTTAAATTTAAAATTTCGTTTAAGAGCCTTTAGATTTCATTTAAAACTTAATAAAAGTTATTCCATTATAGATACTGAAATATGAATAGCGATATTGGATCTGATTATGAACTATTTTGCGATAATGATTCAAATAATAGTTTATGGGAAATTGCTGAGTTTTCTAATGCAAACAAATTCCCTTTATTAAGAAATTAAATAAAGACGATTCTTATAAACAAATTCTCATTCATGGTTTGAGTTTTCTTAAAATGAAAGTAAACAATTGTGAAAGCAATTTGAATACATCCAATAAAATTGAAAGTTGCTTTATTAAATATTTCAATACTTTATTCTCTCTGGACAATAAAATAATTTCTGATAGTCTCATCTTCATTGATTGAAGAAAAGCTCCAATTCAATTCACCGATATTCAACAGCAAGTACTGGCTCAAATTGATTGTTAGACGGACACCTTTTACAGAAAAATTCCAAAATTCTCCTCTTTGCCAGCCGTCCTATAATTCTCGAACTAACACTTTGTTCGGCTCAAAATTCCTCTTGGATGATATTTAAGATTGTTCTGGAAGCAATGATTCTAATGCCATTGATAGTAAAAAATCAGTGCTGGAAATTCGAAAAGGCAACTTGTTGAAATATATTAATTACAGCCAGGTAAAAAGCTATGAAAATGAACAATGTAAAAATGTTGACAGTAAATTACAAATGAAACTGATGTTTCTGCATTTCTTTTATTTAAATGAAAGAAGCATAATTTTGAGAGTCATGTATAAGCATGAGTATAGGAATTCGGATTTGGAAGGAGATTTAAATGATCGCTATATTTTGGCTTATAATTCTTTTCATGTTTCTCCAACATTTTGTGGCATGGTGAAACTACACAGCCTTGTTGGTGTCAAATATTTTCGTGCTAAGCACAGATTTGATTCCTCTTGGTATTGCATTAGATCAGCTCGTATAATAATGATGAGATACAAAGCCTAAGAAAATCAAGTAGACTTCTGTAAAATGAAATCATGATGCTTTCACGTCTAAGTCATGAAAATATTATTAAATACTTTCATCATGGATCGAATACCAAACTACTTCCCGATCAAACAATTATTATTATTATTTAAACAAATTTTTCGTTATAGAAAATAACACTTTTTTGAAAAACTTTATAAGATTAAATTTACATTGTAAATATTTCTAAAAATTATTCACTAATAAAAATTAATTTTAAATAATAACTGTAAATAAAAATTCATACAATTATATTTCTTGATTTAAAAAACATTTCAAACACGATGGATGTGTGGAACACAATTCAATTCTTTTGTCAGCTTTAGAGCACTCTAAATATAGCAAAAGTTCTCCACTTGCTATTGCTTGGCTTGACATTAAGGATGCTTTTGGGAGTGTTCCTCATGCCTACATGTGGTCTTTAGTTCGATTTGTTGGGGTTGGTGAGGAATTTGTGACCATTCTTGAGAGGATGTATTCCGATACAAGTACTTTCTATAGTTGTGGCCCTATCTTGACTCTAAATATTGCAATCAGACATGGTGTTAAGCAAGGATGTCCTATTTCTATGATATTGTTTGCTTTAGCAATTAATCCAGTTCTTGAAGCGGTATCCCGATCTAACTATGAACCATTTATGATTGGTGAATCTGCAGTTAAAATCCTTGCGTACGCTGATGACATTGCTTTTGTATCAAAGTCTGCTTACGACTTACAGAGAGTAACAAACATTGCTGTTGCAATTGCATCTGAAATTGGCTTTGAATACCGTCCTGAAAAATGCGGTTATATCGAACTTCCTCTTATCGAAACAGAAAGTCAAATTCTTACAAATGACATTAAAATTAAAAAATTAGCTTCAAGTGAATTATACCAATATCTTGGAGTGCCTGTGGGTGAAGAAACCGATCAGAGCCCATATGAAATTCTTAAGAAAGTTGTTTATGATACTAGGAAAATTGCTGACTCTGACTTACTTGGAAGGCAAAAACTGAAAGCGTTCAAAATCTTTTTACATTCTCGTCTAGTATTTCCTTTTAGAACACGAGTGATTAAAACAAGTGCACTAGCAAAATCCAATGCCAACAATAATCTGACTGTAAACATCACTAGCCAATTAAGAAATTGTTTTAGGAAAATTATGTCGTTGCCTAACCACTCTGAAGTATGTTATTTTTATAATTCAACTGAAAACGGAGGGGCAAACTGTGTTGACCTACTTGACGAAAACTACACACAGACAATAACACACTTTTTCCGACTTATTACTTCTAGTTGTGAACTTTGTCAACCTTCACTCTTCATTACATCAGAAAAACGTGGGACATTTATTCTTACTCCTGATTTGCGTAAAACTACTTCAAAAATCTTGCACATGGCTCTCTGTGACTCATATCTTTCGAAATGTGAAAAAAGCTGACTTCAAATTTCATTGATTCAGCCATTAAACTTTCACCAAAAATTAATAAAGCTATTTATCGAGGTGATATTTCTGAGTTTGCTTGGCACTTTATCCATCGTGCTCGTACAAATACTTTGTCCATCAATGCAAAACCACATAATAAAGGTAATAAAAGACTGTGTCGATTATGTCGCACTGAAGACGAAACAATGTCACATATTATTCAATCTTGTAAAATCCATTTGACTCTTGGTTCTGAGAGGCACAATGATTTTCTTGATCTGATTTCGTCTCACTTGTCGAAAAATTCAAATTTGATTGTTGTTGTTGACCATGTATGTTCACTTGTTCCGGAATCGAAAGAGCGAGTAGATTTAATGATCACTGACATGGTGCGGAAAAAAATATTTTTAGTTGATATTAAATGTCCATGTGATACAATTAATAATTTTTCACGAGTAGATCTTCTTAATTTACAAAAATACGATTCGTTGAAAATGCAAATACAAGATGCCAAACCTGACTTCAAAGTGGAGCTTGATACTTGTATCATCGGCTCTTTAGGTTCCTTTCCTCCAAAGACTCCTGAATTACTTTTAAAGATTGGAGTTGATCGAACTCACCTGAAAGGTTTATTAAAAGATTGTGCGCTAAGCAATATTTCCCATTCTGCTAGACGGTGGCACTACCACAAGACGGGTATTTTGATAAATCTTGAAAAATTTCGATTTAATTAATGTTTGAGAATTCCACCCTCTTCCAGGGAAAGGTTTAACTTTGCATAAAATTAAACTCTCTGTCTACACTTGGTAGCAAATTAATCTAGAATAAAGAAGCCTGATGGTATTTTACCCAAATCTGCTGAAAACTCAATTCTGAAGAATGGAAATAAAAGCAGATAAAGATTCAATATTCGATAAAGAAATGGACCTCAACAATCAATGTCAATTATCAATAATGAATCTAGGCAGATGTCAGAAGGCGATAATCAAATGCTGAATTCCAATGGCCGAATCTACTTTGATGTCTTAGATTTGTGATCAGCTTCCACTACAAAGGTGCTGCATCGAAAGTCAATGGAGATTCAATGTCGGATGAAAATGCCGATGAAAGAGAATCAGATCCGAGGACAATTTAGAGAAATTTCAATTGCAACTTCGTCAAGAGTTCCTCAACAATAAGATGAAATATCGAAACTTAATTGGATCTTTTGGTTTTGGAGAGTCTCAGAACGGCAAGCTCCATGTAGAGCTGTGTCTGATATGAAAAATTCAAAATTGTTATATTAATAAATTTTTACAAAAGTACTAGTGAGTGATTTTGCTAAGTCTACGACTTCGTCGTAGACGTAGTCGAAGGCGTGTTAGGCGATGATTGGCTCTGATGGGCGCGGATGGGCGATGTTGGGCGATGATGGATGTGGATGGGTGCCGATGGGTATGGATGGGATATGATGGGCGATGATGGGTGCGGATCGGTGCGGATCGGTGTTGATCGGTGCGAATCCGTATAGTGACTGACCAATTGTCACGTAATAAGGGTTAGGTAATAAGTGTGTCTCCGGGTAGTGACTGACCAGTGGGTCCAAGGGTTACGTAATATCTGACCAGTGATGTAATCATGAGGTCATTGACCAAAGGTCAATTACTAGGTAGCACCAGCATGGACAGAGGTCAAATGTTATGTAATAATTGCGTAATCCAAGGGGGTTGTGTCTGACTGGCTCACATCCTACTACTATAGGATATGGAGTATATAAAACATTAGAATTATAGTGACAATGGGCTTACCTATTAATCATTTTTCGGTATCAACTGGACCAAGTTCAGTGGGTTATATTATATCTCTAATCATAATCTACAATTTGATAAGTCACCAAGGAGGGATATGAGTATAGTTGGTAAGTTGTTAAGCTGATATTTGTGGAATACATAATGATGATTTTCCGAAATCTGTGTCATTTGTGATGGATATAGCCATGAATTACCTAAAGTGGTGGACAGAGATGACACGTAAGATTTAATAAGTATAGTTCAAAGTGGAGTGATCTTAACAATAAATTCATAAACTGATATATAAGGGTATATATAGTTGCTTGGAAGCTTGAGGTGTTACAAAGTTCCATCGGTCATTACATTTGGATGAGATGAGACAAAAAAGTTGGTAGACTCAAATAAAGCTAAATCAAGTTGGAAAAAATAAATACTTTGTTTAAATTATTATAATAAGACTAATGATAATGAAAAGTAATAAAAATAATTCAAAAATTCAAAACGATTATAATTATTGAATCGGTATAGGGCAAACATGCACACGCACCGCAAGCAAATATCAAAAAGAATAAGGAAACATTAAATAAACTATAATAGAAGCTCAATATACCAATAAAAACACATACTTTTAAAAAATTAAAGAGACTCATGACGACTGTTAGAAAAAACGTAAGCCGAGGAAAGAATGACCAGCCGGATTTAAAAATGACGAAATAAAAAGTGACCTTAATTATAAAATTAATTGATGTAATTATGTAAAAATAGAAAATAAGCAAGAAAATTCGGACGTAATGAATAAATTTATTAAATATTAAGTATAAACATTAAAAAGTCTTAAAAAAAGGCTAAAGAAAGCCTAAAATAATCAGATTGGTCGCACATACACACAAAATTACTATATATACTGTAGTCAAACTCATTATTGTTAACTTGTCTAATTATTATTATAGTTTTAAATTTGTATGAAAACCAACTTTGGATTATGGAAGTATTTTGTCTTAATGTAACTTTAGTAATTTTAGTAATTTTCATTTATGTTAAATTTTTTGTAATAATTTTATGCTTGATATTTCGAGTTGAAGTCAATGAGATAATTACTTAAAATGAGATAATTGTTTTTTTGTAAAGCATAGGATATGAAGCCAAAATGTCAGCGGGAAACACCTACTTTGAATACTATTTATTCACTAGACACCGAAAGGTGCAGGCCTTGTTTGCAACGAACTAGCGCGTAGCATTAGTGACAGAACTGCTGGAGGATTACGGACGCGTTTCTCGGAAGCAGCACTGAATTTAAACTGTTGGGCCAGAACACAAACGGCCTTGGAAAATGTTTAAATGGATCGGTAACACACATGCAAACATAACATGCAAATTTAAACTCAAACCTATTAAAACATCAATTAAACCCTATCAAATATGAGAAAAAGAGAATTACATATAAAATAATAAACACAAAAATAAATTAAAATAATAACAAAATGCAACAAGATCCGCACGATACAAACACAAACATAACATGAAAACCCAACAAATTCGACCGAAATTTGATAAATCAATAAAATTTCATGAAAATGAAATTTAAATCAAGAATTTGAATTAGAAATAATTCAATAAAAATTTCAAATAAAAATTATCAAAATAAATTGAAAGAATAATAAAAATAAAGATTAGAATACACTAGAAAATAACAAGGTCGAATTTTGTTTTACTACATCAAAATTAACACGCGAGGTTAGGGACAGAAAATAGGTATAAATACCGATACATTTTCACATAAAATTTAACCGTTTTTTCAAATCAAAAATCATTTTGAATTTTGTTTAAAAATCTACTTTGAATTATTTTAGGTAAGCAGTAGTTTTATTTGGAACTCTCTCTCCACGTCCCGTCCTCGCAACCTCGATAGAGCTCTGCTTGGATGTCGGCGTGGGGAGAGGGGTATTTTTATGATATGTTGTCAATTGATTTTGGGTCAAGTAATTCTGTACTTTGTTTTTAATTTATTAATAAATATTTATAATGTTAAAATCGAATTTGTTTTTCATAACTAATTTATTTGTCGAAATTTTTCCGGCCCACAGCCAAGACACATCGCAAGTTAGCAAAATCAACATACAATGCAGATTCGTGTAAGTGCGTGGAATATCGCCAATGATCTGTGCCCGTGAAGACCCGGCGTGTGGAACGCAGAGGTTGTAACGTCAATATTACTCCATATAGAAGAAAGGAGAAATAAGGAATAGGTCTTTTGGCTCATTCCTCGTTTCTCGTGTTCTTTAAATTCGACCTAAATTATTCTACACACGGCTCAAAATTATCACACCGAGTAGTCCAGTGGGCACTCATTAAATATAATATGAACATAAAATGCGCTTAAGGCCTATAAAAGGGAAAAGTACGGGGAATAAATTTATATGAAATCTTTGGTATGAGATAAAATAAATTAATAAATTCAATTTAACTATAAATTTTAACTTTTTAATCATTATCAAATAAATCGCTTCAAACTCCTAGTAAAGTAAAACATTAAATCGGGTTCTAAGATTAGACGCGCTTTTTCGGGATCCCCGCTATGTAATCAATGAATTATGTTTATCGAAAATTTAATGTTGACACGAAGTTGAAAAAGGAAACCATAAATTATTTAAATAGTTGTTAGTAAACTCGGTAAATACATAATGGTGGTGATTGAAACCCGAACTTTTAGTAAAGTGGAAAATTCGAATAACCCCAAGTCAGCGTACATCCCTCAGTATAGTTAGCAAAAGCATTTTTTGAATACCCTCATAGAGCGACATCATTAGAAACTGAAGCTGACAAAATATTTAATTGTGGAAATATAATAAATACCATTGAGTTAGGTTAAGTGAAATAAAGAAACAAAAACCCATCGAACAGATCCATTTATTCCATTAAACTTTTATATCATCAATAAAGACAATCCCTCCAAAAAAGTTTCGCATAAGAAGCCTGCATTGGCCGAACCCATGAAATACCCCTAAAACCTCTGTAAAATTATGCGAACTAAAATAATTAAATTACTAACCCCACTTACGGAATATGCAGCACTGATACAGCTGGAACAATTCACCAGATAAAATTATTCCAATTGATCAGGATAACACAAAATTAGAATAGTTGTCTAAATTCATTCCCGGCATGTTTGGTAGAGGTATCCAGCATCAACTAAAGAAAATTCGTTAGCCTAAGAAAACAATCGTATAAAGAACTTACTAGACAGTGTAGTCGAAAAAATCCGAACTCTCGATAAAATCATCAGAAAACTGATCACTAAAATTCCGCATGTCCGGATGACACGATAAATGGAATAAATTAAATATACGTAAACCAATCGATCAACGGATATAATATAAACATTTCAGTCGCTTTCTATACAATAACCAATTTGTCCACAGACAGAGATTTTTAATATAAACATTTCAGTTAATAAATAATTTATCAAGATTCGGTAGGATTAATCGATCAATAATACGTGTGCACAGACACCCACTTCGATATTTATATAAATTATCGATACAAAGTGACTTTGGAATTTCTTTTCCTTTTTAACATATGGATAACCAACCAATTTCTAATGAAGCGACGGTGACGCATGGGACGTCTACTGAAGGAGCTACGATGGCGCAGGATAAAATGGAGAGTAAGAGTATTATAATTGTAAATGATTTTCTTATTTTAAATTATAACTGTAAATAGTCTCTATGCAATTTAGAATTGTAACTGATTTTCTCTTACTCATATCTAAATTATAATCGTAAATAGTTTTTATTATTCATATTTAATTTAGAATTGTAAATAATTTCCCTTACTCATATTTAAATTATAGTTGTAATTAGTTGTCCTTATCCATATTTAGGTTAGAATTATAAAAAAAAATTTTTTTCTTATTTATAGGTAACGTCAATGGTAAATGAATTTTTATTAATCATATATGTCCAATCGATCTTGACATCCAACTGCTCTACTCCATGGACACCATCGGCCAATTTTACCCACGAATACCTTCCAACTACCCGAGTAAGAACGGTTAAACCACTAAATCGCAGACCCTCACCATTTCTCCCTAAAGTGTTTGTGCGTCTGGCCAAAGGAACACTAATTATGTCATTATACCTCCCATTTGTTACTCCATTCAATTTCAAAAGTTTCAGGAACCTCACACGGAAGAACCAATTATAACGCAAATATAATACCTCGCGAAATAGCCATTGTCGATCAACAAACTGGGAATTTGAAGTGGTTCGATGCTCAAATCGGGGGATACAAAGACTTATCGTCAGTAAATTTACTTAAAAAGAAAAACCCCTTACAATGAGAGATTAGTCGCAGCCATTTTTTCCAAAACGCTAATTCCTACCGAAGATCAAGAGAGTATTTCGCCCCAGAGATTCCCACGGACGTAAACTTGCACAATAATGTGCACTAAACGTTCTAGAATAACCTGGACTAGTGTATAAATGTACAAAAATGAGAAGATATGCATAACGACAATAAATCAAACCAATTCTTGAAACAAAATCAATGGTTTCCCTATGAGATAGCTGAGAGACCAATAAAAATCTATATGTACAATAATAACCGAAAGAGACCCATCATAATTATTATTTCCTATCACTAAGATTTGTAATATTGATAATATTCATTCCAGCAACTAATCCACTGGATCAGATGGAAATCTCTCTCGCAGACCGATGGAGATGGGCCTGGGCCCAGTACCGCCAGGAGAAGTGCCCAGAGTTTCCCCCGTCGAGGTTTCTCAATAAAAACAATTTGGGACAGGGAACAATCGACCAATGGAGCCCGGCCGAGGAGATCCACCAACAGGCTCAGCGACTACTCACCAATCTAGAAATCCATCAGCGCGAGGTAAACCTACAGGTGATCCGAGCTCGCCAGTATCTGGCGGACGTTGAGGAAGATTTGCTGGCGGGTCGGATCGCCGATAACTATTGGCATCTCCAGCCAATCGCCCCGACTCAGGATGCACCAACCGTGGCGATCCGAGCCCGCCGTACGAAGAGGTCGACTATGTCGATCTCGGGCTACACACCCGAAGAATGGGTGGCAAAGAGATTCCCTTGAGGGATTGTAAGCCAAATTTCGCGTACCGATTTAACTTAAACAATTTTGTTTGTTTTGGATTTTGATAATACAAATCAAATTCACGAATGTTTTATTTTCTTTGTTCGGTTTTCACTTAATTAAGATTTTCAAATGATTTTGCCTTAATTTTGTTTGAAGTAAACTTATGTTATACGGTTGTAACCTATAAGTAAACTTTCTTTAATAATTTTATCGTTATTAGCCATGGAAACCGCCCAATTGCTACAAAATGAACTCTCCCGCGCCCAGAAAGCCAACGAATCCTTATACAAACAAATAATTCAGCTTACCAAAGAGGTGCAGCATGTGAAATCTACCTGGGTGGACCCGACAAAGCTCAAATCCGTCCACCAACGCCTCACAGCCGCTCAAAAGGGTTGGGCAGAAGAACGCCAAATCAATCAGAGTCTCCGGACGCAAATAAGGGGCTAGAAGTAGCTCTAGCTGCAAGTCGTGAAGGGGAAGCGGTAACTTACCCGCTCATCTTCGCCCCATCTCAATTGGCGTACCGGGATCCAATCAACAACTCCACGCTGGCAGCGAATCCGTCAACAGTACCGTCAAGTAATCATCGGCCGGGACGCAAGGAACGTGCCCGACGCAGAGCTGCACGTCTGACGGGCCAATTGGACTAAAATATCCAGTACCGTGCTGACACCGAATTAATTTACAAACATTGTATATTCTAATCGTTCTCTCTTTTCATAAAATAAAATTGTAGTTATTATTAAACAAGTTTAAAGTAGCAGGTTACAAGATAGGAATAATATTGAAGTATCCTCGAAAAGTCGTGAGTATTCACACCGCGTCACCGAAACATCGTCCGACCAACATGAATCTGATCTTGAACACCCTCACACAGGGGACATTATAAATCGACCATAGGTCTTCCATCGACAGCTCGTTGAACCCGAGGGTTGTCCGAGCAATTACAGTATTAGTAATAATGCTCACTTTTTGCAGACAATCCACCCACTCGAACACATTTCCAACGTTGCCTAGCAACGGGTGCCGAGTGGTAGTCAAAGCAATATTTATATGGCGTTACCGGGTAACAATAAGGTGATTTAAACAAATAGCGAAACCCAGTAACCCACCAAAACTAAAATTTAGTAAACTGGAAAAACATGTTAGAAAACTTAAAGAACATTTAGTAATAAAATGTGTGGAAAAATTGAATTTTTAGTATCAAACACCTTGATCATGAAGGGCTTCGCAACTTCGGCACCCTCAATCGTCCACGCTTGAAATGATTGACCATAATATTAATAAATAATTCTCATCTCCAAACCCTCCCTTCAAGGTCAACACATATCGTCAAACTGGCCCAAGTAAACAAGATACCGGTGGAAACACAGAAAGCCGAAAAGGGCTGAAAATGCAATTTTATATTTGACCAACTTCAAATTTACTCTCATCAGGAAAGAGGAATGAAAGGCACCAGCGAAATTCTTTTAGTAATGAAATAGAGTTAAACTAATCAAAACTGCTACCCCCAAGGCAACAAGTAAGGTTGGAAGAATTCTATCAAAGAAGCAACAGAGAACAAAAGAAGCCTGCAAACCCACGTATTTTCAATTCAAGAATTACCCACCATGACAATTGCTAGTTAGCATCAACGACAGAGACAACGAAGTCGATCAACGTGTCAAAAAGCAAGTTAAAGTCACCATTCTAGTATGTAATAGTAGTGCAGATATAGGACCAACGGCTCGAACCACCCTGAATCAGGGTACTCTGGATTCAAGTCCCAAAATTGGAAACTGACAAAATTAAAATTTTTCCAAGACAACTCAAGACTCTTTTTTCCACTTGTGAATTTTCAACTTGTAAATTTCCAATTTAGAAATTTACAACTTGAGAAAAAACTGAAAAACGGTAATGGAACCGTTTGCCCTATATCTGCACTACTTGTTTAATTGAAAATATTTAAATTTTGAAATATTCACTTTTAAATTTTTCACTTTCAAACATTCGCACATTGGTGATTTCACAGTTGAAAAATATTTATTCACCAATTCACAAATTCAAAAATTCAAAAATTTCTAATTTTTTAATTTTAAAAATATGGTAATTCGAGAAAAATATTTTTGTAATTCTTGTAATAAATATCTTTCAAAAGCTCACAAAGCAAAACATGAAAAAACTAAAATTCATCCAATTTTTCATCTATAGTATAGTTGTTATTGGCTACCGTGATATTTTATTTAATGCAAAATTTGTTCGTTAGTTAATGATGGTCAATTTTGAAAATTAAGAAAACTAGTGCTCATGCCATTACCAAAAAAAAATTTTATTTTTAATTTCATTATTGTCTGTTTAAATTTCATAAGGTATGATTTAAATTAACCAAAAAAGAGATTCTGTTGATCTTTCTATTGTTACGATTCTTAACCCTAGTCGATCCCCTCAATATATTAAATTTCGACAAGAATTTGAAAAAATAACAAAATTCGTATTATTCTGCTTAAACATTTACACAAATGTTATCCCCTTAGTTATGGCGATCTTCCCGCAGTTTATCCTCTTACCGCTCCGACCAACATCGCAATGGCCGCCGCGAATTCCGACGGTGTCCTACCCCGTGATCAGTGCAACAAGGCCTGATCAGACTAAGCAGACACCGAAGGCTGGTTAGTGACAAAGCAACACGTCAACATCCTGCAAATTTAACTGCAGGAATTGAATGTTGCCCTACCATCTTCCACAGCTAACATGAGTATGCATATATAATCAAATTTAGGAGTACCTAAAAAGTATACTAAAAAGTATCGCGGCCATCCATGATAAGAAATCAATTAAAGTTAAAAATTCGTTACATAAAACATGTATTTGAAATATACAATAAACAAAACTTACAATTAAATCGATAAGATCGCAAAATTCTCAAAGTTCAAAATTTGCAAAATTCAAAGTTTTTAAAGGTTAAATATTATGAAAATGGCTGTTATATATATAGGGTTTTTTTGTGCGTGTGTGCGACCAATCAGCGAATTTTAAATCTTTTTTGCCATTTTTTCTGGTTTTTTAATGGATTTTATTTATTTTAATATTTTTCTCTTTTATTTTTTCTTAATTTTTTACTATTAATTTTATTAAATTTACATTTTTTATTTTTGCTGGTTTTTATTTTTATTCGGGTCGCCTCTTCTGCCTGTGTATTTTCTAAACCTTCTTTTGCAAGGTTTTGGAGATTTTATATTTTAGTTTTGTGTTTCTTTCTGCATCTGTAGGTTTTTCAATGATTTTAATTAATATTTGTTATATTTAATTTTGTTATGTTTTTATTTTGTTTTATTTAATGTTTTTTTTATTTTTGATTTCTGCTTGCGGTGCGTGCTTATGTTATAGCAGCCATTTTGACAATTTCCAAACCTCATTAATTATTTTGTTTTAATTTATACAATTTTCTCATTTTTTGTTTAAATTATGGCTTATAGCCCAACAGTATAAATACGATGGCTACTGTTAGGTCAAGACAAGATTTTGTTTAAGTGAATCTGAAATAACATGCAAACACAGCAATGCAGATTTAAGATCAGATCTACTAACGTCAATTAAACACTCTAAAATATGAGGAAAATGTAATTAAATATAAAATCAAAAAAACATAAAAGTAAATAAAACTATATACAAAATGCACCAAGAACTGCATGAAATTTACATAGAAATAACACGATAACATAAAAATTTAACCGAAAAAATGGACAATTCATAAAACTAAGAAATTATTGGATAAAATAAAATTGTAAATTGAGGAAAATATCCACTGAAAAAATAATTACACCGAACGAAGTTGAACTGTTTGAATCCATTTTCATAGATATTTGCGGGCCTTTTGCAAATAACATATACAATAAAAATATATATTAGCAGTAATAGATCAACATAGCAAATATGTATCTTTACACGCAGTAAGAACTCAAGATGAAAATACCACAGAATTTATATTGAATCAGTGAATTTTGAAACATAAAGCATCTAGGATTATCAATATTGATAGAGGAAAGAGTTTTGAAAGTATAATGATTGCCGAATTGTGTAAAAAATATATAACAAGAATTAATTTTTCAAGTCCATACCACCATCCAGCAAACGGGCAAATTGAGCGACAATTCCGTACTATACGGCATGCACTTCATATAACATTAAAAGATAAAATTCATAAAAATTGGGTAGAAATACTTTCAGAGCTAGAATTTATTGCGGTTCCTAGCCTCTCTGGTGTTGTGATCCCTTGATAACATTTGTCAAGTTGTTGCGACCCCAACAATAATATTAATAGGGTTGCTCCTCAGTCACTGAAATTTTGCAGCTAACTATTATGTTAAGATTTCTAAATATCTTATTTTATTAATATTTTTTACTTTATTCTATAGTCAGAGTAGGAGTATCGCTAAAAAACCACTGACTAGCGTAAACAAATTGTTTTAAGATCTCAGGTGACCTCTGGAAAATTGTCAAGCGACCCCCGTTGGGATAGCGACCCACAAGTTGGGAACCTATTGATAGACAATGATAAGCAATAATTGTAAACATTTGGTATTAAATTTCATTGGTAGCTGGGTCTTACAAAATTGATGTTGTGTGTATCTACAGTCATCGCTGTACATATGCCAAACAGGACTATTGTGTTCCATCGCCATGGCCGTGAGCGCGAGTACCTCGTTGCTCACCGTTGGTACTGTATGACATATGTGAGTAAACAAGTTGAGGTGATACCACAAAGTGATACTCCACGAGGTATAAAATCTTCCTAACTTCACTGCCAATAGAAGTAATTACACTTTACCCTCGAACCTTTCATCAGCCCCCTGGCGATTTCTACATATTACTTGTCAAGAAATCATATTGTCGCTAACTCTACCTTTGTTATCATAAAATATTAATTCTCTTACAGAAACATTTTATTTTACGAAAGAATAAATAACGATAAATTTCTTAAATGTATATAATTGATTATCTAATTTAATTTCGATCAACAGTTCAGACGAAGCATGATTACTAGAATTACAGATATAGGGCAAACGGCTCCAACCACCGTAATTCAGGGTACCCTAAATCTAAGTCCCAAAAGTGGAAACTAACAAAATTAAAATTTTGTCAAGTCAACTCAAGACTCTTTTTTCCACTTGTAAATTTCCAAATTGGAAATTTACAACTTGAGAAAAAACTGAAAAACGGTAATGGAACCGTTTGCCCTATATCTGCATTACTCGTTTAATTGACAATATTTCAATTTTGAAATATTCGCATATTGACTTCACATTGTTGAATTTTACAAATTTTGTAATTTTGTAAATTTGTAAATTTTCAAATTATATAATTTTTTTTAAAAAATTAAGAGTACTCTGAAAAAATGTCAAATATTTTTTCGGACGAATCTTCTTCAAGCGAAAATATTATAATTCATGAAGAAAACAAATGTTATGAATGCAACAAAACATTTAAAAATGTTCAAGGTCTCAAGTCTCATAATAGAAGTCGGTTACATTTAATAAAGGTGAATGGGTTAAATAATGTAAATTCAAAAGAATGTAAAAAATGTGGTAGTAGATTTTTAAATTCTGGTTTTAAATATCATTATAGAGCATGTAAAGGTGTGCGGAGAAAAGAATGAGAAAATTTTTTAATTAATAACAAAGAATTTTAAGAACTGGAAAAGAAACACCAAGAATTAGTCGAAAAAGAAATAAAAGAACATCGATCAACTGTAAAAATTGGAACACCTCGAGATTCAGAAGGTGGTGTTAATGAATACATTTTATTCAACAAGGATAAAATTCTTCAAGAAATAAATATTGCAATGAAAAAATTTAAACATGTAAAATTTCGTGTTGATTTGTACATCACATATAATAGACTTCAAATTCACGACAATCCTTTAACCATTGCAGCAATGTCACCATTGTTCAATTTATTCAACAAACCTTGAAATGACATAATAAACAAAATTTACAAAAGTGTTGGGTTTCTGGGTGTTGATGTTTTAAAACTATATGGTTGTTACCCAGACAACCCAATACAAATATTCTTTCGCTTATCACTCGGCACCCGTTGCTAAGCAACGTTGGGACTGTGTTCGAGTGGGTAGATCGTCCACAAAAAGTGAGCGCTATTGCTAATGCTATAATTGACTGAACGATCCATGGATCCAACGAGCTGCCGATAGAAGGCCTGTGCTCGATTTCGATTTTTGATCCCATTGTTCTCCTTTCTCCTTCAAATGTTAATCCATACTGTTGTATCATTTATCATTACGTCTATTCCGATAGTCCTTCTTATCGTTGTTCGTGTTGATGATTTTTCTATGGCCTGTAAACCCTTTGTGATGTTAAATATCCTCACAGTATCTCTCTTACCCTTATCCCTATTATAACTAATATGTTCCCTATTATTGATACTAGCATTATCATTGTTACTATTATATGTATTACCTTTATTAATTGTTACTATTATTACATTTATTATTATTCTTATTACTATAATTACCCTTATAATTATCATTATTGCTACTATTATTATTATTACTGTGGGGTTATGGTCTTTGACAACCTTGACCCCAGATGAAAATTAACTTTCTTATTCCCAGTGGTTACCCGTTGCTAGGCAACATTGGAACTGTAACCATGAGCTTTGAGGTCGCCAAAGATGAGCGCCACGCGGGAACTGCTCTGGTCCGACCTCAATCTGGGTCCAACGCACTACCGTTAGAAGGTCTATGTGCGATTTGTCATCTTTGTCCCCTTCCGATGATAAGAAATTGTAACAGTGATTACGACTAGCTGGCTGAGTGACATCATTGCCTAACTATGTAATTTCAATTGTTAATACCCAGAAAAATTTATTATTCAAAGACGACATGCGCAAATTTTTATTCAACAGTTAAAAAACATTTGTCACGCAATTCACGCATTTACGTCTTTTATTCGAACGGCTCGTCTTTTGGCTCGTTCAGTTCTACCCGGACGGTGTTTAGTTGGCTTGGCTGCGGGCTTCGTAGTGGAATTAGCCTCACGATAAGCTAATTGGGCCTGGGCGAAAACTAGAGGGTAGGTCACTGCTGCTCCTTCTTGACACGCAGACAGCGCCACCTCTAAGCCCTTGATTTGTCTCTTCAAGCTTTGGTTGAATTGTTTTTCATCAGCCCAACCCTTCTGCATGATTGTTAGTTTCTGGTACAGATGCTTGGCCTTGTTCGGTTCCATCCAAGTGCTTTTTATTAACTATACCTCGGCCGTCAGTTGTAGGATTTGTCGATGGAAATCTTTGACGGTCCGTTGGGCCTTGGCTAATTCGTGCTGTAGGATATTGTGGGAGTTCATTTCTACAAAAAAGGAAAATTAATTTCGCCAGTAAAAGGAGGTTCTTAGATTTATAACGGGACTTATGTCTCATAGCGTCAGATTTGTGATTCAGACTATTCGTTTTTTGTTAAGTTATTCGTTCATAATACTATAATAAGAAATAAGCTAACTAAATATCTATTTAACTGCACAAATGAAATAATTATAACAATAGGCTTAATTGTTCACTAATATCGATCATAGTTGGTTCGTGAGGGTTCTCGAGCATATGGATGCCTGCGATGGATGTTCGGTTCTTCGAACCTACGTCCACTTCTTCTGGTTCGTGAATTGTGTGGAGCTACTATATTGTTGGCTTCCAGTGGTTGGTTCAATCCGGGGCCGTTCTGATTGGACGGAATATTGTACGACGGGCATACCCGTCCGCACTTGGGATCAACTCCGCCGCGATGTCACGGTTGATCTCATCCAGATGTTGTTGGGCTCTTTGTATATGTTGGGCCGTCTGCCGTTGGTGTTCCTTCAAGCGGGCTAGGAGGTGCTCCGCCTGACCTCTTATTTCCCGCGCCGGATTTCGGCCGGGTTCCCGTTTAATCGCCACGTAAGGCACATCCATATCCTCTCCAGTTTGTCGATCCTCTCCGCGGAATTCTCGAACCGGTGAGATTGAGAATCCCGCGTCCCACATCACCTGCCGGCACTGTGCAGCTGAATGTGCCAGGAAGCGAAGCGTGACCCGGGACGCGTCAATTGTCAATAGTCTACTCATTGGTTTCATGGGTTGCGTCTCTTATTTAAGGGAAGAAATTGGTATGGTGGAATGCACGTGCTGGGTTAGGCTTGCTGGTTTCCTAGACTACTGCGTCACCTGCTACACTACGAGAAGTGGGTAAGAAGATGAATATGGCGTCTGGACTTATAACGAATTATTTGGATCATCTTATGGTTAGGACCCTCCGTAGTAGATTAATTTGACGTATAAAATTTCTCCTGCTAATTTCGGCATTTCTCTACTGTTGAATGAAGTGAATCTTTTAATTCCCAAAACTTGGAGTATGAATAACTGACGCAACGCCTTCGAATTTAGTCGAACATTCAGCTCATAAAAACGTAACCGTATTCCCTGAAGTTTGATCGAAACGTAGAATTATAATCGAGTTATACTTTAAATCTTTCCCACTCGTATTATTATTACCCCATAAAAAGTTATTTGAAATATATTAAAAATTCATTCATTCGGTTCATGTTTCTTTGGGCCAACGGAGAGCAAAAAAAATTATTCTAAATTTGCTCGTTCGTTTTCGGGAAAACACAGATAAGAATATTCCTTAAAAACACCTTTATATTCTATATATTTAATATAAAAAAAATATAAAATATATCTTTAATTTATTCATTTGTTTCACCGTTCTTTAAGGAATCACGAATTTAATATCGTTGGAAACATAATCAAGATTTATTAAAGCTACATTCATAAGTGAATCCTTCGTTTTCTTTTTCCTTTTAGGTAAACAGAAAACTATTTCCAAAAAACTATACGCTGGATTTGCTAGTTCGTCTTCAAAGAATAACACAGGTAAGTTATGGTTTAAGAAATACTTAACATTCCCTAAAGATATATTTACGTGTTATTTTATTTACCGTACAGTCTCTTTGGGGAATTACAGATAAAATATTATTTAATTACCATTACGAATCATTAAATATTAGTCCCAAAATGTATTGGTACATTGATAATTTAACCCAGTGACTTACTATTGTTACATCAAGACAAAAAAAATCTGATCATTAGTCAGCTCAAAGTTGAGTGCTCTCTCGTTAGATCCTATTAATTCGGTAGCGGTGGAATTTATCATTTTCCAAATTTATTTATTTCGTTAAGGGTAGGCATTTTTCGTTTCTGAATATTTCAGGTTTAATGATTCCAAATCTAATTTAGCTTTCAATGGTGTTTTATCATCGAAATTTCTCTCAATTGCCAAATATTTGTCACTAGAACACGTTTAAACTTATTAAATTGACATACTATAGACTTATATTTTATTTTCAACGAAAATCTTACAATACGTAGCTTTAACACAGATAATTCGCATGGATGAGGCACATTCCGATTGTCAGTACTTAATCTCCGATTTATGGTGAAGCATAGTTTGTGAGTACACTAAAGTGGCATGGGTAAACTCACTACTCATACGATACCGGACGTGGAGTTTGGGTCTTTGAGCATAATTAAGATTGGTGGTCGATAATTACTTCATAATTTAACGCCATGGCCGATTTTATTGTCATTATCACGTGACTCTTGGAGGAGTGTTGGGGCGATTCTGGCGACTTTTAGCGTCTAATTTGGACTCGTGAAAATATTAAAAATGCTTAAAATTAATAACAACTTTACTTTCTACTATTCTCGGCTGTTCCAAGTTGGGTCGTGTTCTCCTCGAGGCGACGTCGGACGTGTCAGGACTTCGCGGACTAATCGTTTCGTTCGTGGAAGGATTACATTTGGTTGCTCTAGACATTTTAATTTTTTCGATTTTTTGATCGGCTTAACCCAAACTTTATTAATTATATTAGGATGGGTGTGCACGCGTTACTGGCGAGCAAAAATCTTCACGTGGCATGCCTACTGGTTAGCGACATGTTTCTCTCACCAGGATGTGAGTGTGTGTCTGCACACTAGGGCTCTCATCGATTGCTCTATATGGAAAGGGCATGCACACTCTTAGTGATTTCCTACTAGCTGCATCATTTCCAACTGATCTAATTTCACTTATTAGATTTGGTGGAGATTAGTGCGATCACGCTTCATGGCGAATAATTATCATGGATTTTCAAGTAATTAATAATTTTTATTCATTTCATTTAAGTTGGGTTATATTTTACTAGGGATCGTTCGTGGTGTTTAAGCCGAATTAACGATTTCATTTTTGGCCAGGATTGATTATATATTGCGTAATTTTAAGTATCGTTGGGAGATCTATGGGGCTTGTGGTCCATGCTCTATAGTAAGTAATTGATAGTTTTGGTGTATGATCTTGGAGTATTTCAGGGCTTTATTATCCGAGATCAATCTCTACCTTGGGTTCATTCTCTCTTTTTATGAGGGCTACTCTGGCGACCTACACTTGATTTACGGATTTGATGAATCTCAGGTGACTGGTAGTTGCAATCATGATTTATCTCGACAATACCTTTCTGGTGAAGACGACGGCAGGAACGTTATGAAACACACAATTCACCATGGCACATTTCTAGTCGATATTTTAACCACTGAGCAGTCGTTGTCCCTAACTTCCAAGTGCATTTATTATTATGCACATTGTCTATGCCCAAAGTGATTCATTATGCAGTTTAATTTAGTAATTTATCATTCTCTTTTGCATTTATTGTTTTTATTTATTATTATTAATTTTATTTTATTTTTTTCGTTTATTACTACTATTATTTGGATTGGGTGTTCGTGGATTTACGTCAAATTTTTCAGAATAGAAATCTGGGTGGCTTCTTAATAGTTTGATCATTTTGTGGGGTCGGGTCTTAGAGGGTTATCCGCTCATTTCTTTTATTTTTTATGGGTGACGATTCGGACCTTGTCGCATTCTGGAGTAAACTTGGCTATGAATACGCATTTGGATTTTTGGTTTTTATAACTATTACATTTTTCTTTATGCGGTTATTAATTTTTTGGGAGATTACTATTCGGAACAAGAATCTTGTGGTCATATCCAATTTCCTTATTTATTTTGTTAATCATGACTGTGAATATTTGCCAAATATATCACTCTAAAATTCGTTTGTAGTTCGCTTTTCATACTTTGGGGTTTGATTAACTTCCTTGGAGATGTGAGATTACTAGCGCATCCGAATTATGGTAGATGTTTATGTTGGGCTTTGTAATTTACGAATAATTTAAAATTGATGGAATTTTGAATCGCGATCTTCGTTATAATTTTCTCCAAAATTCTGGATTGTGACGGTTTAAAAAGGCACATTTTAATTGGATTTTTACCGCGTTTCATAATTTTATGAGAATAAACAACCTATCTCTTGAGTGGGTCGTCAATAAAAGTTTAAACATTATTTTTTAAGTAAGATCGACTCTTTAACTGTTAGTTGACTTTGGACATATCATCAATAGAGTTTTAATAAGATCATAGCAACAATTTACTGACATCGCTTTTCCCGTACCCTTTCCCAAAGTGATCCTAAGATGAGTTTGTGTTGATATTAATAGTTTAAGAGTGCCCACTGGACTACTCAGTGTGATGATTTTAAGCCGTGAGTTGTAAATAATATTTAGGTCGAATTTATAGGAAATGAGTGCCGACGAAACAGCCAAAAGACTATTTCCCCTTCACCCTTTTCCCCTATACGGAATAATATTGACGTTTCAGCTCCTGCGTTCATCACGCCGGAGCCTTCACGGGCACGAAATCATTGGCGATAATACACGCACTTACACGATTTACGATAGTATATTTGATTTTAATAGCTTGCGATATGTGTCGGCTGTAGGCCGGAAAAATTTCGACAATAAAAAAAATACCTATTTCGTTTTAATATATATATTTCATCATATCGTTTTGTCACACGGATATCCATAATATTCATACATCGCATATCATAACTCCCTCTCCCCACGTCGAAATCCAAGCAGAGCTCATTCGAGGTTGCGAGGATACGACGTGGAGAGAGTATCGAACAATCTCTCACTCACATCAAATGTTGATTCTATTGAATTACACTGGTTTCAGATGTGAAAACTGATTCTGGTTAAAAACCGATTAGACGATTAAGAACTGGTTAAAATTGTGTAAAAATGAATCGGTATATATACCTATTGTACGACCCTAACCTTGCGTGTTCTTTTTGATTTAGTAAAACAAAATTTGACCTTGTGATTTTCTGGTATATTCTAATCTTTAATTTTATTATTTTGAAATTTTATTTGACAATTTTTCTTTAAACTTTTTAATTGAATTATTTCTAATTCAAATTATTTGATTCTTATTTCATTTTCATGAAATTTCGCATTTTTTGTTAAATTGTCAAATTTCGGTCAAATTGTTGGGTTTTTCGTGTTATGTTTATGTTTATTTCATGCGGATCTTGTTGCACTTGTTATTATTTTAATTTATTTTTGTGTTTATAATTTTATTTTTAATTGTTCTCTTTCTCGCATTTTGATAGGGTTAATTGGTGTTTTAATAGGTTTGAGTTTAAATCTGCATGTTATGTTTGCATGTGTGTTACCGATTCATTTAAACATTTACAAGGCCGTCTGTGTTCTGGCCTAACATTACTATTATTATTATTACTATTATTTATTATTATAATTACCTTTACTATTATCATTATTATTATCAAGTTTTTAGTAGGGATCCTTCCTTATTCCTCAGCTTTATAAAATAGTTTTCTTATATAAAATTTAGCCGTAATCCATCATTATTTTACAGTTTTCGGCAATTTATTTTGTTAGTTCGAAAAATTTAGCAGCGTTCCACCCTTATTTTTCGATTTTATCGGATTATCATAACAACAATTGAGCCGTGCTCCACTTTTTCCTTACAATATTCGCTGAAGTATGTTAATTAATTTGGAAAATTTGAGCAGCGATCCGCCCTTATTTTTTGGTTTCAAGAGAACATTATACTAACAATCGAACAACATTTCACTTATAATTTACTAATTTCCTTAAGTATTTTAATTATTTCAGAAAATTACTTTCTATTTCAATTCGACATAATTTATTTAATTCTTATATATTATATAAAACATTATTTTCCATGATTTTAGTCGTTCGGATTAATCTTTTTCCGATGGCTATTCATTTTAACTGTTGCAACGATTTCGCAAATTTCCCCTCTACCCTTTCCCTCTCTTTGTCCTTATGATCTATTTATATTCATGTTATATTTGATGAGTGCCCACTGGACTACTTAGTGTTAGTGATTTTTAGCCGATTGTTGTTAAAGATTTTAGGTCGAATTTACAGGAAATGAGTGGTGGAGGAGTAGCCAAAAGACTACTTCCCCTCCTCCCAATTTCCCCTATGACGAATATTATTGACGTTTAGGCCCTGCGTTATTCACGCTGGAACCTTCACTGGCACAGGCTATTGGCAGATAAACTGCACCTACACAGCTTGAATTGTATGTTGATTTTACTTTCTTGTGGTGCGTGAGTAGCTGTGGGCCGAAAAAAAGAAATAATTAAATATTACCGTACTGATCGGGTAAAAGTCTCGAATGCATAGAACCGTTTATTCATATAATTATCGAAGTTCATAAATATACATATAGCATCATGATTCATTGTTCATAAATGAGGGCATAAATATCTTTCATTTCTTCATCATCGAACATTTGATTAATTGGTCAATAAATTCGCAAATCATCCACTCTCATAGCTCCCAATTGTCAGTGTACAGCAGCTGAAAGTTATCGTGTTCAGGCAAAACACCCGCTAATGTTAATTGCCCGAATGCACGGCTAACAGCTGCAATGCACACCAACTCACTTAAGACTGAAATTTTCTTCTCCGAAAAATAAGACTGAAAATTTGTCAAAACACATCAGTATATATACCTATAATTTGGCCTTAACCTTGCGTGTTAATTTTATTGCAATTAAACAAAATTCGACCTTGAAATTATTTGTGTTATCTAAATTACATTTTTATTAATTTCTTAACATTTTTAATTAAATTTTTTCAGCTAAAAATATTTTGTTTTTATTCATTTAATTGATTAATTTTTACTTTTATATAAATGGTCATTTTATGGTCAAATTTTCTTGTTATTATGTTATTTTATATGTAGATTTCGTGCGATTCTTGATGCATTTTGTATTTATTTTATTTTACTTTTATGTTTTTGATTTTATATTTATTTATATTCTCTCAGATTTTAAAGTGTTTAGTTGGTGTTGTATATTGTATTTTAAGTTATCTTGGTGCTGGGTTTTTGTGCTGTATTACTGATGCATTCAAACAATTCTCAAGGCTATTTGTGTGCTGGCCCAACAAAAGTTTAGAAAAAGAAGTTGTAACAAAGTCAAATTATATTTCTGGAAGTGACATGAGTTTATTTTCATTTGATTATATTGAAATTCATTTCTGGAAAACAATTCCATTCAACCCAAAGTTTATATTCCAACACCTGAAATTCTCAAAAGTAAATACATTTTAAATGTTGAAAATAGTGACAATAAATGTTTTCAGTGGGCAATTCTTTCAGCTTTACATCATAAAAAAATTCATCCAGAACAAGTTTCAGAATATAGAAAATATGAAAATGATTACATTTGGAAGGTCGGTGACAAACCAAATGAAGAATCTTTAGAAATTAAAGATTATTTTCTAGATCGCCATGTTGACAAATTTGAAAAATTAACAATTTAAGAATAAATATTTACCATCAACCGAATCCACATTCCAGAAATATTTTTCCACTATACATTTCTGAACAAACCAATTCTGAAATTATTAGTCTATTAATAATTAAAGGTCGAAATTTTGAAAGACAAGATATTTATCATTATGTCTGGATTAAAAATTTTCAAAGTTTTATAAAAAGTCAATTTACAAAATCTCACAAAGATTTACATGTTTGTGAAAGATGTTTCAACATTACAACAACATCAAAAAATTGGACAGATTTCCTTTGTATTAATTCACCAATCGATTTATGACTCAATTATATTCTTATTTTATTTTCTGTTTCGTAAATTTTGTAGTTTTCGATAAAATAGAATTTTTGTAATTATTGTTAATTTCCTGGTAATTTTTGATTTTTCTATAAATAAATAATGAATTGATGTTTGCAGTCTTGTCTGAGTATGGTATATTGTTAATAAAACCTAATGCTTGCGAATGGTAGGATTGAAAAGGGTTATTTAATTCAGAAAGATGAAATGGTAATAACTGTAGTTCTTGTAAAAATTGATTTTAACCTTTGGTAATGTTAAGGATACCTAAATAATGGAATAAAATAATTAATGAACATGTAAAATGATTGGGGGAACAATGCGAAGTGAGTAAGACGTGGTTCTGGAGCTTAATAAAAAGAGAATGAAAAAGAAATGTTGAACAACGAGGAAGGAGTAAAAGAAAATCAATAAAAACAGACAACTAAATAAAAGAAGGTCATTCATAATTAACAAGTGCAAATTTTGGAAAACAAAAACAAAAGCAAAATTCTCAAATTATCTCGAAAGCCCTTTCAAGATAAGGGAAGAAATATTGTTTGAAAATCCGGGAAGGGCATCTCCAAAAATTAGTTATCTGGACAGATGTCAGTGATAATGGAGGCCCAAAAGGAATTAGCGTTAAAAGATATCAGAAATTCAATTCGACATCAGTAAGTGTTATTGAATGATGGAGTATAAAAAGGAAGCGCAATTGAAATTGGAACACACAAAAAATTAAGAAAAAAACTTGCGAAAGGCCAAAACTACGAAAGACAAAATTTGCAAGAGACAAGAAATTTGCAGGAGACAAAGAATTACAGAAGACAAAGAAAGATAAAAAGAAATTAAACAGAAATTAACCAAGGTCAAAGCAAAGCAAAGCAACTAAATCAGATTTACCGATCTCAGAAACCCACCGCAGTAGTCAGGTGATTGTAAAGCCAATTGATCCAAAAAGTGCTATTCTTCCCGAAGGGTCGTAATAAGCACCAAATTGTGATTGATAGATAATTCGTTGTGTAATTTTAAAATGGAGATAAAGTGTATTAATCAATAAAGTTTATATCGTTTGGAGTTCGTTACTGTTGTTTAAAGCACACTTGGAGTCAGATCGACAATAATTTCTATTCGAATTCACCGACAACCCCAACAGTAATAAGTAGTTTAGTAGTAAAAAGTAATTGTAAATGAAAGATGAAATATGGTTGTTAGGATGACTTTATTTTTCCTTGAATTAAAAAGAAAATTTTATTAAATCTCGAAACAGTTGATTAACAGCGTATTTAATAATTTAGATGAAATTTTAAATTACCACATGTTACTTAAGATAAAATTTTACAAATTTAAAACAAAGTTCTAGGTTGATAGTATTATTTTACTTTTTCGTAGTAATTCAGAGGATTTAATACCAAAAATTAATAATTAAAGAAAGAGAAATAGAAAACCTTATTAATTAAGATTTCCCCTCAGGAAATTTCTGAATTATATTATTTAAGAATCAATAATTGGATATTTAAATTAATATTATATAAATTGAGTTATTGAAGGATTAATAAGTACTTAAGTTTAATAATTATGCCTCAAAATATAATTTGTACCGATATTTAACAATAACTTGGAAATACCATGAGAAAACTTTATTCCGAACGCATACATGGGATCAATGATAAAAGATGGGAAATGAGCGTAGTAATGTCGAGGGAGTCATAGGAGTTAAGTAGACGTAAGTCCTTCTATCGGCAGTCAGGAACCCGAAAGCGAGATTATCACAAGGATTAGTCTTAGAAATGGGGCTCACCTACTTGTGGACTCTCGGCTGCTATATACAGTGCCAACATGAGCTTGCCCATGGGTATATAGTGGTAAGGTCGAAATTGTGGGGCGTCTGGGTGAGATAGAAGTTACCCTAGAAAAGTCAAGAGTTATTAAAGTAAATAGATTAAAATAGATGAGCGTAGATTTAAACAAAATTAATTCTACCCAGTACACCAACAATACTATGTATGCAACCAATGAAATGACAATTTTGATATGAGGATTTACATAACCTTAATGTGTACATGACCATTTCATAATCTTGATGTGTATACATGAGTAATAAATTGCATCGATATTGCAATAAAGCATAGTAAAAATAAGACTGAGACAAAGGATAAAATCAAAACAATATGATACCAAAATTGATGTATTTTTATGGTTGAATAATACCCGTTGGGGTCTAGCGATCTATACAGATGTGTTTTGTAATCAAATAATCCTAAAAATTGGATACTTATACATGTTTTTGTTATAAATTTTATCATAATTCATTAAAACCTTTAAGAAAAAACAATAATAAAGTTTTATGTAAATTGTTGTATCAACTTAATATTGATTCGAAGTAATGAACCATCAAAATTTATTAAAATATTACAACCAAATAATAAATTATTTATGGTAAATCTAACAAAAGTTATGAGTAAATTATTACAAAATAATAAAATAATGCAGCAACTTGCTAATACGGCAATAAATTATTTCAACAAAATAGTTAATAATAATAATAATAATAATAATAATAATAATAATAATATAAATAATAATAATAATAATAATAATAATAATAATAATAATAATAATAATAATAATAATATATTTTACAGATAAAATAGTTTTGATACTGGCTGCTAACTAGATGATATTAACAAAATACTTTAATGGGGAATACATAAATTGAGTATTTTATGTAATGTTCAGATGGATGAATAAGGTTTTGTTAATCATATACGATTCACGGCTTTTTATGTAAAAAATACTTGAAAATGAATCAATTATCATCAAATTGATACTGTCGGTTTTAAATATCTTATTCAGAGATATAATCAAGTTTACATTCATTTATCGCAGATTTTGAATCTAATTACCAAGAAATATGCATTCAAACATGTAATCACTCTTCAATGAAGTAGTTATATATCATTTTGGTATTAAATAGGGATCAAGATTATTTTCAAGGGTTGATATAGGTATCAATACAAAGTTTACATATATTCACATACAAAGTTGAAACAACTAAACTATGATGTAACATTCACATATCTACCAATAAAAATCATGCATTATTATTGCATTTGGGTCGCATATAAGTAATAAAATCAACCAAATAAATATTCCAATGATGACATCAATCACATATGAAAACACGATAATCATACTTAAGGTTATAAATTTTATGTGGGATAGTATAAAATCCAACCTATTTGATTTAATTTATCAGTGTTTGTAAGGAAAACATGGGTATATTTGAAAATTATTATAAGTTATGCACATACCATCAAAAATTTTATTTGAGAATTATTGTAATATTTAGTTGATAAAAAACTGATATTTTCTACATATTTATTTTCAAAGTCACAGCCAATGCAGGTATAATGCGCTTATACGGTCCGTTGACATATATGAAAGTTAATATCTTGTAGTGTGTAGTGGCTGTGGGCCGGAAAAGTTTCGACATTAAAATAAAAATAAGTCTAATGAATTAAAAATATGATTTCAGCATCAACTACATTCATCATAACTCAATCATACACAAAGAGCTCTGAAAGATATTTTAAAGTTACTTGTGTTTTCTCATATTTTAAGGTGCTTATTTGATGGTTTTTCTTTGAGGTAAGTAGACTTGGTGCTTTTATTCTTGTGTTGTGTTACCGGTATAATAACAAAAAATCTCAAGGCCACATTGTGCTGGCTCAACAAGTGGGAAACTTGATAAGATATTAAATATTTTAAAAGATTTGATTAAATTTGTTAAGATTGTTGTTAGTACTTTGAATGATTTGATAAAGAAAACATTCAATACGGTTGTTACATTGTGAATTTTGTTTGTCGCGCCTGTGTTCGCGATTTGTAGGGTTGTCGAGTTTTTGATTGGTGTGCGCACACAGACGCGAGTTTTCTAGATTAGTTTAATATCTAGTTGTTTTTATGGAATTGCTGGAATTTTGTGTTAGATGTATTATGTTTTGGAATTTATATTTTGATTTCGATATTGGAATTTTTGTTACCACGTTTCGGATTTTGGAAGTTTTGAATTGATCGTAACACATTTTATTTTTGGATTTAGTTTAATAAAAATGTTAACCATGACTAAATCTCAAGTTATTGGACACATTAAATGGTTTAACTAGAAAAATGCAAGTGGATTTAAGTGTTGACAATGAACGTTGCGAGAGAGATATCTTTGTTCAATCTAAATCTATTGATTCGTTAACTGATTGTGAAAAAATACTCTTCGTTACAGTTAGAATGGATTTTGCTGGAAAAGATTTGACCAGTTTTTTAATGGAAATCCTGAGAGAACGAGATTACACTTTTACAACTACAGCAAAATGAGAAATTGTCCGAGATATTAAAGAAAATTTGTGTTATATTGCTCTTGATTTTGAACAAGAAATGCAAACTGCAGCCTCTTCATCGTCACTTGAAAAGAGTAATGATGGTCAAGATATTACTATTGAAAATGAAAGATTTAGTAACGACAGAATGGATCATTATTACAGAGATAGAATTCAACAACGATAGCAAATTGTTAGAAAAATAGTATAAACAAAGTATAAACTAGACATTTAATTCTTTTAAACTTAAGTATTTTAGACTTACTTCAACTTGTTAAAAAATTCCTTTCGATAATATATATTATGAAATAAGCATAATAAATTCAACAACCTTAAATTAATAATTTTACTTTTTAAAGAAATAATTAGAAAATCAGTAGATAAGTAAAAATTAAAATTTGAATAGAATCCTATTTTTGAATATACAAACGTTTAAAAATATAATTAAATTTTATGACATTTTGATTATGTCAACATTAAGTAATAATAAATCACATTATCTTTTCTTTTCTTAATTTTGTTTAAATTTTTTAGTGAAAAAAATGTTTTAATTTTAGTCTTACATAATTATTACATTTGTTGATTGGGAGGCTAATGTTGGACGTATGGGAATCTTATTTTTTTACTTTAGTGCTCATCCTATTGGTGTGACCGTCACATTTAACTCCTAGGGACACCTTCCCGATACGCCGCACGATTTGGAATAACCATTGCGTACCCATGACCGAAATCATGTTGGTACTGTACGCAATAGCCAAATGCCATTCGAGCAGGTGAGCGCTATTACTAGTGCTACTCCTCGAAGGACCTTCGTCTTCCCGGTTACTTGCTGCCGATAGAAGGACTTACGCATCTTATCTACTATTCTACCTGTAAACCCCTTCGCATTCATTTTAGCCGAACCGAGAAAACCGTGGGAAATCATTCGCACTGTTTGACTCCTTTATCAACATTATTTGATGAGTTACCGCCAACCGTTGCCGTTATTTCACACTCTTTTAATCCAAGCATACCTAATTCTAACCAAAGGTAAAGACAAGACTATATTACTATACTATAACATGATAAGGACATCACAATAACTATATAGACAGCACAATGGGCGGATGATAGTTTACAAGAGTTCAGGGTGAAGACAGACTGTAATATTTTGCCTTAGAATTAATCTTCGTCGGCATCGATGTCCGTAGGGAAGCATCTACGTTTTGCCGGCCGGTATGGACGGGATTGGCATTGTAAACGACCTCAATACGAGTAGAGGGTCCGGCGACTTCTGACTGGGGAAGGATTCGGGATTAATGAGCACTGCGATCTCGTTGAAATCCAGTCCCAGGTGATCTAGAGCTTGAACTACACTGGGAGATTCCGTATCTTCATCCACCAAATTTATGTGGATCGACCGAGCCGGGGAAGGGAAAACTACAGTAGGTGCGTAGAGCACATCCGGATCGAGCCCCGGAATTTCGAATTCCTGGTAAGGGGGCAGAAGATCATCAATCCTGTACGGAGCGCTGAGTGGCTCCGTTTCCCGAAGGAGGTCTGCTTCCCTGCGACGGCGATCACGACTGCGTCGATTTCGGTTAGGCCGCTGACGGGCCGGGTTAGTACTAGATTCTGCCACTGGGACTTGGGACGGGTCAGTTAGTGAGGGAGCTGAAGTTGAGGGAATTGGATTGAGCTCAGCTATTGGCAGGTGGTGCTCGGGTATAATATCCAGGTGAAGAGCCCAGACGCTTCCTGGGATGCAAGCTCGAAGCTCTGCATCCGTGAATATTTGGCAGAGTGTCGTAGCCTGTTCTTTAATTAACATCCGCTGGCTACGCGACTCCGTGACTAACTCGTCTCGAGTGCATGATAATCTCGCTATTTTCTGGTGTAAGCCTTTGGTGGTTTCCGGAGTGTTCCACGTACCATTTATTCGCTCGTATTTGGATCGAAGGGTATTGTACTTTCTTTCTAATTCCTCGAACCTTTGCCGAAGTGCGACTACCGACGGAGAGAGTCGGGGAATCCGTGGAAGATCATTTAGAGTTGAACTGGAGTCAGAATTCATGTCTAAAAATGAATAGAGGAAGTTTAGAAGATGGTCAATGGTTAGGAATAGTGTGGGGGAGAAATGCCCAGTCAACGGAAGAGTAGTGGGAGAATCAACGAAGGTGGTCTGAATCACATCAGGGAACGCGGGCGATTAACATTACACCTAATATTCCCACCGAACACCTAGGGGACTCGGGTGGTTAGACGTTACTACGATTTGTGGTGATGTTCGCAGTTAACTAATACTGTCAATTATGGTGACAATAGCAGGGGGTTTAGGTGTGACCACTTAGGAGATTGGGGTAGAGACAATAATAATATCGTTCGGGGAGATGTTGATAATGAAAACCAAACCAGGGTGGTGAGTAGTATTAGTAGCGGCAGTAGTATGATCAGATTATCGACCATTCCGTGGGCGACAATACCTTCCCAACAAGAGAGGTGTAACATTAATAGTAGTTGTGGGGTTTACATGATTAAATATTCGCGAACTTTATGGGGTTAAGCGTTTCTCAGATTTATTTTACTATTTGAGTGAATTTACAAAATTCCTATTATATTAACGATTATTTATGAAGGGATTTTAACAATAGTATTTATACAATTAAAATTATTATTAATGATTATGTAAGTAGTCCATATTGTTATTAATACGCAATCGTGAAGCAAAATTTATTATTAACGAGTAACCGTGAAATTCCTGACATTATTAATGATTACTTGAGAGATTACCATCTTTTTACTAATTGATTTAATACGAAGTTAATATTATTACTAATAATTACCTATAAATTAAAATTATTATAAATAATTAAATTATGAAATTACTATAAGTATTGACTACTAAGTGTTAACGTTGCTAATGAAAAGATTGATCCTAAATACGTTTATTATGAAAAAAATTATAAACTTTACAATTACTCCTTATCGTTAAAATTAAAATCACATTATAAGTATACTTACTAAAACCGTGTTACTTCGGGTGCTGTTAGATACGAATTTGGTAATAATACTAAACGTACTTTGGGAATTTAGTTTGAGTAAAAAATAATCCACCAATTCGGAATACTGTCAATTATGTCCACGACACACTATTGCGTAACGCCAGGTCGACTAACATTAACGACGAGAGAAACTACTACTAATTGCTACCTGATATTATTAATGAATTCATCGGCAGTGTTGGGGAGAAAAGTTGTAGCAATATTCGTGTGTGTCAGTTAGTCGGACTTATCAATTTCTAAGAATTAGTCAGCGTTATCCAGTGACTGATTGGCTCGTAGAATTTCATAGTAATTGTTCTGCGTGGGAGAGAAGACACTAGTTTCTATCGTGATCGATGATGCTCATAGAGTAGAAACTTATCGATTTAGTTGCTCCAACCACTTATTCATGAAGAGGGTTAGTCTCGTGTCGGAAGTAATGAGAATCCACGAATACGGTGAGTTTTCTATACTTTGGTCAAATTATTCGTCAAGGTCACTACTAATTTAGGGAACGTAGTAGGAGATGGTTCTGTGGTGGACCCTATCTTATTAGAATTATATTTTCCTATGCGATGATAACGATGAATTCCAATTTGCAAATGTTTCGACAATGACTTCTTTCGAGCCAATCGCACCGATTCAATTGGACATCCATGTAATGGCTTTATGTCTCTGTCAATCATGTTGGGAATTTATGTCTATTTTCGATGGATTCTAATGTAAAACTTAACCAGATCGAGGAAATAACTGCAATATGTATATCGGAATCACTGGACCTGTATCCAATCATGAGGACTTCAAATATTCTACTTATATGCGTTGTGTTTTATTACAGAGCGAATAAATTCTACAGACACTTTCATTAATAAACTCTTAACTGTCCATGTAATTATTCATTTATTTAATCTTTTATATCTATGCCTACCCCTGCTGCCCAGTATTGGTTTATTATTGCATTCGAGATTTAAAAATGGTTTTCCTAGATCACTCTGTGATCTTGCCTAATATCCCTTTATCTAAAGAACGCTCTTCCGTGATTTTATATCCTACTCGCTCCGGCCACTTTTCAGCAGTCGCTACGAGTTATACAACGATGCCCTGCGTGGAGGTCCTGTGCGACTTCCAGACCCTACTGCGGACTACCGAGGTGTCCACGAGGCATGACCCGCGAGCTCAACTAAAGGACTTAACCCACCAGCCGGCAAGAGATCTGCCCCATGAACTACTATTGAAATACTTTTAATATATGAATTTAGCGAACTCGAACTTATAAATAGCTATGGGGTTATTAAAGAAAATGTTAAAACAAGACATTACAAACATCATAAAGGTTTAATTACAAAAGGTGTTTACATTAACATGAAAAAAATTTAAATCAACAAAATTCCTTACGTTTTGATCAAGTTGATAAAGTGTCGAAAAGTTGAAAATTAAGCATAAGTTAAAAGTAATGAAATTTGTCACTGTATATATACTATTTTTGTGCGTGTGTGCGACCAATGAGCGATTTTTCGCCATTTTTGGGGGCTTTTTAATTATTTTATTAATTTTAAACTATTTTTATTATTTTTTGTGTATTTTTCTCTATTTCTTGATATATAATTTATATTATAGTTGGATTTTATTTTTATTATTATTTTCTTATAATATTGTTTTTTTAGCCCAAAATTTTGTTTTCTGGTCGCCGCTTCTGCCTGTGTTTTTTCTAAACCTTATTTTGCAAGGTTTTGGCAGTTTATTTTATTTTTCGTATGTTTCTGTATGCGGCTGTATGCTTTTATGATTTTATTTAATTATTTGTTTTTATTTAATTTTTGGTATATTTTAATTTGTTTTAATTAATATGTTTTTATTGATTTTTAGTATCTTCTTGTGGTGCGTGCTTATATACAGTGACTTATTTCACTACTTTTAGTCTTGTTTTAATTTTTATTATCATTTTTGTTTAAATTGTGGCTCTAAGCCCAACACTAAGATCTTTGTTAAGGGCCGCATACGGCCCACAAGTTTGTCATGCTTGACGTACAAATAAATTAAATGAAGTACTTTACATCAGTGTTGATTTTGTTAATGAGAGGGACCAGTCAGGATTTGCCTCTTGTGCCACCCGTTAAACCCTCCAATGTATTTTAATACTTATTTTTCTGTAAAATATAGTTTTTCACCATTTTACTAATTTATCTATATATATATATATATATATATATATATATATATATAAATTTATACAGAAAAATAATCTCAAATGCCAGTGCATAGTCATGGAAATTATTATTTCTGTTAATTTTTTAATTTTTATTCTCACTAATTAACATTATTGTTGAATTAAAACAAACGTGACATAACCTTGTATAAATTGCAGCACTTAAACACCTGTTAAATGGAAACACAGAAATTATATAAACAATTCAAAACCGATTTCAGTGAACTTAAACAAATATTCATGATAAAAATTCACTGTACTGAATTGCCAAGATGTTGAAAGCACGCACGCGAAATGACAGTTATTACATTGGTTGGAATTCCTAGTGAATCCAATGCGCAATTATAACTGCGTAGATAGTAACCATAGATATAGATTAATGGCCGCACAGAGACTGTTACAACTCGTGATAGCATATCAATGTTAACTAAATTAGAATATTGTTATCAAGATTTGTTTTGAAATAGTGATTTGAAATAGCCGTATTAATATCAATATTCTTTTATTTTTAAAGTAGTGCAAGTCTTTAGTTTATAATAAAATATTTAGATATGCGTTTCAATAAATTAAAAATATTGTTTAGGTTTCAAAGTCAACTTTTATGTGATTTATAGTTGTATATTTATTATTCAATGACGCCTGTAGAAAATAAAATTTCCTATATTGCAATACTCTCAGTAAAACAAAAGGGCTTGTATATTTGAGTTATAGATCATTTCAAATTTGCATGTAAGTGTCACAATCCATCAATCTGTTGGGCAAGAACACAAACGGCCTTGAAAATTGTTTAAATGCATCAGTAATACAGCACGAAAACCCAGCACCAAGATAACTTAAAATACAACATCAACTAAACACTTTAAAATTTGAGAGAATATAAATAAATATAAAATCAAAAAACATAAAAGTAAAATAAAATAAATACAAAATGCATCAAGAACCGCACGAAATTTACATAAAAATAACATAAGAAGAAGAAAATTTAACCGAAAAACGACAAGTTATATAAAAGTAAAAAATTAATGGATTAAATGAGTTAAAATAAAAGTGAAGGCGTACCTACTATATGAATGAATTTATTGATTGATTAAATGACTTGCGATGAAACGAGTGAACAATGTTTATGCAAATGAACTTCCGATTACTATGTGACATGCCAAATAAACAATTTTATGCATTGAAGCTTTAATCCAATTTATATGGTAATATTCATTTATTTATTTTCCGACTCACAGCCACACACCAGCAAGTAATTAAAATCATACATCCCTATCGAGCGGTGTAAGTGCGGTTCATCCGCCAATAGCTCGTGCCCGTGAGAGACCCCGCCGTGAGTAACAACGGGCTCTAACGTCAAATCACTGAACTAAATAACGAAAGAGAGTAGCTCGAGAGTGGGTCTTTTGGCTCAACTTTCTTGCACTCAATTTCGATAAAATCGACATAAAATTTGAAACAGCAATTGGCTCAAAATCACTGACACCGAGTAGTCCAGTGGACACTCATTAAATCTAATATGAACATAAATAGATCATAAGGGCAAAGAGAGGGAAAGGGTAGCGGGGAAAATTGCGAGATCGTTGCAACAGTTATAATGAATAGCCATCGGAAAAAGATTAATCCGAACAACTAAAATCATGAAAAGAAATATTTTAAATAATATGTAAGAACTAAATAAATTATTTTGAGTTGAGACGAAAAATATGGCCGGAACGCTGCGCAAATTTTCGGAAATCTTAAAAATATTTATAGTAAAACTGTAAAATAATGGCGGAACGCTGCTCAAATTTTCCGAATTAATCAAAATACTCTATCAAAAATTGTAAAATAAGAGTGGAACACACCTCAATTGTTTGTAAAATATTCTGATAAAACTGTAAAATAAGGGCGGAACGCTGCTAAAAATTTCCTAAATAACAAAAATACTTTATCGAAAACTGTAAAATAAAGATGGAGTACGGCTAAATTTTTATATAAGTAAAATATTTTTATAAAGCTGAGGAATAAGGATGGATCCCTACAAAAACTTAATAATAATAACGATAATGGTAAGGATAATGGTAATTGTAGTAGTAATAATAATAATAATAAATATAATGGTAATGGTAGTAATAAGAATAATTATAATAGTAATAGCAGTGATAATGGATTAGAATAATACATATAATAGTAACAATGATAATACTAGTAACAATAATAGGGAAAATAGTAGTTATAATAGGGATGAGGATAAGGGAGATACTGTGATGATATTCAACATAACGAAGGGTTTACAGGCCATAGAAAAATCATCAATACGGACAACGATAAGAAGGACTTTGGGAATAGACGTAATGATAAATGATATAACATTATGGATTAACATTTGAAGGAGATAGGAGACTAATGGGACCTAAAAATCGAAATCGAGCACAGCCCTTCTATCGGCAGCTCGTTGGACTCATGGATCGTTCGGTAAATTATAGCATTAGCAATAGCGCTCACTTTTTGCGGATGATCCACCCACTCGAACACAGTTCCAACGTTGCTTAGTAACGAGTGCCAAGTGGTAAGCGAAAATATTTGTATGGGGTTGTCTGGGTAACAACCATATAGCTTCAAAATAGCAATACCCAGAAACCCCCCAAATCTAAAATAATGGATTTAAGGTAAAAAAGTGAAATAAAAGATTAAAAATTTATTTTGAGTGGCAAATGTAAAAATTAATTTAGGCCAATAGCTAATAAAGAAATCTCAGAAAAGCTTGTATTAAATTAGATAGATTTCGTCTCTGTAGTAAGCTCCTTTTTCTTAAGCTTAAAAATAAATATTTATGTCTCAAAATTAAAAATTCAGTGAAAATTTCTTTTGAAAATAATGAAAATCGCCATTGCGATACTAGAAAGGATGCATAACTGGAACTTGAGAGGCTGATTGATGAGTAGCGCAACTGTGACAATTATGCTTCATTTATATTGAGATATAACATTTAATTTCTCACATTAATATATCGAGAGTAGATATGATTGCTATGGGGATATAGTGATATTCGGGTGCACAGTGTATTGTACAAGTTGGTATAAGCTGAAACGTCAAAGTAAGTTACTGAATGTGACAATTGCATGCAATCAACAGTATCAGCAATATGTTTGGTTACACAAAATATCATTCCAGAAAGTCATGGTTAAAAATAAACTTAAATTTTTTCATTTAGCGTTATTCGTTTTTTCATTCTTGACTAAAGCAAAATTCACAAAATAGGAATATTTTACATTAACTTAGTTATTCCAAAGATCAAAAAACCCAATTTAAACACAACAAAATGTTTACTAATATAATTTTAAAAAGACAATATTCAACAAAATTCATAACAAAACAATATTGAAAACATATATTCAAACATGATATAATTATGTATAAATAATCATTATGAAAGCTCTTGTATTATAATATTAAGAAGTATATATTAAAGTGAAACCATGCATTGAGGACACTGGCTAGATCTTATCAACCAATCATTTATGCAATTCTGATGAAATATGTGTAGACAAGGTAAGCATCTCACCTTCTCAAATTTTTGAAATTCACATAAACATATAATGCATCTAAAATATTACTTTTCAGAAAAAAATTATAGAAATTGAAAGTTTTACTCGACAGTTTTGTCTCTATCATATATAGATATGGGTAGATTTTCAATGCGATCTAATCTTTTAGCTATTTCAAATTGTTCTTCTTCATTTAATTCAGATAAATGTCTACTTAAATTTGGTGTAATATAATAGTTACACTAATATAAATTTAAAATGCTTAAAATATAAAGATTTCTAACCGGATTTTCACAGCGTTCCTGTACATCTAAAATATCTGAATCACAATCTTCTAAATGAGAATGGATTCTAGATCTAAAACAACAACAAACTCTTTCACGAAAAGTAGTATTGCCCATTAGTCAGATGATCTAATGAATATTAAAACAAATATTGTTGTAGTATTAAATTACTTTTAAAAATAAAACATTTAAATTAAATTAAATTTATATTCAACCAACTATAATACTAAATTTATATGAAAAGTTTTTTAAAATATTTTATATAGTTTAGTGTAAAAATACAATAAAAATATTTTTCAAAACCAAAAAAAGGATGAGTTGATACATGAAACTCATGGAGGTGATTAAGATGGTTTATTTACTAAGGCCTCAATTGGTGTTGTAATTGAAATCCACATTTAAAAAAAAACAATTGTGGTTACTATTCAGAACCAGTCTCTAAGTGAAGTTGAAACTGCGCCAAACGTGGGGTTAGTGGTATTTATTATGACCTTGACCCCAATCATATAACTGTTGGGCCAGCACACAAATAGCCTTGAGAATTGTTTGAATGCATCAGTAATACAGCACGAAAACCCAGCACCAAGATAACTTAAAATACAATATACAACACCAACTAAACACTTTAAAATCTGAGAGAATATAAATAAATATAAAATCAAAAACATAAAAGTAAAATAAAATATATACAAAATGCATCAAGAACCGCACGAAATTTACATAAAAAATAACATAATAACAAGAAAATTTAACCGAAAAACGACAAGTTATATAAAAGTAAAAATTAATGAATTAAATGAATAAAAATAAAATATTTTTAGCTGAATAAATTTATTTAAAAAATGTTAAAAATAAATTACTAATTTAAACTAAGAAATGAATAAAAATGTAATTTAGATAACACAAATAATTTCAAAGTCGAATTTTGTTTAATCGCAATAAAACTATCACGCAAGGTTAAGGCCAAATTATAGGTATAAATACTGTTGGGCCAGAACACATACGGCCTTGGAAAATGTTTAAATGGATCGGTAACACACATGCAATCATAACAAGCAAATTTAAAATAAACCTATTAAAACACCAATTAAACCCTACCAAATATGAGAAAAAAGAGAATTAAATATAAAATAATAAACATAAGAATAAATTAAAATAATAACAAAATGCAACAAGATTCGCACGATACAAACACAAACATAACAAGAAAACCCAACAAATTCGACAAAAATTTGATAAATTAATAAAAGTTCATGAAAATGAAACTTAAATCAAAAAATTTGAATTAGAAATAATTCAATAAAAATTCTAAATAAGAAATTATTAAAATGAATTAAAAAATAATAAAAACAAAGAATAGAATACACTAGAAAATAACAAGGTCGAATTTTGTTTTACTACATCAAATTTAACATGCGAGGTTAGGGACAGAAAATAGGTATAAATACCGATTCATTTTCACATTAAAACACACCATTTTTCAAACCAAAAATTACTTTTGAGTTTTGTTTAAAAATCTACTACGAAATTTTAGGTGAGAAATAGCTTTTAATTTGGAGCTCTCTCTCCACGTCACATCCTCGCAATCTCGGCAGAGCTCTGCTTGGACGTCGGCGTGGGGAGAGATGCAATTTTATGTTTTGATGAATTTGTTTGTTGGACAAGTAATTTTGTATTTTGTCTTTAATATGATAATAAACATTTATATTATTCATAAATTGTTTTATATATTTAATAAAATAAAGTAAACTGTCGAAATTTTTCCGGCCCACAGCCAACACCTATCGCAAGTTAGTAAAATATATACAGTGCAGATTCATGTAAGCGCGTGGAAAATCGCCAATGGTATGTACCCGTGAAGACCCAGCGTGCGGAACGCAGGGGTCGTAACGTCAATATTACTCCATATAGAAGAGACGAGAAATAAGGAAGAGGTCTTTTGGCTGCTCCCTCGTTTCTCATTTCTGTAAAATCGACCTAAATTATATTACACACGGCTCAAAATCATCACACCGAGTAGTCCAGTGGGCACTCATTAAATATAACATAAACACAATACGCGCCTAAGGCTTATTAAAGGGTAACGGTACGGGGAATAAATTAATTCATTGATTAAACTAAAGTAATTTATTGATTAAGATAAAGTAGTACATTGATTAACGATAAATGTAATTCATTGATTAAAATTAAAGTAATTATTGAGTAAAAATAAGTAATTCCTTGATTAAATTAATATAATTCATTGATTAAAGTTAAAGTAACTATTGATTAAAACTAAGTAATTCATTGATTAAACATAAAATAATTCATTGATTAAAATTAAAGTGATTATTGATTAAATTCATTGGTTAAAAATAAAGTAATGATTGATTAAAAGTGAGTAATTTATTGATTAAAAATAGAGTAATTCGTTGAGTAAAAATAAAGTAATTAAACTAATTGAGGGTAGAAATAAATAAATTAATCTGTGAATGGAAAGTAAGCACAAAACCGTTGCTTAAAAATAACTTGACAATTCATTAACCCGAGATCATTGCTATAAAAATTTAAATCCTGATTGTAAAGAAAATTAATATCATTATAAAAGGAAAAAATGAAATCGATGTTAACATGAATTCGTTGTTAGGAAATAAAATAAAATCATTGATAATAAATTAATATGAAATCGATAAATTCAACTTAATGATAGCTTCTAGTTTCTAATCGTTATCGAATAAATCAGTTCGAACCCTTAATAAAGTGAAGAATTTAAGTTAGAGATTAGACACGCCTTGCCGAACCCCCGACGAATCTAAAATCATGGCCATATAATTAAAAATAATCGTTTTGTTTTCGGAATTTAAATTTGATTCGGGAATCCCCAACCATAGATTAAGGTTAGTAGTGAAATATTATTGAAAAATCTGATAAGAGCCTAATGATATTAATAATTATAAAAATTAACCACCTTTCAGCATCACGACAATATCTCCCAACCGAAAAATTAATAATCAATTCGTCACATCCTTCATCATTAAAGTACATATATTTAGATATTTCCAAGCACAATCCAAATTATCTTGAACAACGAAAAACGACGAAGTATTATAATAAAAATCCAACACAAATTGAGAACGAATTGTTAAAATGCATATGATTCCGCAATGATGATCAAATGAGTAACTCCTCCGTGAAACGACCAAAATATTCCGTCCCAGAAAAACATGAGGAAATCAAAACATTGGGTTTTTCCTGAAATAGGTTAATAATATGATTAATAAGGGAAACAAACGTACCCGACACACTCCAAAATGTCTCCCAGTAACGTACAACGACAATAGGCACTATGAGGTAATACACTAGAGCAACATTAGAAATAACCGAATAATAATCAAAAGTTTACCTGAGATATTGAGCAAATCAACCGGAAACCGTGAATCCAAATTGAATGAACCCAAAATCCTCGCGATCTGCGAGATTGACGTTTCCGTAGACATTGTACCTATATAATGAATATAGATTAAATTCCATCAATATAAACACAAATTCTCTCACGAAAATCTCCATGGTTAGTCATGAGGTAACGGATGCGGGTGCATCAACACTAGTTAAATAATTTGGTATGGATGCCATCCAGTCATTGTACTATCATTTTTATTTTTGAAATATGGATCTACCAACCATGGCGTCAACAGGAGAAATATTAAAGGAGTCGAGTTTCCCAAGTCAAGGTAATTTACATCGAAGTTTCATTTTAATAAATGTTAATAATATTTAGTTAGTAAATTTTAAATTAGTTTTTTAACAAATGTTAATACCAGGTATTTAGCAAACTTTAACTTAATTTTAATAAATGTTAATACTATGTAGTTAGTGAATCTTAACTTATCCAAATTTATAAACCTCCAAGTAAACAGTTATTCACATTCTCCATACATTATTAAAAATTTTATAGTCATTATTATTCATAAATTTCAGGGTAATCCATTTCGTTAATATTCACTATTATCTTACCGATTTTTGGAATGGTCCTTTTATGAATTCAGGAATTTCGAGCTCGATAATTATCATTGTCTAAAATCAAGGTTTATGTTCCGGATAATTACTATCGAATTTTCCCACAATTTCGACAGTTATATTTCTATGATTTCCGGACAGTAGGATTGATTGATTCTCATAGTCTTATAGGTTTATGAAATCTACCAGCATTGCCACCTCGCGGAGTATGCGACCGATAATTGGCCTCCCTTACCTACTGATAGTTCGCAATGTCCCATAGAATACCATCTGACGGTTATGCCACACCTTAAGCTTCGGACCGATAATCGTTTCCATTTCATGAGGTTTAGTGCCTAAACGAGATAGTATTCCGTGTACACAACGCGTAATCCAACGAATGTCCTCCATACAGTTAACGCTGATGATCGTTTTCGTCCCTTGAATGTCGAATTGATTACAGGGTAAACTCAACTAGTACTCCCTTACCAAAGTTTTAACCCGGCAACTGAATCTTTGTTCTATGAATCCGACATTACCAATCATGAAGCGATCACCGACGACTTGAGCAGGCCTGCCGACATCTGTGTAGAAGAGAAATGAATGGATACTAACTCCAACCCTTTTGTTACACATCGAAGTGCGATAAGTTTGTATCCACACCCCTTAGCCGTCGATAAACGTTGATAATCCTCATAACACTAAACATAGGCGATGCCTTGACGTCAACACGCTAACTGAGGGACAAGAGACTATGCCACTGTTAATAAAGAATATACTGAAAACTATGTTATACCGGTTCACATAATCCTAACGATATCTATTTTAGAAGGGCCAACGCTTCTCGGGCTTGGAAGCGGGCCCGACCGACAACAATGCCCGAGGAACTTCGACCCAAGGAACCACACCGGACCGCCCTACAGATACTAGGTATGGAGAATGACCCTCGTTGGGTCGGGATGCGATGTAGCCAACAATACCCTGCCGAGGAGATTCGAAACCACGCACGGAGTCTCCTCGCCCATTGGGAAAGGGTTCAATGGCAGGTCGATCACAATGTCGTCAAGGCCAGAATGTATTTGGCCAATGTCGAAGAAGACATCTCCGTCGGGCGCATCGCAGAGTTCTATCCAACCCGACCGGCCCGTAATACTAAACGTCCAGTGGCCATTATCCCCGGCTATTCCCCGGAGGAAGGGGTTAGGAAGTTCTTGGAGGAACCTTAACTTCCTGGATAAGAAGAAAACAAAAACAACATTCTGTGTTATTTTAGTTGAATTAAGAAATCTTAAAAGATGTTGTTCATTTATTTGCTAAATTAAGAAACTCATTTTTGCACCCTATGTTTTACTAATCAGAATTTTACTTTACCTAAGTTAATGATGAAATTAAGGATTTGTATCGTAGATATGACATCCGCCCAGATATTGCAAGCGGAACTCGCTCATATGCGACGGGCAAACACGAATCTTCTCGACCAAATAGTTCAGATAACCCGAGAAGCTCAGCAGATCAAGTCTACCTGGTCGGACCCGAAGAAAACGAAGGCTCTCTATCTCAGTCTCACTGCCGCTCAAAAGGGCTGGGCGGAGGAGCGACTACTCAACCAGAGTCTCCGAACACAAATCCGAGGACTGGAAGTCGCCCTGGCTGCAAGTCGGGAGGGGCAAGCGGTAACTTACCCGCTTATTTTTGCTCCATCCCAGTTGTCCTACCAGAATCAGATCCACAACGCTACCCCAGCCAAAAATTCTTCAACGGCCCCATCAGGCAGCCACCGACCGGGACGGAAGGAACGTGCCCGCCGCAGAGCCGCCCACCTGCTAGATAAAGCAATCTAAATGATGGACAGTACACATTAATTTTGTTATTTTGTTATTTTAATAAACAGAATCGTAATGGTGATTAAATTTAAAAATAGTATGTTCCCGATAGGATTATAAGTAGAATGGTCGTCGGAAAATCGTGAATACTCTCACGGTGTCGTCAAAACAGTGTTTCTCTCCCAATGGTCAGCACAAATTTTGCATTTCTTACATAGGGGACAGAATAAAGCGAGCATAGGTCTCCTAACGACAGCTCGTTGAACCCGAGGATTGTCCGAGCAATTACAGTATTAGTAATAATGCTCACTTTATGCGGACCATCCACCCACTCGAACACATTTCCAACGTTGCCTAGCAACGGGTGCCTGGTGGTAGCTAGGAATCATTTTGTATGGCGTTACTGGGTAACCAGAAGACAATTTAAACAAATAGCGAAACCCCGTAACCCACCAATACTGATGTGTTTTCCCAAATTTTCAACTACTACTTGGTAGTATTAATTTCAACCAAATTTAAGATGCACATTTTTTATAAATCTTACTTTGTTGTGTGATTTTTTTTAGATATTTTCAGATCATTAATCTACAGTTATCAATATTTTCAGGTTATTAATCTACAGTTATGTTATTTTGGTTTATGTACATCGATGCCCGATTTAAAATTTGTTTATATGAATGCTAAATATACAGTTTATGCGTCGAGAATTTTGCCTAATTCATTTGGTAATTTATTGTTTCTATTATTTTATTTTTGGTGGCCCACAGCCAAAACATAACGCAAGATAGAAAAATAAAACACACTATCGAACTGTGTAAGTGCGTGTAAAATCGCCAATAGTTCGTGCCCGTGAAGGCTCCGGCGTGCGGAACGCAGGAGTTGGAACGTCAATATTATCCGTACATAGTGGAAATTGGAGGGTAAATGAGTAGCCCTTTGGCTGCTCCTTCATCATCCGTTTCCTGTAAAATTGACATAAATTTTTAACAACAATCGGCTCAAAATCTCTAACACCGAGTAGTCCAGTGGGCACTCATTAACTATAATATGAACATACATAGATCTTAAGGACAAGAGAGGGAACGGGTAGCGGGAAAAATTGCGAAATCGTTGCAACAGTTAAAATGAATAGCCATCGGAAAAAGATTAATCCGAACGACCAAAATCATGAAAAATAATGTTTTTAAATAAGAATTAAATAAATTAATTTGAGTTGAGGCGGAAAATATGGGCGAGACGCTGCTCAAATTTTCCGATTTAATTCAAATACTTAACAAAAATAGTAACGTAAAAATGGAGCGCGTAAAATAAGAGTGGAACGCTGCTCAAATTTTCCGAATCGATGAAAATACTTTATCGAAAACTACAGAATAAGGATAAAACCGTAAAATAAGGGCGGAACGCTGCTAAATTTTTCGAATTAACATAAATACTTTATCGAAAACCGGAAAGATACAGATGGATTACAACTAAATTTTTATATAAGAAAAATATTTCTTAAAGCTGAGGAATAAGGACGAATCCCTACACAAAAATTTGTTAATAATATTGATATAATTGTAATAATAATAATAATAATAATAATAATAATAATAATAATAATAATAATAATAATAATAATAATAATAATAATAATAATAATAATAATAATAATAATAATAATAATAATAATAATAATAATAATAATAATAATAATAATAATAATAATAATAATAATAATAATAATAATAATAATAATGATAATAATAATAATAATCATAGTATTTGTAGTAATGATGATAATAATTATGATAATAATAATAGTAGTAATAATCATAGTAGTAATAACAATAAATATAATGGTAGTTATAGTAATAAAAATAATAATACAGTTAATAGTAGTAACAATTAAGAAAGGCAATATATATAATAGTAACAATGATGATGCTAGTAATAATAATAGGGAACATGGTTGTTATGATAGGGATAAGAGTAAGAGAACTAGTGTGAGAATATTTAACCTAACAAAGGGTGTACAAGCCAAAGAAAAATCATCAACATGGGCAATAATAAGAAGGACCAAGCGAATGGACATAAAGATAGATGATATGAGAGTATAGGTTAACATTTGAAAGAGATAGGAGAATAATGGGACCTAGGAATCAAAAGCGAGCACAGGTCTTCTATCGACAGCTCGTTGGACCCAGAGATCGTTCGGTCAATTATAGCATTAGCAATAACGCTCACTTTTTGCGGACGATCTACCCACTCGAACACAGTTCCAACGTTGCTTAGCAACGAGTGCCGAGTGGTAAGCGAAGGAAATATTTGTATGGGGTTGTCTGGGTAACAACCATATAGTTTCAAAATATCAACACCCAGAAACCTACCATAACGCTATGCGACTGCCACTGGTTACCCGTCGCTAAGCAACGTTGATACTGTAACCAATGGTTCTGTGACCGTCAAAAGTGAGTTTTGTTTCCAAAAACTGCTAAGACCCGGTCTACAGCTGGTTCAGCGAGCTACCGATGGAATGTCTGTGCTCGTCTTATTTCATTTAGGTCCCTCACTTGCTTTACTTTATTCTGTACTGTTGTTTATCCTCATGAAGATTATTCGCATCGTCCATCTACCCATCTTTGAAAAATACGCAAACGACAAAAGAAATGTTTTTATTTACTAAACACATTACATTATGGTGGGTTTCTGGGTGTTGATATTTAAAACTATATGGTTGTTACCCAGACAACCCCATATAAATATTCTTTCGTTTACCACTCAGCACCCGTTGCTAAGCAACGTTGGAACTGTGTTCGAGTGGGTAGATCGTCCGCAAAAAGTGAGCGCTATCACTAATGCTATAATTGACCGAACGACCTCTGGATCCAACGAGCTGTCGATAGAAGACCTGTGCTCGCTTTCGACTTTTAGGTCCTTTCATTCTCCTATCGCTTTAGAGTCTTATCCCGCGTGTACTACCCTCCATACAATCATCACGATAGTAATTAAATGATAACAAGACATGTATTTTGTAAACGCAACAACATATTTAAGAGTGTCAGTCAGGTGTTGGTTGATATTCGAGCAGCTCGGCATTTAGCCCGCTCTTTACGTCCGGGTCGATAACCGCTAGACTTCGGCGTAATCTTTGGACCTGTTGTTGCTTCTCGGTACACCAGTTGAGCAGGAGCGAAGACGAGGGGGTACGTCACTGCCACTCCTTCTTGGCAGGCTGATACCGCCACCTCTAGTCCTTTTATCTGAGTCCTCAGGCTTTGATTTAATTGTCTTTCTTCTATCCAGCCCTTTTGCGCGGCTGTGAGCTTTTGATAGAGCGACTTTACCTTTTTCGGCTCTACCCATGTGGCTTTTATTTGCTGGACTTCCTCTGATAACTGGATGATTTGTTCGTAGAAACTTTTGTTAATTTTACGCGCGTGCGCTAACTCCTGCTGCACAATTGTCAGAGATTACATATCTATAAAAGGTGAAATTAACTCTTGTCTATTAGTCTTAATTCAATTAATTAATCATACAGGTATTATTGTCAATAAAATAATTCTAGAAAAATAAGAAATCGAATACAAACTAAACATTTATTCAAATTCAGTTTCACTAAGCGTTATTGTTAATTTGTATCGTTCGTAGTCGAATCACTAGTGGAAACGATGGGTTCGGTGATACCTATCGACGTTTACTCCTGGGGCCGGCCGAGTGTTAGAGTGTTCACGATGTTCGTCGACCGGTCTTGTTGACCTTCTCATGCGGTTGGGAAGGCTGAGTTAGTTGTTACTTTCGAGTCATTTGCCTATGCGATCGGGTTTTTTGTCACTAACTGAGCTTATGATAGAGAAATTCGTCAGCAGGAGTGAGTCTCATCCTTGTAAGGCTAAAATGGGTAGTCACTTTCGATCAAAAAAATCTATTCCCGACGAAACTAAATGGTATACTAAGTTGCTACTTTACTTTTATGGAACTAGGTTACAAAAATATAATAACGAAAATTTATCTACTACATAAAGGATTTCACTTTAAATAGAACAATTAAATCAAAGATAATGAAAAATAAAAAATATCAATTATATAAAATATCTCACTTTAAATAGAATAATTTAATCAAAGATAATACAAAAATATCATTTATATAAATTACCTTACTCTAAATAGAATAGTTTTAAAAAATGAATAATAAAGGAATACCGATTATATAAAATATTCCACCTTAATTAGAAGAATTTAATCAGAATGATGACATAAGGAATTAGCAATTATATAGAATATTTTACTTTAGATAGAGCGATTGAATCAAAATGATAACAAAAATATAAACTATTTCACTTTAGACGGAATAGTCGTTTCTTCAGAAGATTCAAACTAATTACACAAAAGATGAGAAAACAGAATTTCCAGAAAAAATTATATTAATTTAGCACACATTCAAGACTGGGCCGAGATTGGCCTTACCTGTCGGGCATTCTTCGACTTGACTTCTGTCCTGAGTATGCATCCGGTTGTCCTTGGAATCGGCTCGACGGATCAATGGTTGGTCTCGTGTTTGGTTATCTTCCCTGACTGAAACTCCGAATTTTTCTGTCATTTCTATAATGCAGGATTCCGATCTTAATGCTGTAGATCCACCTCATTCGTTGGTACCACCAGCGGCACATTCAGTTCCCCTCTTCACATTCTGCTGGATCGCTTCCAGGCTATATTTTTAAGGGTCCAGTGCTAGGGAAAGTGTGATAGTCGCTCCTAGTTGCCAATTCCAAAAATTACTTCCGTAGGATACTGTGAATGTTTTCTGTGAATAAATCATATTTTTCTTTTTATTCTCTTTTTGATATTGATGATACCTCAATGATTTATTCCTACGTTCCAAGATTGCTGGTTGACAAATCCTTTGGATTTAAATGGACTTCATTTTAAATGATAATGGAAATTATATTCATGTAATATTAATTGAGGTAATTGGCAACTCAGATAATAAACAAAATCGATTTGCTCTTGAGAAAAGGGAAAAATTATTATTTATTTAACCACTAAGGTAAAGTCAGGGGTGAATTCTTACATTTATCATTATTGTCGTAAAGAAAAATCATATTAGGAGACTATTATGGTTCATATTATCTTACTTATCATCTTTATTAAAATTCGCAGTGTCGGCTTTGTTATTCGCTTCGGGGGTGAGTATTCACACAGTAACTATTTACGATACATTTTTATTCAGTAGGGTTCAATTCGCTTTTATGAGGTAGTGACTTAATGAGTTTACCGTGATCTACGTATGTCTTTAAATCATCCCACTTCTACGTTTTATCAAATTTAATTAAATTGATTATTAGAATTTTCGTTACATCGATTTCCGCAAGCCCCTCTGTCTTTAACCTCAAGTTGATCCTAGGAGTTTTGTATGTTAATATTAGATTTTAAGAGTGTCCACTGGACTACTCTGTGTTATTATTTTAGCCGATGAATATTACGATTTTAGGTCGATTTTTCGGGAGTAGGTGGAAAGGTAGTCAGCCAAAAGATTGACTCCCGATCTCCCTTCTGCGCCTATGATAGTGAATGAATTTACGTTCGAGTCCGTCGTTACCCACGGCGAGATCTCTCACTGACACGAGCTATTGTCGGACTTACACCGCACTTACACTGCTCGGTATTTATGTATGATTTTAATGACTTGTTGGTGTGTGGCTGTGGGCCGGAAAAATTTCAACGGAATTAATATTCGATAAGATTTATAATATATTTTTACGATACTAATTTCACATTCATTTACAATACAGGCAAGTCATTCCTACTCACCTTGGATAAATTCGTATCAGAGTTTCGTTAGGGTTTTCAGTAAGCGACTATAGTTCGATTTAGTGATTAAGTGTTCGAGTGTTCCGTTTTGAAAAGTGTATTTTCGTTAAGACGAGCGCTCGAGTTTTTAACAAACAAAAACTGATTAAAATTCTGTGAAAATGAATCGGTATATATACCTGTTCTTGCGTGCTAAATTTGATGTACTAAAACAAAAATTGAGTTTGGGATTTTTGTATATTCTAACTCTAATTTTATTATTTTTTTGATTTAGTTTGACAATTTTTGTTTTTAGCTTTTAATTGAAGAGTTTCCATCTCAAATTTTTTTATTTTAGTTCTAACTTTCACGAACTCTTGTTTCTTTAAGTAAATTGTCAATTTTCGGTCAAATTTTCGTGTTTTCATGTTATTTCTGGGTTTATTTCGTGCGGATCTTGTTGCATTTTGTTATTATTTGTATTTACTTTTATGTCTCTAATTTTATATTTTAATTATTTCTTTCTCATATTTTTCGGTGGTTATTTGGTTTTTATGGGTCTGATTTTAAATCTGCGTGTTGTGTTTGCGTGCTATTACCGATTCATTTAAACAAAATTTAGTGCTAGCCCAACACAAATAAGTAGAATACCAGTTAAAGGTGAGTACAATTTCTTGTACAGCTGAAGCCCTAGCAAGTTTGTGGGTCCGTAGACTGTCGTTAGAAGACATGTGTCCGATTTCCTGTCTTTAAGTGTCTTATCGTTGTTCATTCTTAGTAAGGGATCAAAAAAGGGATCATCAAATTAAAGAAAAATAAGTGGAGCAAGTTATTTAATACAAACAATTTTTATTTCAATTTTTAACACATTGAAAAGAGTACACTTATAATTTACATTCAAATTCAGTGCATAGTTGAGTCCGGTTTATTTGCTTGCTTCTTTAACTGGTCCAAAAATCTGAACTCCTTTCGATGACATCATCGGATACACTCCATCTTTCCTAGTTTGACTCTCTTTTGTTGACATATAGGTGTTGGGAAAAGACAAATATTTTAAATTGTTGTTTATCTAGCACGACATCCGATAAAATCAAGACGCGCAAAATGTAAATGGACGGAAAATCATCAAAATAGCCCACTTAACATTAAATAATACAAAAGTAGAAAAAAGAGTAGAAAAATAAAAGAAATATGTAAAAAATAATTAAAAACATTTAAAAAGAATCAAAAAACATTAAATTTTAGCAAAATTAACCTATTTCATCAAATTGGTCTAAATTCATAGAAAACGCTTATATTCTAGAAAATAACTATGAGAATTAAGCTTAAAATGTAGTTAGAAACTTTAGGAAAATAGAATCACGAAAATCTGACAACTAGGGGAAAAGTGACGAAATGTGGTAAAAACGTGTAGGCGTTTTGTTTTACCGCATCAAAAAAATGCGTGTAAACCCCCCCCTATATAAGTCGATGCCAGATCGACACAATTTAATGCTATTTTTGAAAAGAAGTTAAAACGACTCAAAAAAAATTTTTTGGAGAACACTAAGAGTAAGGAGTTTTGTGTAATTTTTATTTTTATAATTATTTTAATTCATATTAAATTTTGACGAAATGAATTTTTATAGGATATTTATGACCCAGTTGTTTTGAAATTATGAATTTCTAATCTTTGTATATGCAGATTTTTGATAGTCGAATATTAAAGCTTTTGTTTTATAATATGTTTTCAATCGAATTATTTTTGGTCAAATAAACTTAAATTTAAAATATTTCCTTGTATCGACCAAGTCCCATGAAAACTTCGTTTCCATGATACTTTACCAATACGGGATGCCTCATGATTAAATTCTCACACGATTCATAATAACTGATAAATTTAAAAAAGAACCGAATTTGATTATTATTTATATTATAAATATTATTATTGTTAATTGTTATCCATAATTATTAACCATATGATATCGAAAGTAATCGCATGCATACAAGTTATAAAAATGAATGTTTAACGAACTGGTTATAAAACCAGTACTTCGGTGTGAAGGTACCCGTAGTAAATGGCAGTTTGCCGGGTCAGTTCTCTACTCCAAGAATTTCAACGCCAGGCCCTCGGTAGAGAGCGACTGGTCATGAAAAAGGCCTAAATAATAATCAGGAATAAAAGAAAAATATATGACTCAGAAAAAAAAGAAGATTAACGAATATCATTAAAAAACATACATAATAATAGAAGAAGAGAAAAGAAAAATTTCTAAATCAATCTTATTATTGAAAAGACAAAGATTCGGAAGAATTATGAGTATATCACGGTTTGTTTTAGTAGATTTTCTAATGAAATATGAATTTATATCTAGCTAATCTTATTAAATTTTAAATTATTTTTTTATTTTAAATTTCTTTTATTGATTATCTTTTATTATGCCTATTCATCATCGAGAGAAGGCAATGCTAATGACGACTAGGAGTCACGAAAACAAGCCCAATAAAATATCTGGAGAAATATCTATAGAAATCACTAACTTAATTGTTATAAAAAAAATTAATTAAAAATAAATTTAAGCAATTTTATTATTTAATTAATTTTTCAGAAATAATCAGCAAACAAAATTTATTTTATAACAAAATATTGTGAAACATTTAGGTTTTTAAGTAGAGAGATGACAGCAGAGAGCCCGAGGAAAGGCGACGCTGTTTCGTGAGTGGGCTGGGCGGCTAGTCTTCTTAACTAAAAATAAATTCTTATAAATAATGAAATTTTATTTTTATTTATTTAAAGTTTTAATAAAATTATGTTGACGTACAAGCTGGGAGAAGGCAAACAAAAAGCATGTAGATGCCAAGAAAAGGAAATATATTTGCAATCCCAAGCAATTCAAGAAGATTCTCTGCAGAAAAAAATTAAAAATAATTAAAAATAAAATTATGTTATGTTCGTTTACCATATTGTTTACTTGTTAAAGTTAAAATTTTCAATGTTATTTTTTAAAAGGAAGGATGACAAAAGGAAGGATATGAAAGAGAAGTCGGGGAATTTAACTGTAAAAATTATTAATGATATAAACGTACTTGTGATGAGATTCAGAGATAAATCTTATAAAATTCCTCAAACGATTGAGAAATTCCCTGAAAATATCTGGGAAAATCTAAAAACCAAAATCAATAGTTGATATGCCGGAATAAATTAGTTCTCACCCTGAGTAATGGTGTAGAAGTAAGAAATTCCGTTTTTATTTTAAGAAAGGAATTTTTTACTTAAATCAATAAAAATTAAAACTCTGAATTTGGGGTTTTAAAAGGAATAATTTGAACCACATTTTTGATTAAAACCACATGATTAGGACCTTTTATATATGTCATTTGACCGCGAAATTTGGAAAACCCATAAAATAAATAAAACTCCATCAAAAATCAATGAAACTATCACTATTTCACGAGTATATTTTTATAATAATATCATAAATCATAATAGTCAATGTTCCAAACCGATTACCAATTTAATTTAAATACATATAAAATTTCAATGAACAAAAATCAAGCTAATACACTGGATATCGAAAATTTTGATGAGATGTGGCCTATTATTACGATAAGGCTCTGGAACAAAGTCAACGAGATGAGGCGATGATCCGTTGATGCTGCAGGATGGAAGAAACTTGGACGCGGCCAGAACAAGCGAAGAAATTAACCCAACATAATGACCTGCTGAAATTGCAATATTCCGAAATGACCATAGAATTTGAAAAAACAAAGAAGGAAAACCAACAACTAAAATTGAAAGAGACCATTCGAAACGAGATTGGCTAACACCTGTCCACCGCTACTACCACTTGCATTGATCTAACATTTATTCCTTCATGCTCAAGTAAATCCATCAATGTAGACCGCTATATCGACAAAATCAGATCTAATAATATTCGTCCCAGCAAAGCCATGTGAGAGAGACCCCGAAGATTGAAGACAGCCAGGCAAATGGAACAAATGAAGAAGTCAGATCAAGATTGATCCATTAACTCAATTTTATAAAATCTATTTAATAAATGATTTGTGTCGTTATTTTGAAAATCGTTTTGGAACTAATTCAAATTATTTAATAAGCAATACTCGTGAAATACGATAAATTTACTAAATAATCGATATTATTTCAATTGAATTACCAATAAGGGGACCGAAATCAAGTGAGCGTATAAACCTTCTATGGTAGCTCGTGAACCCATAGGGTTTCTAGGGTATTAGCAGTCATAGTAATATGGCTCACCTTTTACTAGAAACTGCCCATTAGAATTGATTTCCAATGTCATTTTTGACTGGTAACCAATGATTATATCTCTTATACGCGCTTTTGGTGGGATTCCTTTGAAAATGGCCTCGAAAATCGTATGTCTTTTACCCATCAGGTGCACAGCAAAGAGATTGATTTATGGTTCATGGTCTTTATCTTCTACTTTTGCTAATTCATTAAAAGTGGGGATTAATTGGTTGAGTTGTTGATAAAGAATGGGTATTCGAAATCATTTGTATTATTGATAATAAAGGAGACTGTTGGTAAATCGATTAAAAATCCTAAGGATCCATGTTTGGGAAAGTCTGAGTGTAATTTGACAAATGATTATGAATTGAGTGTTGATCTAAATAATAGTAAAAATGGATGTAAAAAGAATGAGCCTAAATTTGAGTTAGTATTGCCGTTCTTTGAAGGTTTTACAAATTATAAGAGGAAGTTAAGTAAACAGATAGGAAATTTAGAGATCGTCTCTAATTTGTGTACTGTACGAAATATGTTTATTAATAAATCAAAAACTGTGGTAATATTGTGTTTGGATCTCGTTTATAAATGTAAATGTTATGGATGTAATGACATACACATTGTATAGGCTTCCTGCCATCTCTGTTCTCAAGTTCTAGAGCATTATCGATCAAAGGTTTTGACTAATATTAGTGAGCACAATAGAGGCAGTAAACGTATAATAGGAATGTCTGATTTTAAAATTTTGTTGAAAAGTTTTAATAATTATTGGGAAAGTGTGATTTGTGAAGCATTGCTGATAAGATCATTGGTTCCAAAGATTAATGTGCAAAGTGCTATGACTACAAATGTTTTGAATGTTTTTAAATAGTTTAGGTATGTTAAATCGTTATAAATTGATGTTTGATTATTGTTTTAAAAAACTTTTAACTTTTAATATTATTAAAATAATTTAATTTAATTTATAAAATGTTACATTATTATTTTAAAATTTTAATATAGATTGTTAAATGCGTTACTTTTAGTATTAATAACGTCCATAATAAATATTTATAAAATTCAAAATCCCAAAATTTATTTGTAATATTTAAACACAATTGTTTAGGAATTATATTACACGCAAAGTAATGTAAGCATAAGGAATTTACATACCACATCAATCCACAATATACATTCATTTAATTCTTTATTTAATTAATATTTATTTAGTTATTTATTTTATGAATTAATTTAATTATATTCTCACATCCCCCTCGTTTAAATGGCTTTAGCCATTCAACGTTTTTTATCAATCGGTTTCCATTTCAAGACTTATTTCATAGCGCCTTTCATGCATTTGTTTCACGACTTCTGCTGGTCCAAAATATCTGTCATCTTCTTTGTTATTCGTATTGCTTTTAATTAAAACTCAATCTCATATTTCAAATTTCCTTTTCGTAATTGAATCAATTGTCTTGCTTCTTTCTGGCATGTTCAATAACCATTCTTTGTAAATGAGCTTTCAAAATACTCTTTCACAAGGTTCTTGACCAACCGTCTTTTGATAGGTAGAGTTTATCATAAACTCAATTTCTGGTAACAACACAGCCCAGTTTTTATAGCTTTTATTCTTTAATGAAACATGAATTGCGTCTCTGATTGTCCTAAATTGTCAATCGATCTGTCCGTTTGCAGAATTATGGTAAGGACTTGAATAAATTACTTTAATATTATGAGCTTTCATTAAATTTTCAATACCTTTACTTTCAAATGATTTCCTTCTATCACAGTGTATAACCTTTGGAGCACCATATTTTTATATCCAACTATTTTTTAAAATTGTAACAACGGTATCTTTGCTTTGCGATTAACAGCATAAAGGGATACATATTTACTATGCTGGTCGATGATTCCAAAAATATATTTCATTCCATATAGTGTTTGTTTCAATGGGCCACAAAAATCAATAAATATAGTTTCAAATAATCTAGGTTCTGGGGTTTTACAATTTATTTCTATTGTTGGAGTGGTTGTAACTTTGCGCTTCTGACAATTTTCACAACTTCGAATCACATCTTGTATTGTTTGTTTCATATTTCTCATTTCAAAATTATTTGATACATATTTCTCTACTTTCGTCGGTCCCGCATGACATATTTTTATATGGTTTTTTGTAACAAAATCTATTCTACCCATATCTTATTATCATTGGTTAGAATTACCCCATCTTTTATTTTGAATTTGACTTTGTCTTTCAAATTTAAGCTTTGAATAATCTTTTGAATTCATTAATTTCATTAATTTGTTCATCAATTTTTTCTATCAAATGAGCGGGCTGTCGCCTAGGGTTAATGACTATAGGTTTACTTGAAGTCAAAATTTCATGGGTTAACAAACTTGTTTTTCCTACGTCCCATTTGTGTTTCACAAAAAAGCAATCATATTTATCCAACAATTTTTTAATATTATTATCTTTCAATTGATCATTTTTATTTTCATCTACACTTTTTAGTACCACGATATCTGTCAATTTATTTATTCCACTTTTATTATTACTAGTAGTGCTTCCAATTTTTAACATAATATTAAACGTTTTCAAAAAATCTATTCCTCAAATAACTGAAGGAGATATCTCTTTAGCTACCATAAATTCGACATCTTTGTGTTCGATATTCCAATAATTTGCACTTCCACATTAATTTTCCCCAATATTTCAATAGGTGATTCATTTGGAAATTCTAAATTTCACATAACATTTCTCTAAATTTCTAATTCCAAACATTTGTAGCAAATTTTTATCAATCACACCTTGTTTTGTGCCCGTGTCTAATAAACACCGAAACTCATTATTATTAATAAAAATAGAATCTTCTATTGCATGGAAAATTAGAAATTTCTGCAGTTCCTCTTCATTCAGTTTGTGTCGGAAGATATTTTAAAAGCTTTTCTATTTTTATGCAGGATTCATTGGCTGAATCATTTCCTTGGCGATATTTCAGAGCTTCTTTAAAATCAAAATGTATCAGTTATATAGTACGAAAACCCACCACCAAGATAACCTAAAATACAACATACAACATCAACTAGACATCCAAAAATTTGACCGAACATAAATAAATATAAAATCAATAAACACTAAAGTAAAATAAAATAAATACAAATGAATCAAAAACCGCACGAAATTTACATAAAAAATAACATACTAACAAGAAAATTTGACCAATAAAGGACAATTTATATAAAAGTAGAAAATTAATGAATTAAAATAAAATATTTTTGGCTGAAGAAATTCAATTAAAAATTTTTAGAAATAAATTGTCAATTTAAATTAAGAAAATAATAAAAATTAGATTTAGATAGAACAAATAATTTCAAGGTCAAATTTTGTTTTATCGCAATAAAAATAACACGCAAGGTTAGGGTTAAATTGTAGGTATATATACTGATGTGTTTTGTCTGTCTGAATTTTGAGATGGTGTGTGTTACAAGCTGAGAGTCGTTCATTCAAGCAATTAACACTGGTAAGTGTTTTGTATGGACACGACAACTCTCAGTTAGTGTGCGAGCATTGACTTATGATTTAAAATGAATGTGTACCTGCTATATGAATGACTTTACTATGAATTTATTGATCGATAATGATTAAATGATTTGTAATCACGCGAATTGACAATGTTTATGTGAATTTATGAACTTCCGACAATTATGTGAGATGTGACATGCCGAATGAATGTTTACGACTGAAATTTTACATCGAAGCTTTTAACTGAATGAAACTTGGATTCGCTTAAAATATTATCATTTATTTATTTTCTTTTCGGCCCACAGCTAATAAATCTTACGAGAGACTAAATATACACAATTAACTGATCCGTGTAAGCGCAGTTCATCTGCAAAGGAGCTGTAACCATGAGGGCTCGCCCGTGGTAAACGGCAACACGGAACGTGAAATGATTAGCTCATAGTTGTGGAGGGAGATTGAGAAACGTTTCTTTAGGCTCGTTTTTCTTTCACCCAACTCCAGAAAATTTGGCCTAAATTGAACTACATATACAGCTAAAATACTAAACATCGAGTAATCCAGAGGCACTCATTAAATGTAAACACAAATAAATTTTAAAGTCAAGGAAAAAGGAAGGGTAGCGGGGAAATCGCGAAATCATTGCAACAGTTAGATTGGAAAGCCGTCGGAAAAGTTTAATCCGAACGACCAAAATCATAAAAAATGAGTAATTAAAATAATATTAAAGAACTAAATAAATTCTATTGAGTTGAGATGGCAAATATGGGAGGAACGCTGCGCAAATTTCCCGAAATAATAAAAATAATTAATCGAAAAACTGTAAAATTAGAGTGGAAAACGACTCAATTGTTTATATAATTAAAATATTCAAATAAAACTGGGAAATAAGGTTGGACCCCTTGCAAAAATTTAATAAGGATAATACTGACAATAGTAATAATAATAATAATAATAATAATAAAATTAATAGTAATAATAATAATAATAGTAATAATAATAATAATAATAATAATAATAATAATAATAATAATAATAATAATAATAATAATAATAATAATAATAATAATAATTATTATTGTTTGATCGGGAAGCAGTCTGGTCCGAATCAGCATTCATTAATTTATTCAGTTCTTCATCATTGCCGATAGCAGATTGCCAATCTCGAAGAATAATACGATCTTTCTTGTTATCTCTTGCAGCATCACCAGCCAATTCAAGTAAATCAGCAGCCAAGTATTCCAAAACTGCCGCCAAACAAACCGTTGCTCTAGCTCCAACACATTCAACAAAATTTCCCTTTAGCAACGTCCTGTGAATTAGACAAACAGGTAAATGAAGACCAGATCTTGAGCTACGAATTCTGCTTGGGGACTTATTTGTTTTTCCAGCTTTACTCTTTGTAGACATCTTAAATGACGTTGATTCTTTCACTGAAATCGAGGATTTGATAGAACAAGCCAGAGAAGCGATATCCAATGCGCTCCTGAACATCACATCATTTGACTGGAAGATAGGATACCATAATTCGGTTAAATTATGTTCACAAAACTCCATCAAAGTCGACAATTGCATAATTTTAAAAACATTTTGCACTGTTGATGATTTCGTTAATACATTTTCATTTGAAGAGTAAAAATTAGAAATGAGCATGAGCAGAAATTTCGACATAATTTCCGATTCCGTTTCTGTAAGCGATGACATTATTTCAAACGGGAAAAGAATTTTTGAACTATTTAACGCGGCACAGAATAATCCACAATATGCATAAAATAATCCACTTTCAAGGTTTTCACCAAATCAATTTGAACAGTACTCAATACAAATTATATCGTCTTCATCAAAGCCGTTGAATTTCTTAATTGAACTCAATTTTTTTCCAGTTTTACCAATTGTTCTGTAGCAAAGCAAATGTACGTTCTTTGATAATTCGGCATTTAATTTACTTCTATGAATTTTATCTTGAATTCGTTTAACATATTCAGATTTAATACCATTTCCTGTGATAGGCTTTATAATACGATCCGATTTCATTTCAAACGTTTCACGAATACGTTTCTCTCTACTATTATTAATATCCGAATTAACAGATTCAATCACATCTTCATTTTCCATATTAAAAGTTAAAATTCAAAAACAATTCACATAACATATTTTTTAAAGTCATAAATTATTTGCATATAATATGTAAACAACACTTTGTTGGGGTATTACGAAAAAGCACAGTAAAATCAATAAAACACCAAAATGACAAAAGTGCAACATTAATTAAAAAATTTACAAAAATTCGAAAGTAATATTGATAGGGGGAAATTGGTATGGTTGAACTCCATGTTGAGAGAAGAGTCCAGAAATAATAATAAAAATTTAGTGAAGGGTCCCTAGAAAATAATATAAGACAAAAGAAATTAATTAAAAAAGTTAATTACTAATTGGAAGCCCGAGGCAATGGGATACCCAAGAGATGAAGAAAATCCAAGAGATGAGGAAAACCCGGCGTGTAGACGGAATAATATAAAAGGGTAAATTGGCCTAAGCAATATTAAGCAATATTGTCATACCAAGTAAATTAAATATCACATAAATAAATCTTTTTTAAATAAAACCCGCATTATAAAAAACCAGGGCTAAATTATTGATTTTATTTAATTTTAGAGAATTTTAATTGTAAAATCCTCTATAATTTATTTTAACTTAATCATAATTTAATTTAATTTAATTTATAAGGTGCATATCCAATAATAATAATAATAATAATAATAATAATAATAATAATAATAATAATAATAATAATAATAATAATAATAATAATAATAATAATAATAATAATAATAATGTTGACGTACTGGGTAGAACTAATTTTGTTTTAATCGATACGCATTTATTAACTCCGCTTCCTCAATCACTTTTGCCTTTCTAGGGTTTCTCTCCCAGACGCCCCACAATTTTGACATCACCACTGTATACCCATGAACAAGCCCATGTTGGTACTGTATACAGCAGCCGAGAGTCCACAAGCAGGTGAGCCTCGTTTTCAAGACTACTCCTTGTGATAATCTCGCTTTCGGGTTCCTGACGGCCGATAGAAGGACTTACGTCTATTTCACCTGTCTATTTCCCTCGATATTGGTACACACTTTCCCGTTGGTTATCATCGATTATATGTATGCGTCCGCATCAGGTTCTCCATTATGGTCTCGTTTTACCCGTTAGTAAGCATTCGTACACCTGTACTACCAGAAATATGCTCATTTACACGCTGGCTACTTATTTATCCTTGGTCCGTTAAGTTTGATTAGCATTAAATTTAAATAATTAGTAATTTAAATTTTACTTCTAAAATATAGAATATTTTCCAAAGGAAAATTGGATTAATAGCTTTTGAAAAATTCTGATCCTTAAGTTATCTAAAATTTCCGATTTACCTCTGAATTAATTATCAAAAGCTTGAAACAGTATCAGTAACCTCGAATTTTGTTTTAATTTGGAAAATCTTTTCCTTAAGTAATTGGCAAAAATTTAAATTATTAAATAATTAATTGCAATTTGCTGTTAAATCAGCTGTTTTTAAGATTGGTCAAATCTCCTGATTACTTTCAAAAGAAAATAAAATCCTTTTAATATCTACAATTTTCTTTTCACTCACCTCTACCCTCTCGTTTCTCAACATATTCTTTTTAAAGGTTTAAAATCAATTTTTCAACAATCATAATTATTTCAATTTTCAATATTTTAAATTAAATACAACTTTCCAATCATCTTATTCACATACATCAAGCTTCACCAATCTTATGTTATGCTCAGGCAAACCTCCATACATCTTTTTCTCATCTATGCCAAACATATTGAAACATTATTTAAGAAATTTAACAAATAAAAATTCTATTTTACAATTATAACAACAAAAAGAAATAAACGAAAATAAAGATAGGATATAATCAGTCATAAATAATTGTTGATTAGTTTGTCGACGCGAAACTTAGTTATCCACAAGGATCGGCTTTTACTCGTCGATGTCGACGGGAAATCTTCGTTTTCTATCGATTCTTAGTTTGTTGGATCCGACTTGGGGAACCGAGTGACAGAGCTCGTCCCCAAATTCATCCGTCCAATACCCGATTGAAGTAGAGGGCTTGTGATTTTCGTCCGTTTCACCGGCACAGATTTGGATGGCAACTTTTCCGGATTCAATCGTTTCTGGCAGGTTTTCAGCATCTTTCGCTAGTTGTGCCTGTTGTTCGGCTACTAGCATCGCCGCTTCTTCCAGTGTCTGGGCTGCATTTTTTAGCAGGGTGACTCCCTCAGCCCGACGTCGTTCACGGCGACGCCGGTTTTTACTGGGGTTATGTTTCTTGCTAATTTTCGGCATTTGTGGAGGGCCAGCTGTGGCCGTTTCGGGTACGTGTTCTGCCGGGATTATATTCAGTTTGATCGCCAGATCACGGCCGGCCAGACGTTTTTTCAGTTCCGTTTCGTTGAAAGAGGCGGTTAGGACGGCGCTCTGGTTGTTGATTACGATCCGTTGCGCTCGGTTCTCGGCAATGAGATCCTCACGACACCTGGTGAGTCGGTGAATTTGGTTGTGGAGGGCTTTCACAGCCTCGGGGGCGAACCACGTACCGAGCGTGCGTTCGTGTTCTATGACCAACTGATCATATTTCCTTCGGCATTCCTGGTGGGATTTGTCATCGTTATTGGGAATTGATGGGTTAGATGTTTCCGATCTCTGTGACGTTAATTTCGGGATTTTATATCCTGGCTGCGTGTTGTCGAAGATCTTTAAAAAATTATAAAAGAAAATGAGGGGGAATAATTCAGTAAAAAGAAAATTTTTATCAATTTAACAATAAGGATAATAAAAGAGAATAATTAATTAGAAAGTCACTTCACACATTCCTACACCAAACTCATATTTAATATTAATTTCTACAATGCCGATTTTCGCGTACACATCTATTGTTGGTCTGCGGACAATAATTCGGTAAAGAGAAAAAAGAAAAATATTGATGCTCCGGTCATTTCGATTCACGTTAAAATATTCTTAAATCTTTTTGTTTTGTTGAATTCGTCTCGGCTTGTTGTGTTATGCATTTATTCCTATGCTTAACCCTAGTCGTCCCCTTTGTTAAAATTTACTTCTCGACAGGCATTTAAAAAACCAAATATTATATCCCTACTTAGACATCTTATAAATGTCAACCCCCTAGGTATGGCGATCTACCCGCATTTTACTCGTACCGCTCCGACCAACATTGAAAATGGCCGCCTCGGTGAATTACGACGGTGTCCTACCCCGTGATCAGTGTAACGAGACCTGACCAGACTAGGCAGACACCGAAGGGTGGTTTGTGACTAAGTAACACGTCGACGTCCTGCCAACTTAACGGCCGGAATCGAATATTACTTTGCCATTCTCCACAATTAATACATCAATATATAAAATTAAATTTAGGGGGACCTGTCGCAGATACTAAAAAGTATCGCGGCCATCCATGATAATGAAAACAATTAAAGTGCATAAAAATATATTCAACATAACAATACAATAAACAAAAATTACCTACTGCTAAAGTGCGAATTTCAAAATTAAAAAATGAGATAAAAATTTTTAAAGGTTAATAATTGTGACAATGGCTATTGTATTTATACTGTTTTCGTGCGTGTGTGCGACCAATCAGCTAATTTCGAATCTTTTTGGCCATTTTTTCTGGTTTTTTAATGGCTTTTATTTAATTTTATATTTTTCTCTTTTGTTATTTATTTTTCTTAATTTTTTAATATTAATTTTATTAAATTTTCATTTTTATTTTTTGCTGATTCTTATTCTGGTCGCCTCCTCCGCCTGTGTATTTTCTAAACCTTATTTTGTAAGGTTTTGGCGGTTTTGTATTTTCACTTTATTTTTCCATGTATTTTTCGTGCAAAATTTATTAATTATTTGTTTTAATTGATTATGTTATTTTTTATTTTGTTTTGTTTAATGTTTTTATTATATTTTGAATTTCTGTTTGCGGTGCGTGCTTGTGTTACAAATAGTCATTCTCACAATTTTTCGACATGACTTTTTCCTAGTCATTTTGTTTTGTTTTAATGGTGGCTTATAGCCCAACAATAATAATAATAATAATAATAATAATAATAATAATAATAATAATAATAATAATAATAATAATAATAATAATGTTGGTTTACGGGAAAATTTTCATCGCAACTACTAGACTCTTTCCCTACTAGCCTTTCCTCTTGTCGTTCTAGGGATACTCTTTCGCGTACACCCAATGAGTTTAGTCCACCGCTACGCACCCATATTCGAGCAGGTGAACACCGTTTCCAGTACTACTCCTCGAAGAACTTTCGTTCCCCGGTTCCCTGCTGCCGATGGAAGGTCTTACGCATGCTATTTCCATCTTCCTTTTTGTCAAATGAGTCATTTTTGCGTGGAGAAGAGAGCGTGAGAGTATTCTCAACCTATTTCGATCGTTCGTTGGTGCCGAATATTTACATTGAGAAATATGTTATAATTAAACGCATTATTAAATATTACTATCTACCGTTAAGTAATCTAAAGACTAAATAAAATGAGGAAAGATTTAACTCCATGAAAATTATATTTTATCCTAGATTTATCATCACACACCATTAAATCACTACATCACATGCATAAATCAGCAAAGAGATTGGTTTGAGATGGCGTCGGCTATTTATTATGACTAGTCCGGCGGATTAATTATCAGAGTCAATATCGACGGGAAAACGTCGTCGCTTTGGTTGCCTTGAGTTGGGACTAGATAAAGCTGAGCTAAGTTCCCTTGACATCGACGAGGAGGACTCCTCACGTTGGCTGGTTGATGGCAACTGCCCCGTTAGAACGGCGATTTCCTCAGGGGTAAGTAGTAGGCTTTCTAATGCCGGGCTCGCATCGGGTAACACTATTTCCTTATCCATTAGATTGATAAACACCGGCGGTGGTGCTCGGTTGATCGTGATCATCGGAGCATATAAGATGTCCGGATCAGCAGGTCGAACTTCAAATTCGGAATATGCGGGTGGGGGGTCATCTGTCCGAATTGACGATTGATTCCTTTCATTTGCGCGCAGTAAATTGTTTTCTGCACGACGTCTCTCGCGACGTCGGAGATTCCTATTCGGACGTCTTCTCGTGGAGTTGGTTGGGTTGGCAGCTGTCGCACTACAGGTCGGTGCGGTTGATGGCACGATTTCTGGGTTAGTAGTCAGGCGTTGGGCCGGAATGATGTCGATTTCCCGAGCCCAACCTCAACTCGACAGACGGGTTCGAAGCTCGTTTTCAGTAAATATTTTTCTTAAGGCGTCACTTTGCTCCGCGATGGTGAGGCGTTGGCCTCTATTCTCGATGATTAAATCATCCCTGGCTCTGGTCAAACGAGATATTTTCTGGAAGAGATTCTTGGTCGATTCGGGTGAGCTCCAGGTGCTCTTTACCCGCTGATATTTCTCTCGCAGTGTTACGAATTCTCTCTCTAGAGCTTCTAGACGTTGGGATGTAGCTAACACCGATGGTGACAGTCGGGGTATTCGAGGTAAGTTCGACAATCCGGTCATTGCTCTGAGAATAGATATATTAGATTGATAGAAGGTAGTTGATGATAGTTGCGATATTTCAATTTGTTAGGCGAATTCCGGAAAAACTGTATTGGCCACGGATATTTTCTATAATAAGGAACAGATAGTATATTATAGGGTTTAAGAGTAGTATCAGGGGTCTATTATCGTTATCTGTAGACGGTGTCGCCTTGAAGTAGTTTACTGGTTGGGGTATTTCTGGGATTTCACACATCGATATGGAGCCAAAGTTTACTAAATTTTCGTCAAGGATTCTCATCCATTTAGGCGCCATTACAAATCTTAGACCGTTAGATCTCGCTATTCTAAACTTATTTATTTCTCCAATAAGGATCTTCGCTGACATTTTATTTCATAATTTAGTCGTCTCGCAGTCGCAACCTAACTCGATTGTACGTTAGAGTTTTATCGTAGAGTTGTTAACTACAATATAACCTAGATTTAATAGATACAGATTTTTATTACTACCTTATCGTGCTGTTAATTTTTATTATTTAGAGAATTTACAACTTTCATCGTTTAATATTAATTTTTTAATTATCTAACCACTTGCTATGAGTATTTAATTGTTATGTTTATGTAGTGATGGATTGATCGACTTTAGAATTTTCGGGGACATCGTTAGTTCGAGAAGACTTCCGGTACATACTATTTGGTTGATTTCACATCTAAAATGAGATAGGTTGTGACGGATGTTTATGTTTCAATGCTGGACGCATGTTGGTCGGAATTATATCGCGGTTAAGCTAGCTGATGACAGAAGGATTTGGTCGTATGGATGTTTAAATCTAATGTGCGATTCGCCTTATGTCCGTCAGTTCGCGACCCGTCAGAAGTTGTGATTGTTAATGAACTTGGATTATGTGGAAAAATCGATGAAGTTCAAGCTGTTATTCCTACTGCTAAAATTCAATCTATTGGTAGATCTTATGTTTCAGAGTTGACAATGATCTCCTCGTCTTTTCTATAATGTAATTCACGGAATCTTCTCTCGCCAGCTTAATGGTGGAAAATTTTGACATACGGCAATTTCAAATTGGTACCTTATTATGCTATACTATGCTTACATCGTGCTGGGGTTTTGGTTCTATTTAATGCCTAGCCTTCTCGACTAGACCGTCTATGCAATTATGGCGGGCTATTTTTCATGCCTGCACCAACGAGCCAATTTGTATGAAAAGGTATTAAAATTTACTTTTATTTAATTTTGAATAATTAAACAATTTTTCGTTTTAAAAAGAAGTAACACTGAGATCCTAATTTTTCTCATCGTCCTATCCGTTCTACCCCTCAATTTAGAAATCCGAGGTTTTCAAGAAAAATTCTTTTCTACAGATCGTATAACGATTCTACCTATTTCCCTTATATGTCGTCGCATAACAATGATAATGGTAGTAATAAAATTAATAATAATAGTCATAGTAATAGCAATTTATTAGAACAATACATATAATAGTAACTATGATAATACTAGTAACAATAATAGGAAACATAGTAGTGATAAGGGTAAGAGAGATACTGTGAGAATATTTAACATCACGAAGGGTTTACAGGTCAATGTAAAATCAATAATACAGAGGGTGACAAGGAGGAATACGAGAATGGAAAAATGAAGGTATATCAAAGCATATTCTGATAAGAAATTTCATCGCAAGGCCAGTTTTTCTGTGATCTTAAGATCACAGGCATCTTAGTGATGAAATGTTATGGTGATGAAATACTATAATGATGAATTGCTATAATGTTCAAATGTGCAATGATGAATTGCTATGTTGGGCCAGCACACAAATAGCCCTGAGAATTGTTTAAATGCATCAGTAATACAGCACGAAAACCCAGCACCAAGATAACTTAAAATACAATATACAACACCAACTAAACACTTTAAAATCTGAGAGAATATAAATAAATATAAAATCAAAAACATAAAAGTAAAATAAAATAAATACAAAATGCATCAAGAACCGCACGAAATTTACATAAAAAATAACATAATAACAAGAAAATTCGACCGTAAAATGACCATTTATATAAAAGTAAAAATTAATCAATTAAATGAATAAAAATAAAATATTTTTGGCTGAATAAATTTAATTAAAAATGTTAAAAATAAATTACCAATTTAAATTAAGAAATAAATAAAAATTTAATGTAGAAAACATAAATAATTTCAAAGTCGAATTTTGTTTAATCGCAGTAAAACTAACACGCAAGGTTAAGGCCAAATTATAGGTATAAATACCGATGTGTTTTCACAAATTTTCAGTCTTATTTTTCGGAGAAAAAATTTCATTACAGAACTGTATAACTGGTTGTATAACTGGTTGAGAGCCGTGCATTCAGGCAATTAACACGGGTAAGTGTTTTGCCTGAACACGATCACTCTCAACTGGTGCAATATTATTAATTGATTTTTTCGAAGGGAATTGATGGGTAATTTTTCAATTGAATTTATGGATGACTTTTCAGATCGAATTTATGGATGATTTTTGTTTTTCAAATTGAATTTATGGATGATTTTTCGAATCGAGTTTATGGGTGATTTTTTTTTAATTGAATTTATGGATGATTTTTCAGATCAAATTTATGGATAATTTTGTTTTTCAAATTGAATTTATGGATGATTTTTCAAATCGAATTTATGGATGATTTATCGAATTAAATTTATGGGATTTTCGAAGTAAATTTTATGGAATGGATACAATGAATTTCAAATGTATGTGGCCGATGTAATTTACTGAATAAATATTTTATATCTACAGCCTTAGTGCATCGAAACTTTTATTCCAAATGCTATGGTAAAATATTATTTGTTATTCCTTTTCCGGCCCACAGCCAAAGACACATCACAAGTTAATAAAATCAAACATATTATTCGAACCATGAAAGTGCGTGGAATATCGCCAATGATTCGTGCCCGTGAAGGCTCCGGCGTGCGGAACGCAGGAGTTGGAACGTCAATATTATCTGTAGATAGGGAAATTGGAGGGTAAATGAGTAGCCCTTTGGCTGCTCCTTCATCATCCGTTTCCTGTAAAATTGACATAAATTTTTAACAACAATCGGCTCAAAATTTCTAACACAGTGGGCACTCATTAACTATAATATGAACATACATAGATCTTAAGGACAAAAAGAGGGAATGGGTAGCGGGAAAAATTGCGAAATCGTTGCAACAGTTAAAATGAATAGCCATCGGAAAAAGATTAATCCGAACGACCAAAATCATGAAAAATAATGTTTTTAAATAAGAATTAAATAAATTAATTTGAGTTGAGGCGGAAAATATGGGCGAGACGCTGCTCAAATTTTCCGAATTAATTCAAATACTTAACAAAAATAGTAACGTAAAAATGGAACGTGTAAAATAAGAGTGGAACGCTGCTCAAATTTTCCGAATCGATGAAAATACTTTATCGAAAACTGTAGAATAGGGATGAACCGTAAAATAAGGGCGGAACGCTGCTAAAATTTTCGAATTTACAAAAATACTTTATCAAAAACCGAAAGATACAGAAGGATTACAACAAAATTTTTATATAAGAAAAATATTTCTTAAAGCTGAGGAATAAGGACGAATCCCTACACAAAAATTTGTTAATAATATTGATATAATTGTAATAATAATAATAATAATAATGATAATAATAATAATAATAATAATAATAATAATAATAATAATAATAATAATAATAATAATAATAATAATAATAATAATAATAATAATAATAATAATGATAATAATAATAATAATAATCATGGTATTAGTAGTAATGATGATAATAATTATGATAATAATAATAGTAGTAATAACAATAAATATAATTGTAGTTATAGTAATAAAAATAATAATATAGGAAATAGTAGCAACAATTAATAAAGGTAATACATATGATGGCAACAATAATAATGCTAGCAATAGTAATGGGAAACATTGTAGTTATAATAGGGATAAGGGTGAAAGATATAATGTGGGTGTATTTAACATAACAAAGGGTGTACAGGCCAAAGAAAAATCATCAGCATGGACAATAACGAGAAGGACCAAGCAAATGGACATAAAGACAGATGATATGAGAGTATAGGTTAACATTTGAAAGAGATAGGAGAATAATGGGACCTAAGAATCAAAAGCGAGCACAGGTCTTCTATCGACAGCTCATTGGACCCAGAGATCGTTCGGTCAATTATAGTGTTAGCAATAACGCTCACTTTTTGCGGACGATCTACCCACTCGAACACAGTTCCAACGTTGCTTAGCAACGGGTGCCGAGTGGTAAGCGAAAGGGTATTTGTATGGGGTTGTCTGGGAAGCAACCATATAGTTTTAAAAATGTCAAAACTGTTGGGCCAGTACAAGCTTTTGTTTAAATGGATTGAAAACAGCACGCAAATACAACACGCACATTTCAAAATTGGACCCTTAACATCTAATAAACACCTAAAAATGCGAGAAAAACACATAATTTAACATATAAAATGGAAAACATAAAATTAAATTAAAATATTAACAAACGCACCAAGATACGCACGAGTTGACATAGAAATAACATGATAACAAAAGATTTGACCAAAAAAGCGACAATTTACGAAAAATTAAAAGAGTTCATGAATAAAGCGAACAAAAATAAAATAATTTTAATCAGAAATGATTGAAATTAAAAATAAATGAGTAAATTGTAAAAGAAATCAAAAAATAATAATAAATTAGAAATTAATTAGACACATAATTGCAAGGTCAAATTTTGTTTTAACGCATAAAAAATAACACGCAAGGTTAGGGTCACAGAACAGGTATAAATACCAATCCATTTTCACAAAGTTTTAATGAAAAATTTACTTTTCACTCAGTGAATACTTACTTTTGTCAGAACAATTCAAAGGAGCAACTCTCGATAACCGTTTTCATTCTGCGAATCAAGTATCTTAATGTAAGCTCTACTTGATCGTATGTGTGGGAACCTCTTGTCGTATGTTGATATGCATGATCTATGAACGAGCTATGATGAAATTGTTTCAACAAATATATGTATTTATGAAAAAAAATGAATCTTCAGTTTTATGAGTCGAAATTTTTCTGGCCCACAGCCACACATCACACAAGAAAGTAAAATCATAACATAACTAGTCACACTGTGTAAGTGCGGTTTCTCCGCCTACAGTGTGTGCCCGTGAGAGCTCTGTCGTGCGTAACGACGGATCCCGAACGTAAATATTCTACCGTATAGGGGCAGTGGGAAGATTGAGAGCTAGACTTTTGGCTAGATCTCTTTCACCCATCTCCCGTAAAATCGACCTAAATATTTAATTACACATCGGCTAAAATGATAACACCGAGTAGTCCAGTGGGCACTCGTAAAATCTAATATGAACACAAGAACCTTAGGACTAAAATTAAGGCTCGGGTAGTGGGGACTTGAAACCGATGCGATGCAGGTCAATTTAATAACTAAATGGAAATTAAACTAAATGAATTTAAAGTAATTGAATCCATAATATTAAACTAGATGTGACGTAAATAAATTATTCAAATAAAAATTATGAAATCATCACTAAATTTGTGACCAGAACATTCATAACGGGAAGAGTTTTGCAACGTAATCAGGGGACAGTAATTAATTAAATAAATGATCAAAAATTAAATACTCATGTAATAAAAATTGAGAAAAATTTAATGACTATTAATGATTTAAAGTATCCTCGGATCTAACCTAAATTAATAAATGACTCATGAATAAGAAGCCAGAGAAAATGGAGTAAAGAAACGAAATAGCAAACGACAGAGTAGACATAACTGATTCCGAGAAAAGTACGACAGAATCTAGACCCGCTAAAATTTCATAAAAGTAATAATACTTAAGGCATTAAGGCATTGATAAACTGTAAACCAACTTAATGAGTAGATTTAAATCATTGAAAGATAAATACACGATTCATAAATCCAAGAATAAAAAAATTTAGTAAGTCACGAATAACTGATAAAAAACGACCAAAATAATCATATTAACCGCACACGAATAAATCAATTAATAATTGCACATAATGAGAATAGAACAAGATAACAAAAGATGATTCGCAGACATAAACATAAGAACTCAGCTTTCGTGAAGGGATTTGAACACCACAGACTTGCCACGAATGATATTGAATCTTTGAAATCGAATAAAATTAGGAACACCCTGAAATTAATGAAAGCGATAAAATCAGAAGTTCCACATAAGAGAACAAACCATAGTGCAATAACACGTCCCAACTAAAAATCCAAATGAAGATTTAGACCCTTTCCCAACCGTGGTATCCTCTTCACTGAATAGCTGTCACCACGTATTCCACCCAGCAGTTTCTCCCTAACCAGCATGTACAATTAAATCTTCTTTCAGCAATGACAATAATCCGGAGCGACTCGTAGTGGAGTGTTTTCTTGGATACACCGTCGTCGAATGAGAACAGCAATTCGGATAATGAGCACCAAAAATTCCAATCGACAAGTGAAAATTGTGATTAAATGCATATTGATACATAGACCCAATACAGATCAAATTGTTTGATCATACGCTAAATAAACTACGAACAGGTCATAGTCCGAGATTACCGCGGAATAAATCACCAAAAATCTGACACGAGTGACAAGCCGGTGACGATGATCATATCAACTTGTCATAACAAAGGAAGATGAAGCGATCAATGGAAATGAACTTTTACCGCCGAACTGAACAAAATAAATAATGAACAGTATCAAATAATCAACAATAAATAACTAAAATAATTATATTAACACTCCACCGCGAAAACGAATAAATTGAATGACAGATCATTCACCTCACCACGCCCTCGCAAGTAATTCACGAATATATAAGAACCCAGCCAAAACTCACATTCCATACCACGTAAATGAACCACCAAACAACTAGCACCGATAGTGGACGTGTTCGAGCTCGAGACTCTTTACGAGACCGGATCTCAAGAAACGATACTCAGATACCTAGTGAAGAGAAAAAATCAGGTAATTTCGCACGTTACGTCTCAAATTTTATCATAACAAAAATTCACCCTAGTAACACTCGATAGAAAATAGCATAAATCACTAACGTCCATGTTTTACACGCGCAGGCGCATCGATAAGAATGATGGGTAATTAATTATTTTCACGTTTAGATCGCAGAGACCCGCATGGCAATTGGAGTGACAATTCTCGAGTGACTCTACAGATCCCGAGCGCTTCTGCCGCTCGATACCGACAAGTTCTGTGGGATAACGGATATCTGTTATCCACTTACGGAGACTCCAGTTGGCCAAGAAGATCAGAATATCAAGCTGAAGAAATCGAGTTGCCAAGTATCGCGATTAAGCGCGAGCCGGGCCACAATCCAGCACGAGAAGCCCGCCAGCGAGCCGAATACGCGGCCATGAAGATGGAAGAACTCGAAAGAAAGTACCACCGGAAAGCGGTGTTGGCTCGACAGCGACTAGCGCAAGTGAACAGAGATATCGCAAGTGGTGCTATCCCGAGTACCGATGGATTCCCGCCAGAATATGGAGTGTCTTTCGAACTAGACGACCCGAGGCTAATGCAGATGACAGCACCGACAAAAATGGTGATACCGGAGAAACTAGTGCAGTCAACACTTCGAAATCGACTCGGATCCCGTCAAACCGGCGATCATACCTATGCGAGCAGGCACCCTCAGTGGAATTACAAACACAACAATCGAAGGAGCGAACGATTTAATGGTCGTGAATAAATTAGATCGATATGTTTTAGTTTTTTTTTAATAAATGTTTATGTGTCAAGAGTTATTCCATTTTTAGTTTTCTCAAGTAATTACTTCGACAATTAATGTAACAAAAGGAAATATAAATTTTTACTCTTTTTGCAATAACCTTCTAAAAATTTCATAGATAATAATTGATAGGAAAAGATAGAATGTTTTTGTCATTAAACTTTGACCACCCAGAGTATTAACACCAACCATCTAAGACGCATGAGACGCAGCCGATAATATACCGTAAAAATAATTAATAGAGAGGATCAGTAGAGTTGAATCAATATTGTAAACGACTAATCATTTAAATAGTGTAATTTTAGAAATGAAAGCCACGAAAATATTGCACCAAGAGCTGAAAGAACTCAGACGAGAAAATCAACACCTGCACCGACAACTTCTACAACAAAGTCGAGAGATGCAACAGCTGAAAGCCACTTGGGCCGAACCCGAGAAAATGAAATCATTATACCAGCGCCTCACTGCCGCACAACAGGGCTGGAGAGAGGAAAGAGTGTTGAACCAGGCGCAGCGAACACAAATCAAAGGACTGGAGGTCGCCTTGTCGGCGTGCCAGGAGGGAAGTGCAGTGACTTACCCTCTGGTATTCGCTCCGGCACCATTAGCCTATCGCGACCAAGAAAGAGCCCAATCAGCTAACAAGAAGCCCAGATCACACGCTCGACCAGGTCGAACCGAGCGGTTGCGAAGACGTGCCCAAGGAGTAGCCAAATAAGATGAGAAACTCAATGTCTGATGATAATTTAATTTGTTTGTCCTTGAATAAAAATTGTTTCGTTATTATGATATTATTGGTAAATAAATATAGAAATGAAAAGTATTAAATAGAAAGTGATAAAGGGACCTGAAATAGAAGACGGACATAGGCCTTCTAACGGCAGTCCGCTGAACCCGACATAGGACTAACCCTTAGCAGTTCTGATATCGGAACTCACCTTTGGACGTCCTGTGACCAGTGGTTACATTACCAACGTTGCCTAGCAACGGGTAACCATTGGCGGGAGCAAAAAACTATTTTATATGATTGGGGTGAAGGTCATCCGTACCACTAACCCCACAAAACCCAGTAACCCACCAGCTATAATGATGAAATGTCTCGTATGATGAGGTGTCAGGGAACCAAAAATTATAACATTTTCATAATATTATTAAAATATTAAATTATATAAAAATAATCTGTTTAAATTATAAGTTAATTTAGTTGGTATTTTTGTGACTGAAGATAACAGTTAAACTGTCGAAATATATCGTACGAAAAGTGTTTTATTGAAGTTTTTAAATTAAATCATTGCCAAATTTTTTTAATTATTTTTTATAATTTAGTTTTTGCTCAACATTAAAAAATCAAGATCGGGTATTTTTTCAGAAATACACTGAACCTATGAAACGAAATGATTATCAATCCGTAACATACACAGCGTCAATTTTTCCTTGTTTTGAATGAATATAATTTCATTTAATTAAAACTAAATATAACCAAAAATGAATTTATTACAAATAAAATGTTAATAATTCAAAAATGATAATTATGTATATTAAACTACTTGTTTATATTTATCATTAAATTAAAATTTCTAAAATTTCTTTACAGTTAATTTGTCATTTTTTATATGTTGCCTAAATAAATAATATTTGCTTTTGATTATGCCATGTTTCGATATAGTAGGAGAAATAAAACTTAAATGTGTAAGCTCAGTTTTTCAATGCGATAATTGTAAAAGAATATTCATTTCACCAAAACAGATCAGTTCACCTGGCACAAGATTGAGATGCCGTAACATGGTATTCATCTGCATTGACCTGCTTGGCAGATATCGCTCTTCATATTGCCATTCTCCGAATTTTCCTATTTGTATTGGAGAAATTTTCAAGTTTCATAAAGTATGACAATTTAAAATTTTACTCAAATTAATAATAATTGAAATTATAATTTTATTTTTTAATCTTAATGAATTAAATAAATAATTAAAAGTATTTTATTTTTGATTTAGACATTGCCTCCATGTTCGGATTTTTGTGCATGTCTTAGATATCTTGAAAGTTATGAATATTATTTAAACTATTTTTAAATACAAGCTTTTAGAGCTTCCTTTCTCGATAGAATTAAGACAAGATAATCCCCTCTTTCCTAAAGGAGACTTATTAGCATATTTTGATTCCAACTTGACTGACATTACTGGTTTGACAAGCAATAGAAGAAGTTTCAAACTTCAGAATCGTGAATTGTTGATGATTCGTTCTTTTAGTTTTCAGGTAAAGCGTTTTACCTCGTTACTATTAGATTCATCTATTTAAAGGGCATTTCTCCGAAGCTTATATTTTCTTCATGCGTAGAAGTGATTTCTTCAAATCCAGGCTCCAGGCCAAGAGGGGTATATTTTAATTTATGTATACTAATTTAATAATTGTTGGTTGTCATTGAGATTTATAAGATTTTATTTTGAAGTCAAAAAATATAATTGTCCTATTATGCGTGTAATGAAATAAATTTGTATTACTTACTATAGTAAATAGAATATATTACGAAAATATTTATTATATATTGTGCTGTTATGGATTTTTTATAAAAAATTATATTTTTGTTTACCATTAATTGCTTATGATCAGTGTGCCTTCGGCCCCAAATCTTGAAGGGTCTCCAATTAAACGAAAAAAATTGTTGAAATTATAAATAAAAATGCGTGAATTTTGCTTTCAATAACCTATTGAATAATTTTACAGTTTAGCATTTAGATAAACGATTATTATTGGAGTTAATTACTGGTTGGTGTTCAATTGGGCTAATAATACCCAATTTTGTGCAAAACAATATCGAACTTGTTAGCAACCAGTATTAACTCAAACGACCGCTTCTTACTGCAGATTACTGAGCAAAATAATATTAATATAATCAATATAATTAAAAATTATACAATAATAAATATTGATTAAAATATCAGTTTAAATCTGTCACAATAAAACGTAGCTACGATAAATTAGCTAAGCAAACAAAAAAACTAGCATGCCGCATTTATAATATTTTTTCAATTACTTGTAAATAATTCTTTTATTCGTTAATCAATCTAGTTAATTAATTACTATAAAAAATTGATTTCTTGTTATATGAATTAATTTTAATAATAATAAGTACATTAATCCCTCACCACTTCGCGTTTTGACTTTCACGTCTTCACTCTACCGCGGTTTTTTCAAATATGTATTCCAAATAAGAATAGTACATAATCAATACAGTGCTCGCGATAATTATGCACGTAGATACATCTTACAAAAAATTATAAAAAAACATTGGTTTTTTCTATAAATTCTTTCTAACTCTTTTTAAGACAGATAAAAGTAAAAGGTACCGATGCATATCATTACATAGGTGTTACCAATCTTGATAGGCTTTTGAATTGTAGCAATTCTGATGTACTCTCCCGCTAGGTACACAATTAGGGTTTGCAATCCCGAATTCCCGGGATCCCGTTTAATTTCGAGATTATAGTAATTTTGGTATTTGAAACAATGAAATATATACATATCAATATATGTAATATTTATTATCTAATTCATTCCTTAATTGTTGTTGGTAAAACTATTTTGAATTTTATTGATTTGGTTTAGATTTGTATTTTTCTTCAATCATTCAAACTATAGTGATATCAGAATTTAAAATTTTGTTTCTAACAAAAAACAATACTCTATAGATACTTTCGTTTCAGTAATATAAGATCTTATAATAATAATAGTTTAATTTGATATTTTAATTGTTTAAATATTATGTATTGTTTAAATAGTTGTAAGTAAAGCAAAGACTATCAGAAAACGAAATAATTTAATTATTAATTTAATAATTCTTTAGTAGCCAGAATTATGACGTCAGAATCCAAATACACTGAAACTGCGAAGTGCAAAATCAATACTTGCGTGGAAATTTTAAAAATCGGTGGTGGCTCAACAAAAGGACCGCACTCACATTTGTCATCTATACATAAAATCGACTTGTTATTTTCTAGTGTATTCTATTCTTTATTTTTTAATTTATTTTAATAATTTTTTATTTAGAATTTTTATTGAATTATTTCTAATTCAAATTTTTTGATTTAAGTTTCATTTTCATGAACTTTTATTGATTTGTTAATTCTCGGTCGAATTTGTTGGGTTTTCGTGTTATATTTGTGTTTGTATCGTGCGAATCTTGTTGCGTTTTGTTATTATTTTAATTTATTTTTATGTTTATTATTTTATATTTAATTCTCTTTTTTCTCATATTTGGTAGGGTTTAATTGGTGTTTTAATAGGTTTATTTTAAATTTGCTTGTTATGTTTGCATGTGTGTTACCGATCCATTTAAACATTTCTCAAGGCCGTTTGTGTTCTGGCCCAACACTATCCTCAAAGAAAGCTACAACGAAATAAAAGCAACTTTGTCTGATGCCAGTGCTTATGTAGGGCAAAACCAGTAAATGGAGCGGCACGAGACACTTTGTGGAATTCGTTGCTAAAACGAATAAATGCAACCAGTATATAGACCTCCGTCTATATTCTTTGAGGATTTTCTCTGATGGTTAAAAAAATTGTTAACGAGTTAAACAATTCAACTATCTTCGACAGACATAGTCTTTGATCCTGCAGAGATTTACTGGTTGCATTTATTCGTTTTAGCAACGAATTCCACAAAGTGTCTCGTGCCGCTCCATTTACTGGTTTTGCCCTACATAAGCACTGGCATCAGACAAAGTTGCTTTTATTTCGTTGTAGCTTTCTTTGAGGATAGAAAGACATTTACTCTCGCAGGCCGTCTGCTATCTGTTACTTTTTTCACAGTGAATTTTTCTTAAGATTTTATTCCAAAATGCTCCACTTATCAGTTGACATTGAAACCCACAGATACAAAAATTTCCAAGTACACAAAAATGACAGAATACCAAAAAATAAAGCTATAATTTATGAGCAATTCTTACAAATGTTGTGTAAATGTTCTTTGCATATAAATCTGTTACATTTAACACATGTGACAGTGCACCGTTTTCGATCAATACACATGTAGCAGTCACCACGCTTACATGGAGTCGACGATAGAGAGTCGGCGGCAGCAGTCCTTCTTCTGTCTTCTACATACGCACTTATTAAACTGTTACCAAGTTCAATCAGGAATAGCCTTCGTCTATGTGACTTGTTCGCATTCCATTGAGGCTCCACAAGATAGTGCAAGGCAAATGCATTGAATGCTGAGATGTCTAATATATTACAAAAGAATGCCACATGCCATCTTCGACATTTAAACTTTGTAGTATATGTTGCAACTCTTTCGTCCATTGCGTCAACTTCACCTTTTGTAGCATTATAAAAGAGAAGTCTGGTTTATGCTTTGAACCGACATATCCAGTTATTTTGTTATGGGCAGTAGATAAGATATTGACAACTTTGTTCTTTTTAGCAACATAACTAAATAACAAGGCTTTATCTCTACGATCTGCTGTACTTGTTGTTATCAATTCAATAGTTGAAAAAACTTCAAGCCCCTGGTACCTCGTCAAATGCTTTCGTATGTCACGCCTCGATGCACGAATGGTGCCTACCGTGGTGATACCATTTTGGAACAATCGTTTTGATAAATTAAATGATGTGAAAAAGTTGTCACACGTTACATTTCTTCCACTACCATATAGTCCCTGCAACATATCCATTGTTATATACTCACCGTACGACACTTGCATATCCCGATCATCTTCTTTTCCCATATAAAAACGTAGATTCCTGCAATAATAGTTTTGTGAGTCACAAACAGCCCAAAATTTCAAGCCGTATTTGGATGGTTTAGAGGGCATATATTGAACAAATTTGCAACGTCCACGGTATGTATAAAGTTGCTCGTCTATAGTGACAGATTCACCGGGCATATAACACTTTTGGCTATTTTCAACAAAATTATCGATCAACAATCTAACAGCCGCTAATTTATCACGTAACAGCCTTCCTTTTCTTGTGTCGGGATTATCAAACCGCAGAATACGTCGGATAAGTTTAAATCGATTGAGAGACATAGTATTCCGGAAGGTAAAACGTACATGTTCAGCTGACCACAATTCATCTATACTTTATCCAGCAGCACGATATACTCCTCGAAGAATGAGAATGCCAAAAAAGGCATTCAACTCATTTAACGAGAGCGCTGTAAATTGGTTGTTATACAACTTTGATCCTTCTCGATTTGTCTCAATCAAAATTGTTTCCATTGTTGCTAAAAGTCAAGAATATTATAACTTTTATTTAGTGTATATAATAAATTGACTTACATTTTATGAATAGAAGATTAAAGCAGTCTAACACGGAATTTTCCCCAATCCTTTGAGTAGCCCAACGGGTTATACCAGGGGATGGGCGGAGAATGTTTGTTGCGTTTACTCGACCTGACATGCCTTCATTAGGTGTAACCCATACATTTCCATTAGAATCGGTGAATCTATTGATATCATCTTGTTCATGAAGATCAGCTGGATTGATTTCAACTTGTAGATTGTCAGCATCCTCACTTTCAGTATCGTCATTACTTTTGATTTCATGTACATCGTCAGCTTCCAGCACAACTTCATTATCACTACTACTACTAGAACTTTCTCCTAGGATAGCACGTAGAGCAAATGTTTTTGCCGCTCATGGATGAGAACTCATGTCAATTGTGATATGTTTATGTAGTAGCAAACTCTCTAACCTACTAGTATAAATGTTGTATTCTAACACGACACTCACACAATTATAATGAGAGTATGACAAAGTGCAGACAAACGCATGAACAAATGCAGGTGAGAAAGATCGTGAGAGAATATTATTATGTGAGACATTCATTGGTTCCAATATCAATTGTCAATTGTAAGTGTCACGTGCATTATTACTTGATACCTAAAATGAGGTATTCTAAGTGCGTCTGTGTGTGGGGGATGAGTAGAGAGAGACAGACAGAGTACCATTGTCATGAGTGTAAAATGGTATAGTCTGCCTACTTCACAAAATAGACGAGAGCGAATAAGCTAACTATTATGAATGCAAAACTGTTTTGAAGATGTTGGTGAGACGGATACTACATTAAATTTCTCTTGTGTGTAGGCTAAAGCAACTTATGGTCAGAGAGTGGTTAATGGAAGACCATTCTTGCCAAAGCAGAGATTGGGAGATATGTAATCAATGAACTCTATTGTAAGAACTCCATCCGCCATAATGTGATAAACATATCATAGTGTCAGCCAGTCACAATAATTGTTTAAAAAAGTCTGATCAGCTTCATTTTAACGCCAGTATTTGTTGAAATGAGTTAACGCCTATGCCAAAAAATATGACATGAATTGTCAACTGATAAAGCTAAAAACTAATACACAATGAATTTTGGACAAAAAAGTCCATTTTTTCTCAAAACAGAATAACTTGTCATAACTTTTTTATTTTAGTAGTTATGAATGTCTGCTAGTTTTACTTGAATAAAGCATAAAAAATTGACAAAGTCAGATTCACAAAGCAGGGTGTTTTTCAGTTTCCAAGAAAACGTCACTAAAAAAAACAAAATGGACATTTTTGTCCAAAAAATCGTTTGCGGGTTAAATTGTCACAGTATTCTAATAAATTCATTTCATCTCAATTGGATAAGTGACTCGCAGATTCTTGTCGACAATTCGCAAAATTCTTGATATGGTTCATCAGTTATGGATCTAATTCACCAAGATAGTCAAGTAAAACATTTACCTTTTTTGCAGAATCTCTGAATTCCCAGTGCCATCTATATGCCAGTCTGGGGCGGAAAGCAATTTCACGGAACTACCCTTTTAGAAATTCCATTCAACATTGCTGTTGTTTTTAAGTTGTTTTACAATTTCTGTATACTTTATTAGAAAGTTCCGGTTGTCTTTTGCATTTTCATGTGAATTTATTACTGCTGATATGTTTTCTCTTTAGAAAACAATTTACAAATGTAGCAATAAAATTTGACGGTTGTTTTACTATAACTTTCTATAGTTCCGTTTGATTTCTGTAAGTTAAACTTTATCTTTGAAAAATGTCGATTGTATCTTTTATCATGATCATCGAACTTTATGACATGCATCGTTTTGCTCATTTCAATATGCACATCTTTTGATTTCTGAGTCAAAGATTGTTCTCTCGACTTTTCAGTTATTATATCAGTTCACTGAACAACATCTTTCGGATATACTATTTCAGTTTTAGGAAATGCATTATTATGAATTTCCTGATCTTTTAAACGATAAAAAACTGTTCATCGTTAATGTTTGAACCCTGTGTTTGTTCGTTGAAAAAGAAAAGGGAAAATGTGGAAAATTCATGTTTTGTTTCGTTAGTTTGTAATTTCATAATATCCTTCTATTATAAATGGCGATGTATTATCTAGTGGCTGGAATAGTGTTCCTGATCGTGTAAAATAATTAAAGACTATTACATTCACATTTGTGGAAGGTAGCCAATAATGACTTCTTTCTCGCTGAGATTTAATCAATATAGTTTATTGTATACTTTTTATTTTAATTGATTATATATATGTGAGTAAACAGCTGTAAGCAGCCGTCGTTTGCGTTGCTAGTAGTTGCTAACAAGTTCGATGTTGTTTTTAACATATTGTTTGACCAATTGGGCAATGGAAAACATTAATTAATTTCAACAATAAACGTTTATGTGAATGATAAACTGTAAAATTATAAAATAAAACATAAAAGTCAAAAAAATCACGCAATTTTTTTCGTTAAATTGGTGGCCGTAGGCGCGTGCCTAGTGGTTTGCGACCTTGACCCCAAGCATACAACTTTTCGTGCCCTCCAATGGTTACCCGTTGCTAGGCAACGTTGGTATTGCAACCATTGGTTATGAGACCGCCAAAGGTGAGCTCTGCTCTCAGAACTGCTAAGGACCGGCCTCATAATGAGTTCAACGCGCTACCGATAGAAGGTCTGTGCGCGGTTTACAGTTCTGGTTCCTTCTGTACTAGTTTGATTATTACCTCACTCTCTTTTCAGCTGATTACTCCGTAGGATATTATTAATTTGGAATAAAACCTTAAGAAATTTATGAGACAATAAAAAAAATTTTTTTAATTTTTAATACAATATTAATCAGATTTTCATTTTGTTAGTCCGTTCATTCTAGATAATTTTCCGTTGATTTTGTAATCGTCGTTTTGTTCGCTCTGCTTTTCCAGTTCGGGGATGAGGTCGTTTGGGTATTTACTGGACTGTGGTTTTGGATTCCCGGTAGGCTATTTGCGCTGGATCAAATACAAAAGGGTATGTCACTGCGTTGCCTTCTTTACAAGCCGACAGTGCTACCTCCGCGTTCCTGATTTGAATTTTTTGATTTTGGACCATCTTTTTTTATTCTATCCACCCCTTTTGGGCGGCGGTTAGGCGTTGATAGGTTAGTTTGGCCAACAAAGGTTCCATCCACGTCGTCTTGATCTTTTGCATTTCTCGACTCATTTGTAGAAGTTGGGCATGTAAGTCCATATTTTCTCTTCGAGCTTTGACCAGTTCCTTCCCTAGAACTTGCAGCGTGTCCATATTTATAATTATAACGGAGTTTAACCAGGTTATAAATTTCGATCTCATTAATAATTTGAAAACAATCGTTATTTATCGTTGTGTACCGTTATTTGTTAAGGTTAACTTTATTCGGCTCGCGGTTAGTTTTTGGTATAACGGTTATGGGACCTATTATGTCGACTTGTATCCTCCTCAATGGTTTGCGTGGCGTTCAAACAATCTGTTTTTGTCGTATTGTGATTTTTATTCAAATAACCTCCACAATTTATTTAACCTCCTATGCGTAAACGCGACAATGCTTTTTAATATAAAAACTTAATTAAAATCACAATATGTAAACAATGGATTATTTTACGTTAACAATATGAAATTAAATATGAAATCATATACATATAGTTTATTATTTGAAATCTCATTTTATTTACAATAATAATGCTAAATTTATGAATTTGCAATTTTTGAATTATTTAATTAATTAAATTATATGCCTAATTTAACATGATCCTTACATATTTAAAATGATACTGTAACGAAAAAACCTATATAAATAATTAAACCTATATATATAATTACATATTACTTGTTTGATGTCGTTAAAACATCTTACTTTATTCAGAATCATAAGTCATTTATTAATCCAAATCTTTATTAAAATTAAATTTCTGTTCCTATAGGAATATATAAACTTTTTTTTATTTAACTTTACTTAATATTCAATAAAGTTTTTTGAAAATTAAAAGCAATTGAAATTTAAAAATGATTTATTTTATTTAAACAGATATTAATTCACGCTTATTTTAAAATATACGTTAAAATCAAAACATTCGAAATTTAAAAATAATAATTTTTAACCCTTAAATACTTCTCGTATCTTAAAGAGACAATCGTTAAAATATATATTTCTATGTAAATATTAAAAAAATTTCCGCAAACTAGTTTTATTAAGCGTAGATAACTTCATTCTATTTAGAAATGTTATATATGATGTAATAGTTGAAAGTCTACATTCTAATTTTTAATAAAATAGTCATAAGATCGATTTTGTGTGATAATATCATCAAAACTAATCAAAACAGAGGTCGTCAAAAATAAAGATTAGACCTGATGTGATATTTTTATAAAATATATTGAATAAGTTGTTCATTGTGTGGAAAGAAATGGTTATATCTTTTTAGATACAATTGGAATTTTGTACACATTAGTTTTTAATGTTTAAGTTGTTATGATTTGCTGATTTTGGCTTACAGATATGGAAACTGTGATCAAAATTAATGGTCGTACAACGACGGAAGATGAAATCGAAGAACTAATATTTGATTGTTATGACAGGACCGACGATTTGGAGGCAAATTTTCCATTACAAGTTTTTTCGTGCATTCACAGAACATGTAAGAAAACCTGTCTAACATTGAGTCCATCGTTAACAATTAAGATTTTCCAAGAAGGTTCAGCTAGTGTCTCAACCATAGTCGAATCAGTCCATACATGTTTTCTGAACAATCAGCTATATAAAATCCTTATTCATCACGATTATTTCCGTATGAATTTCAAAATGCCATAGTTGATCTGTAGAAAGAAGCAATCTGGTGTATCAGGAAAAGTTGATTGTAGAATAAACTAAAAAATATTCAGGATAAAATGACTCATTCAGATTTTAAAAATATACTGGCCTGACTGTAAATCCCATTCAAGATGAACATGTTTTACAATCCTCTGCCAATATTTTTGCAAGATTAGTTCGAAAAGTATCATGCTATGAAAACTACATTATATTCTTTGACAACTATTTAACAACCTATCCTGTTTTATTATATTTGAGAACTCAAGGAATTCTTTCAATAAGAACTGTTCGTCGAAGAGAAAGTGAAGTTGAAATACGAACGTGGAACCAGCGAAGAATTTGTGACATCAATTTATGGCATAGATTTGACATCCTCATCGTGGTAAGACAATCGTAGCGTAAATCTTATTTCCAAACACGTTTGTGCGAAACCATGTCGAAATAACCAGGAACAATCTCTACCACAAATTGTAAAAGATACGATAAAAAGGAAATTAAAATGATTACCTGTCCTGAGATAATAAAGGAGTATAACCACCATATGGGTGGTGTGGACCATAATGGACAGTCTAATGGGACGACACAAGATCACAATGAAAAGTCCAAAATGGACAAACATAATTTTCATTCATTTGTTGGGCATGACGTGCGTTAACGCATGGATCTTATAAAAAACGAATCACTGGAAACTAGTAGCATAACAAACACATAAAATTAATTGATTTCAGTTAATTTATTTCATTGGCCAACCCTAAATTCAAAAAAATGCAAATTCCCCAATTGCTCTGGCCAAAAAAATGTTTTGCACTAAATTTAATTTAAATTTGTGTCTAGACAAAATTTGTTTTTATAATTGTCATCATAATTAAATAATAAGTAGCTGAATTATCTTTGAAATAAATATTTAAATGTGCTTGTTATAGCAAACTTACATCTATTTTCATTGTATACTAAGGAAGAATGACACCCACTGGATATTAAAAGATACTGCTAGTTTCTTGGCTTAAGATGGTTAAAAATTAAAATACATAAGTATGAAATTTTGTAACTATTTGCAAAATTACACAAAATAAATATTTTTCATCCAAATCTATGACCTTGGGTATACAAAGGGTCATTTTGTTAACCTGCAACATTTAATTTTTATTTAATTTTATTAAATTTTAATTAAATTACAAATGCGTTATTAAAAATACTACACATTTAATTTATTGTTTAAATATTGGCACTTTTAACAAGAGCGTCACTTTTCAATTTAAAATTGTTCCAACAACTCTTGAATATCTTCAAATATTCATCGATAAATTTTCACTTCAAAATTCAATCGTGGCAACTGCTGCTTTGTTTCATGCTAGTTTCAACACATTCAAATTCAGATCCTAGCTTCCGAAAAACTTATAATAAATTAATTTATTCAAAGGAAATATTATCAAGGCAGAACAATCTCGAAAACTGTCACAATTCAAGTGCCAATAATTCACAATTCGGTATTCCATCAATACTAATGTCATTACAGAGCCCATAAATCAATCAAGGCATTTATCGCATGAGTCAGCATTATCGTTCAATCCTCAACAGTCACACCAGCCTCAAGTCACAATTACTTTTTACTCTTGAATTTTCCGATTAAATAATTTTTCTCTTAAAATTGGCTTAGCCCATTTAAGCAAAGAACATGAACTGTAAGGTGAGTCCTACTTTTAGGAAAATGACTGAGTAGTTGGATAAATGATGACATGAGTCAAACGCCACCCTTTTGACCATTTCGAAATTTTTTACATTTAACAAAGAATTATAATTTTTATATTTTTAATACGTGAAACTGTCAAATTTCCAAATTGTTGATTACGAATTCATATATGTCATATTTAATTTGATTATTTATTAATTAGTTTTAATTAGAGAAACTGTATACGACCTCAAAAATGTTTACCAGTATGCAGGCCGAGACTCCCGCTTTGTCGGGATGGAGTAACTCCTGACATGCGTATATTTAATTTGTAAATTATGATGATAAAATCCATTATTTTAGGTAAATTCTTAAGGCATAGATACAGTGCGTCGCTGTCACCAAGTCGAAGTGTAATTTTTTCATTTCCTTTCTTTAAATGTTTCATCAATTTGATAAATTTACTTATTACGTAATATTATGAACCTTTTTTTACTGAAATAACCTCCAAAATATGACTGTCCCCAATAATAATCCCTAGCTATGTTTTCATTATTGCAACATTTCGGTTATCAACTGATTAGATTCCACCTTATAGGGTAGATATGGTCAGCACTGGCAATCCCCTCTCTCTGCATATTGTACAATAATAACGTTTAGTGTAACATGATAATGATATAATTAGCACAAACTATTTTTTAATATTTTAAACGCAGCAAGCAGTAAAACAAAACATGTGTAGATTCACTGGAAAAGTTGCAAAAAAGTGCCAACTTAGATTTAAAGAGCTTCGTCTCCATGAACAGGACATACAGCTTTTCCGTAACCCATTTTCTATTGACATTGAAAATGTAGATATAATTTACCAAATGGAATTTCAGAATTGTGACTCTCTGAAAGACGCGTTCAGTTCAAGCAGCCTTCCTAATTTCTATGCATTTCTCCCCTCCGAGACATATCTCAATCTCAGGAACCATGCACTCAAAATGATAACAATCTTTGGCAGCACTTATATCTGCGAACATACTTTTTCTAGTATGAAACATTTGAAATCTCCAACCAGATCTAGACTTACTGATACACACTTGCATCACCTGTTACGACTAGCAGTTACAAATATGGAACCGGACCATCTTATTAGCCAAAAACAGGTCCATAGTTCCGTTTGTTTTCAAATAAAGTGTTCAAAACAATTTATTTTAACTTTAGTCCGGACCTTCAACGGTCTGAGGGAAAGTGAACCATCCACTTGTTCAAAAAGTTTGAGAACCCCTGCAGTAAACCATATTTTACATCACAGCGGATGAAGATTTGCATCACATACGGATAATTATTGTTGGTATATCGGTATTTATTTAATTTGAGTTACTAGGGTCCTGTCGCTATCCACCAATACTCCCCTCGCTGCCTCTGTGTGTCCGTAGTGATTACAATTTTACTACTGCCCACAATGGTTTAAAATTCATAGGCAGGTGAGCATTATTTCTAGTACTATGACCTACGACATTTACAGAACAGGTCCTACGCTGCCGATAAAAGGTCTTACGTCTCTATCTCTTGGTCTCTCCCCAATAGTCCCTCTTTACTGACATCTCTGTTAAATTCTTTCCCAAGTCCTGAGACGAAAATGTCATTAGCATTCTTAGCCATTTTATCTAATTCATCACTATCAAAATTCGTTATTTCAAAAATCATTCTATCTATGAAATGTTGTAAAAATTCTACGTTAAAGAAAATAATTATTAAACCCCAAAATTAAACTACTTTACTTTTTGTAGTGTTTTAATGCATCCACCTGGTCTTAATGATTGTCGTCGCCAAAGCTATCTTATTTACTTTATTCATCATTCTTCAGATGGGTACCAATCCGATTTAGCATTCTAGTGATTTCGATTTAGAACAAAACTTTCTCTCAGTTCTGGTAAGATTACTTTAAGCGTGAAATTGTTAAATTATCCACTGGGTTTTCAGATCATGATTTAGTGAAAATGAATTATTTATTTATCATAAAACTAAAGGAAACTATTTAAATCATTTACCTTTTTTTAATGAACAAGTAAACTTTCAACGTGGATATCGATATATACTCACATAAAAACTGTTCGATAGTTACACTTAGTATCATTTCGGTTCGAGATTTAAGGAATTTTGCGTTCAATTTTCGTTGTTGGAGTTGATATTGATGGGCAGCAATCTATTGGAAAGCCTTCTCTCCGGTAGGTTCATCCATATGTCGTTAACCTAGAGGTTTAGACTTTTTGCGAAGCTCGTTCTTCGATTGTCACTGGTTGTCGAGGTAATAAGAAAATAGCCATATTTCTGACTTCAAGTTTCATTGTCAAAGACATGCTACTGTCTTCTACAGAAGAAATTTCAGATTATTCATTAGGAACGTTAAGATGACGATTGAGTAGTGCTCACGGGCAAGGTATTCATTAACATGGTTAAGTTCGGGCCAGTAAATTATAAAATCGCAAAAATATGCAACATCTCATCAGAAGTATCGAATACTTCCTGATGCATGATTCTCCACCAACAACATATATTTGGTGATAGAGATCCCAAGTTCCAAGTGAAATAATGGCAGTGAAAATGCTTATTATTCACTACATAGAAGGAAATGGGATGATAACTGACCGATATCATCTCATCAGCGGACTTTTCCAACTAGAGATATTCCCGTGAAGCATCGCATAATGATGCTCAAAAGGTACATTTAAAAATAGTTTCCTTAAAAGTGAGGGTAGGAGCATTCAATGCCCACTAGCCCATAAACTCTTACCAAATAATAAATACGGTAAGAGACCAACAGTTCCCAATAGCACACTGGCACCTAGTTGCTACTGCCTATTCCCAGAAGACAATGGGTTGATAACCGGCCATTATCATCCTATCAGCAGACATAACCAATCAGATGTATGTCTGTGAAGCATCATATAATGTTGCTCAGATAGGCCTGAAACTGACATGGACTGGAGGGGGATTGATAGGAGTGCTGTCTGATTGAACGAAGTGTTGTGATAGCTACTGATGATCTCCACGGGGAACACAGTACAATTAACTAAAAGTAATAACATAAAAAAACAGCTGAAACCGCCAGGTTTCTGCTTATCCATATTTATTATGCCTACTCTTAGGAGAGGCTGGTAAAACCAAGCTTCGGTACGGTCTGAGCTCTTCGTTTCTCGCGACGTTGTCGAATTTTTCCCTGTTTCACATTTTGACCTTTTTGGAAACTTTTCTGGTATTGAGACAATAGGTTCCGGAATATGGTGCACGGAATCAAATTGATCTGATGGGCTACCTGTGCTTTGAGCTTACTCTCCGTAAAAATCTGGACGGTTAAACTCTGCTCGGCGATGACTGCTCACTGCGCACGATTCTCGATAATTAAGTCATCGCACTTATGCGATAGGCAATGCATCTTATTGTATGGGGTCTTCGCTTATCGGGAGCGAACCATGTTCAATTCAACTTCTCATATCTGGATTTCAACTTGCGATATCTGGCCTCATTTTTAATATCTGTTAGCGGTGTGTGCCTGTGTACAGCAGTCATCCTAACAATTTCGTTTATGATTACTTTAATTAATTATTATTTATTTAATTGTAATTAGACATGGCTTCTAGCCTAACTATATATATATATATATATATAAAATATTGACAATGGGGTTGTATGTATTAAGAGGTTAATACGTTCAGATATGGTTATTTTTTTATTGAATATGAAAAATAGTACTTATTATATAAGATATTCAATTCCCAGATTTGGATAGTAATATTTGTCTTTATCCAAATGAATGCAACTGTCTATAATTTCATTTATTATCATTTATATAGAACTATCCGTCCTAGGACGGATATAATACTCCCTTCACCACCCCGTTGTGGTGAAAATGTAAATAAATCTAATCTTACACACATTTTACCATTTAATCCTATCCATTTCAACGACATAACCACCGAAAGTACCATGAAATCGTGGGGTTTATGCCCAGATTCGGCTTATTCGTTCAAAATTAACCTAAAAATGATGTTGTTTCACTGAAATCCGACCATTAAAACAAAAATTCAAAGTGACGAGCACTCCCATTTTAATAATAAACACTTATGCAAAATTTCAGTGGCTTTCTTAAACGGTCTGAGAGATAAACCCAAAATTTTATAGCGTTCCAGAGTCAGTCTGTCAGTCAGTGATGAGCGTAAATATATATGTAAATTGTTAAAATATATTAAATATTTTAAATATTTTTAAGTAAAAACTTGAAATAAATTTAATTTCTTTATTTTTAAGATTATATGTAAGAAAAAAGGTTATAGCAACCGTGAAAGCTGTAGATCAAAATCAGAACGGTTAATATTTTTAATATAATTTATATTATTATTATTATTATTATTATTATTATTATTATTATTATTATTATTATTATTATTATTATTATTATTACTATTATTATTACTATTATTATTATTATTATTATTATTATTATTATTATTATTATTTAAATATAATTTTAATAAATAAAAATGTAAGCAAATTTCCTTAATGTTTATTAATAATAATAATATTATTATTTTTTAATATTATTGTTGATTTCCTCAAATTTCGAGAAGATTTGTAGTAAAATTAGTAATTAATATGTACAATGATATCTCTAATTAGTAATTAATTTATAATAATAATATATAAATAATAATAATCTGGTTTTCCAAATACTGACGTAATTACTAAAAATAATAATTATTTAAATTAAGGATTTGTATTTAGTAATTAAATTGTAAATTTGGAAAAACCAAAATTCCGAAAATATGATTGATCAATGAACCTCAAAAATTAGTATTTAAACAGCGTCTGAATTTATTTATTATGACACTATTTTGTCTCATCAAAAGAGATAAAGACTTGCTGCTTGGGAAGTTCCTATTCAACTGGATAAAAGGTTGCTTGAAAAATCCTTCGAATATATCAAGTCTTCGAAAAAGATCTGAATCAGGTTAGACACTGCTCTTCACTGGCTCATGATTTGTGAGTTATAGTGAGACAAGGAATTAACTTTTTGACATGATCATTACATATGTTGGGCTATAAGCCATATTTTAAACAAAATTGAGCAAATATTTAATGTCATTTTGGAATTATCAATATGGCTGCTGTAACATGAGCATACACCGCAAGCAGAAAAAAAAACAAAATAAAATAAAAACATCAATTTAAACAAATTAAAATAATAACATAATTAAAAACAAATAATTAATCAATTTCGCATACAAATGCATACAGAAAAATAAAGTAAAACATAAAACCGTACATAACCTTGCAAAATAAAGTTTAGAAAATACAGAGGTGGAAGTGGCGACCACAATAAAAGTAACATTCAGCGAAAATAAAAAATAGAAATTTAAAGAAAAATGATATTTAAAAAAAATGGAAAAATAAATAGAAAAAGTAAAAAATATTAAAATAAATAAAATTCATTAAAAAACCCAAAAAAATTATTGACATACATAATAACATTTCCCCACATAGACGCCCAAACAGAACTCACTTGAGGTTATTTGTGCGTTGCGTGGAGAAAGTTTTCGAAAATTCGTCCACTTACAAAGTAAAATCGTAAACTTGGTCCTTAAAACGAGTTTTTGGTGCAAAACTGCATATAATTATGTAAAAATGAATCGGTATATATACCTGTTCTGTTACCCTAACCTTGCTTGTAAATTTTAATGCATTAAAACAAAATTTGACCATGAGGTTATTTGTCTAATCTAATTTCTAATTTTATTATTTTCATGATTTAGTTTGACAATTTGTTTCTTTAATTTTTAATTGGATATTTCCAATCAAAATTATTTGATTTTACTTCTATTTTTCATTAACTCTTATTTCTTTAACTAAATTGTCAATTTTCGGTCAATTTTCGGTGTTTTGTTATTTATGTGTTTCTTCGTTGCGGATCTTGTTGCATTTTGTTATTATTTTAATTAATTTTTATGTTTTCGATTTTGTATTTTAATCATTTCTTGTATTTTAAACTGGTTATTTGATGTTTTATGGGTTTGATTTACGTTTGCGTGCTATTGCCGATTCATTTAAACAAATTTTGTTCTAGCCCAACATTTTTTTTGTCATTATCCACCACGACCATTATATTATATTGAAGTAATCACAATAGACAAGGATTTTATATTATTTAATAGCAAATTTATTATTAATAAAATTTATTTTGCTTACGTAAGACTGACTGCTATAGTAATTAACCTGATAGGCAAAGTCAGTACGAGTGGGAACCGAAAAGAGTGGCGCAGGCGATATGTGAATATCGGGTTATAAATGATTAGACAAAGGTTTTTGAATTTGTAGAGAAATTCCTCAAAAACTACGCTGATTATTTCAGCATAAAACTACACTCACCCCTGCACAGAATGCCAAATTGGAATTTGACCGATTCCACGACAGACACGCACGTATGACCGACTCGGTGTGCCACGCATTCGTGGACTCGACCAATTTTACTTTTTACCCGAATAACCTGTAAGATGCCCTACAGGCACTTCCAACAACTCGGGTCGATGAAAACTAAATTATATTAAATTATATGTGTGTATGCATGCGTGCCTGTAAATGCAATTGAATGAATGAATTCAACTATATATTTATTTATTTTGTATTTTAAAAATAAAATGGGTGTGGTGGGTCATTTTTACTTTTTTAATTTTTTTTCTCCAAACTGATGGTCGTGGTTGGTGGCTGTAGATTGTGTAACGTGCAGGTGGTTGACTACCTTATCAAGTTAGGATTAATTTATTTGTTGGGTTTTTTGGTGGTGTCAATGTCCTTGACCCCATATGAAAATTATCATCATGCCCCCAATGGTTACCCGTTGCTAAGCAACATTGGTAATGTAACCACTGGTTATAGGATCGCCAAAGGTGAGCGCCATATAGGAACTGCTAAGGCCCGATCCCATAGCGGGTTCAACGCACCACCGATAGAAGGTATATGTGCGATTTCTATTTTTGGTCCCTTTCATTTAAGAATTCATTCAGCTATCTCCCTCTCAATCCCGACTGACATCTCCATTATTTGGCGTGAATTTTTCCCGGTCAAAGTCAACTAATTTAATAAATGTGCAGACAAATCAACTAAAACATTTATTTATTACGACATTTTCTTATTTTGTTTGTTCCGTAAGTCTCATCGCCCGTCGTTTCGCTCTTTCGACCTTCCCCGGACGGCGTTTAGGTTGTTTTACCACAGGTTTGGTTGCGTCTGTGGAAGTTCGGTATGCCAGCTGTGCAGGAGCAAAGACTAGGGGGTAGGTGACTGCTTGGCCCTCCTGGCAAGCTGCCAGGGCCACCTCCAGACCGCGAATTTGGGTTTTCAAGGCCTGTCCTAATCTTTTTTCTTCGGCCCACCCACGCTGGGCGGCCGTCGCTCGCTGGTATAGAGTTTTTACTTTGGCTGGCTCTATCCACGTTGACTTTATCTGGTGTATCTCATTTGTCAACTGCAATAACTGTCTATGGAGATCCGTATTCTCCTTTCGTGCGTTCTTTAGAGCCTTGTTCAGGATTATACCGGTGTCCATCTCTATGAAAAGAAAAATAGACCATTAAGATTTCATTTTATCTAAGGTATGATGAATACTATGATAAGTATGATAATTCTAATATGTATTACTTCTACTTAAAGTCGTAAAATGATTTTCTTATATTTGTGAATTTTTTACAATACTTATAGATATGATAAGACGATAAAACTAAAACTATTGTATTTAAATCAATTGTAGCGTGAGTTGGAATATTGGCTCCTTGGATCTTGTCTCGATGCCCTGCAAGTATAGGAGTGATCCCACTCCGGCCTCCTATCTTCACCCTCTGCTCTCATTCCTCTGGGAAGGATCTTCTTCGGCATCGACACGGTCATGGCCTGTGTTGGCTGATTTATCCTGGGGTCATCGAGTTCGAATGAGACGCCATAATGAGGGGCATACCCATCCGTACTCGGAATCAGACCAGCCGCGATGTCTTCATTGAGTTGTTCCAGATGACGGCGAGCTCTCTCTACTCCCTCGTTAGTTCTCCTTTGATGAGCCTCGAGCCGTGCCAGAATATCCTCTGCCTGACCTCGGAGTTCGCGAGCCGGATTCCGTCCTGGCTCACGCTTTATTGCCACATACGGCAATTCTACATCTTCGGCTCCTCCTTGTCTCCCGAATCTGGACTCTCTCACTGGGGAAATCGAATATCCCGCATCCCACATCGCCAGTCTGCATCTAGTGGCGGAGTGGGATGGGAATCTCATCGTGATCCGAGATTCGTCCACCCATGAATCTATTAGTACGGATAACATTAAATTCATAATAATCTAACAAGTAGAATCATTAAACGAATAGATTAATATGTGTGCAATATGGGTTGAGTTTAAGATACCTATCGAGTTGGTGACGTAGTGAAGGTTTGCGACAGGATAGTCTAAGTTATTTTCAAATTCGAGGCAGTTTGAAGTTCATAACTCGTTTATTTTGTTACGATCATTTAACGCGGCGGAAGGTGTCATCGGTCATGGGTTAACTTTTATGATCTCATCGTTGAAATTTTATATCTTCAGCGGTATTTTCGATAGTGTTTAATTGATTTGGGTAAGTAATCTAGCGAATTTTCATTGACGTTTAGGTGAGCCTCAGTGCTCTTCAGTGACACTCGGATGTGTTGTGCATTTAACAAATAATCAAACATATCTGATCCTTAACTGGATAAGCATTTTGGACGTCTAGCATACTACTCGGGGGAGGCATCATTTCGTCGGCACCGAGATAGATATTTGGCAGATTACGACTTAATCATAATAAAGTAGTTAGAACGTTGTTCACCGGATAATATTGTGACTGGCGATTTGCTAATTTATTTAGTGGGCCTTTTATTCCAATCGTACGTACGAATTTATCATAACAGGATTCTGACAAATTAACATCTAGCATTTATTTAATAAAATTCGCGAATGTGATCAGGTCTTCCTGGATTTTCATGGTACCTTTCTATCACAAGGACTTTCTTCCTGTCTCGACTTGACTTGACTAAAAGTGCATAAACATTTTATAATTAAAAAAAATTTAAATAATTAAATGCAATCCCTACTTTCTTGGGCGTCAGTCCTTCGTTCCATTGTGATCTCGTCCGTGTCTGGATGGCGTAAGGGGCGACTTCTGACTCGTGGATCGTTCTGTCTATTGACATTCATCGTGTGCTTACGATTATGAATTTTCTGACTTGTCGCCGTTGGTTTACCTATTTATATTATATGTCTTACCTCTGCCTGTGTGTGTGTCGTACAATTCCTTCTCTCCACAACCTTTATGTGCGTGTATTAATTTTGCAAATTTTATTATTATGATTAATTGACGAGAATTCTCAATTGGCCGGTCGTATACCAAGTTAAATGTATGCCTTTCATCTAGTCGTAATTATATTTTACTCCCTAATTTGTCTACCTCTGAATTAATTCGATTCTCTATGATGGGTGAAAGTTATGTATGCTATGTGCAGTTTCATGGTCTTGTGGTATGTCTAGATGAAATATTAGAAACTATTAACACGATTTTTATTTAATTTGTCGCTGATTTTTGGGGTTATGCTATCTCATTATCTCCTGTTATCCTGACTGGTGGTTGGGTCACACTTGAGGAAAATATTTTTAATAATAATATATCCGTATTTTTAGTGATTTTTTGAATTACGAACAGATTAATTTAATCAAAGCGTGAAAAAGCTATAGCGGAGAATAACCTTAAGTAAACTGATAACACAATTTCTTATTAAAAATTTCATGGGGTAATCTATTTACTCCGATTAATTCTCCTCGTTAAATTGTTGCGATATTGTTATTTTCTATTACATTAATCTATACTGGGTATCGATATCGTATCGTTGGTTCTCCGTCACCGTACTTGTCTAGTATTTTTAGTTATACTAATTAGTAAGTTTTACGTAGTTAATTTTGTTTAAGATTGAGTTAGATCATTTTCGACATAACAATTATTTCTGTATTCGTTCCCCACTTCCTTCCCTTTGAGTTGACCTTAGGTAGGATAATTGTGTTCATATTATGATTTTAAGAGTGCTCACCGAGCTACTCGATGTTTATGATTTTTAGCCATTGTGTTTACTGATTTTTGGTCGAAATTATGGGAAAATGAGTGGCGGAGAAGCAGCCAAAAGACTACTTCCCCTCCTCCCAATTTCCGCTATAACGGTTGTTATTGACGTTTAGGCCCTGCGTTATTCACGCCGGAACCTTCACGGGCACAGGCTATTGGCAGATAAACTGCACCTACACAGCCTGATTTGTGTGTTGATTTTATTTTCTTGCGGTGCGTGTGTGACTGTGGGCCGGAAAAATTTCGACGAAAAAATTCGTGCTTTATTTAATAATATTTATTGACGAAATCAGTTGTAATTAGCATAGTACATTTCATCATCAAATCATATTCAAGACTTTCTCCACGCCGACGCCCTAGCAGAGCTCTTACGAGGTTACAAGGACGCGACGTGCAGAAAGTGTTCGAGCATTCCTCAACTTACATCGATAGTTTGGTTTCTCAACTGGTTAAGACTAGATCAAAACTGATTTGTTCAGAATAACTGATTCAAGTTTTTCAAAACTGATTCACTGATTAAGACCGATTGTAAAACTGGTTAAAACGGGTTAAAATTATGTGAAAATGAATCGGTATATATACCTATTGTATGATCCTAACCTTGCGAGTTAAATTTGATTTAGTAAACAAAATTTGACCTTGTGATTTTCTAGTATATTCTATTCTTAATTTTATTATTTTTATAATTTAATTTGACAATTTTCTTTTTAACTTTTAAATTGAATTGTTTCCAATTCAAATAATATAATTTTTATTTCATTTTTATGGATTTTCCATTTTTTAATAAATTGTCAAATTTCGGTCAAATTTTCGTGTTCTCATGTTATTTTTATGTTTATTTCGTGCGGATCTTGTTGCACTTTGTTATTATTTTAATTTATTTTTGTGTTTTATAATTTTATATTGATTTTGTTTTCTTTCTTATATTTTAGCAGGGTAAGTTGGTGTTTTATAGGTCCGATTTTAAATCTGCAGGTTGTATTTGCGTGTGTATTAGCGATTCATTTAAACAATTCTCAAGGCCGTTTGTGTTCTGGCCCAACATATTCTATGATTCCCAGGTTTCTTTTTTACCCAACACTTGAAGGAGGAACGTTACACCTTTTTGCACGTGACCGAATACTCAGTGTGTCTTTGAGACACCGGTATTTGGTCAACGCTCAATAGACCTGAGAATAATAAAGCATGCACTTTTTCTTGATCTCTGTTGCATTCAATTTGTATTGTGTGTTTAACTACAGATTTATATCAATTTATTATTGTTTTTATTATTAATATTTTTATTTTGATGACACCAAAGTTTACCATTAGATTGACCCTATGAAAACTAGGCTTTTAAAAATTTATTTTGACTATAAATAATTTTGACATGTTCAAATATATTTTAAAATGTATTATTATTATTATTACTTGTTATTTTAGTTATTATAATACTTATAACTAAGTGTTTCAAAAAACGTGTAACTGAAATCGACATTAAATTTATGTGACCATAAATTCTCTGGAGAAAATAGTGAGATTGATTTTCACTAATAGAAAATCACTGGGATCGCATAAACTACTGAACGAAAAGGCCAGAAACTTAAATAAATACAAAAAGTTCTAATGTTTTTTAGCAAGATTTAAAACTCTGTTAAGTCACCCTAAAGACTTTTGTCAACCATTCACTGTACAAGAATGGTTTGATACTAGAGTGAGACCTGAGTTCATTGTAAAAAAGACCGTAAATATTAGTATTTTTATCCAATATTTACTTTTTAGATGTTTAGTGAGAGAAAAATAATTGGACGTTTTTAGAGTTAAAATATTTTACTTTTTTTGAGAATGTAAACTTAAAAAAGGAAATTTTTAAACTAAATATTAATGGAATCAAAATATGTTGAACATTGAGTTAGTTAATTTGGTTTTGGGGGAACTGAGTAGCAAATTTAAATTACTCCAAAACATCGGATCACAAAATTAAGAATAATTAAATAATTAAAACCAAAACAAAAAATTTATTTGAAACAAATGAATAATTATACAAAATACCTCTATGATTCCTCCCAATTTGGATTTCTCTTTAAGATTACGAATCCTTCAAGTGGAAGCTGACTAATTGGCAAATATTCCTCTGTACCCAATTCAGCACGCTCACCAGCAGCAAGCAAAACAGGAGTAGTATATGTTTGAAATCCGGTTATAGTTTTAGGCTGCCCAGCTTGTCCAATGGTGTCGACAGCTTGACCTACTCTTACGGTAACTGTAAGTGAATGCAGTGACTCATCGAAAGTCATCAATAATCTGGGCTGAAACGCAGGCGTCAAATAAAACAATAAATAATCATGTCGATTCATAAATGTTGTTTTCACATCTAAACAAAGCACGAGAAGCGTCAAAAGTCCCCCAACCGCAACTGGACTCATTAAAAATCGATCCTGATGATGAGGACTTATTGTCATTGATCCCTTGCCGAGATGAAGAAGACCTTGGGCTAATCGGACAGCAAACAAACAGTCCGGTTCTTTGAAATGAAATGATACCAATTGTCTAAGCATGGCCGCAAGACGGGCATTGTTAGTGCCAGCACCAACCAAACCCATCGATAAGATAGCTGTGAAAGCCAGTTCTTGATCAGAGTCGTGACTGAATTTGCCAAGTGCGTCGAGAACTCGCATTTGGGGATCACTGGACCACATTAAAGCCAGAGCCAATGGAACAGCTCGTTTGATATCAACTTCTTCGAATCGCAGCAACTGATTGAGAACTCGCAATCCCATTTCCTGGTTAATTGGATTGCCCATGCTGATCAGCCCAACACCAAGAGCAGCCAACCCTTGATGGGCCTGGTAATCGAACTGATTATTGACATTTTCACCATTTTTGGTAGGCTTTTTCTCGTCAGTGTTTTCAGACAAAATATGCAGTAATTGTTGGATTTTCAACACTGATCCTGAGCCAGCATATGCACAAATGTCACACATTAAATGTGTCATTGATCGCAATGGTTCAATTAATGCTTCTAGTGATGCTAGTACGACATCGACTTGTTCCTGTCTGCCAAGACAATTTAAAGCTAATCCTAACACCAAAAATTTAGCGAACGGTTGCTTCATTTGTTCCGTTGAGCCCTCCATCATGGTCTGTATTAATATCGTTGTGAGTTCGGCGTCAAGACTACTCACAGCAATCAATCCAGATGATAATGCAGCCAGACAAGATAATTCAAATTTCTCGGCGCTAGTGTCCAAAATTAACGGTTGCAATAAAGAAAGACATTCGGGTTTACGGCTGCCCGCATAAGCTATTCCAAGTCCAACGATTGATGCTCTTTATAGGACTGGTTTACTGTTTGTTACATATTCTCCCAACAAAGCCAACGCTGGATCACATTCACTTTTAACTCCAGTATTTACAACACCGCATATTATTTAAATTCTACTAAATCCAACTACTGAAATGTTGAAAATAGTATTTCGAATAACTTGGCATTTATTCTCAAAGTTATTTAAAACTTTTTAAATTTTGATTCGAAATTATCTAAATAATATTAATATTTTTAAATTTATTCTTGAAATTATTTAAAATTTAACAAGTCTAGCTACTAAAATGTAAAAATTTCATTTTGAAAAATTTTCTATTCTCGAAATATTTTAAATAATTTTAAACTTTTCCTATTTAATTATATTAAATTTAGATTCAAAATTATCTAAATCATTTTAAACTTTTTAAATTTACTCTCGAAATTATTTAAATTCTACCAAATTCAACTATTGAAATGTTGATAAATTATGACAATGTTAGAAGTTTAGAAATTATCCTTGTTTTAATTGATTGAAAGCTTTTATGATACAAGTGGTTGTGTGTAAATCCAACTTGATAACAAAAAAAATATCTAAAAGTTTGCAGAAATTTATGTATCAGCCATTTCAATAATTACTTTGTATTTTAAGAATATATAACTGAGTTGTTTTGGATATAATTGTAAAAATTTGAATATTTTTAATTTTAAACTAAAATTTTTAATATATAACTATAATATTGTAATTTAGAGTTGTTTTTTATTTTAAAGTTTACATTCAATTTTTACTTTGTTTTGGTTTGTGTGTAAAATTAATTTTTCTTCAAATTTCTTAATTTTTATATTAAAAGTTGTTAGACAAAAATATTCACAATATTTATAGGCTTAAGTAAGATGTTCTTTCTACTAGTGTCCAGACTGAATAAAGATTAAAAGACCCACGTATAACTATAACGAAATATTTTAAAATAACGAATAGTTCTTTGGAGGTTATATTAGTAATAATGTGTTCTTTATTACATCAGAAGATCTTTGAAAAGAAAAATTAAAAAAAGCAAAATTAATTAGATCTACTTAAAAATTTTAATTAATTTAAAATTTTATTTTATTAAAATTGATAATTTAATTAAATAACTCTATTACGCTGTTAAGAAATTCTCTCTCTTTTATTTTTCTTTTCTCCTTCAGGAAAACGTTATATCGTCCATATTACAAGAAAATTTGAAATTTTATCACAACTCACGGATTGAAATGAAGGCCAACTACAAAATTCCGAAGCTAACTCACTCAAATCAACCCACCCAGTCGAATCCAATACCCAGAACGAAGGTATCTCCCATGTAATATGCCAACAGAAGTTCGATAACTTATTCGTGCAACACGAGCGTACATTGGGTACATGGTTTGCAACAGAAGTCTTGAAGACCCTCCACCAACAGATCTATTGCTTGACAAGATCTCAAGATGATCTTATTCCTGAGAACCGGAATCAGAGGATCATTATCAATAATCAGAGCGCCGTGTTGATTGTCTCATTCAAGGATGCTGAGTTAACCAAGCGCATAACCGGCCGCGATCTAGCCGTGAAAATAATTCTGATTCCCCCAACTCACATCCCAGAAAAGAACTCAATTGGTCCGGCTAAAACTCCAGGAACTAGCAAAAAACACAATCCCAGCAAAAACTGATGATGCCGTGAACGTCGTCAAGCTTAGAGAACCGTCCTGCTGGTAAATGCGGCCAAACTGCTCGAAGAAGCCACCATTCGGGTCGCCGAGCAATTCCCGGAATATGTGAAACCGGACAATTAACCCGAATCTGTGAAATCATATGAAACAATATCCTGAATTTCTGCCGACAAGGAGGACGTTATAAAGATCAGTGTTGACGTATCATCGGCAGTAGTAACACCACCAGTATAGGATGAAGCTCGAAATTCATCGACTTCAGTCGAATATTGGACCGACAACTTTGGTGACGAACTGCCTCGCCCAATTCCTTCCGTCGTGGTCGCCATATGTAATCCTCATCGGAAGAGAAAATTTGCCGTCGATATCGATGGAGAAAATCGAGATCTCTTCGTAGTTTTTTGTGCACTGTTGGACGAATAATAGATTTGTGTCATTTATATTCTTTTTGTGGCATCATTTTGTAAATATTCAAAAAAATTAAATTTTTGTAGTTATTTTTATTTTCTTGTAAAAATTGGCCTTTCCTTACAAATAAATTCTTAAATAACGTTAATAATCATTTCCGAGCATGGTATGATAATAGAGGGAGCCTATTACTATAAACAATGTTATTAAAAGGGTTTATTTAACTAAGTGAGTTAAAATAGGAGAAATTTGAGTTTTCGTTAAAGTAACTTAAATCACGTGTGTAAAGTTTTTAGAAGGTAAAAAATTAAGTTTCACCGAAAGACATGAAATAAACTTCAAGTCAATTTTAATTATCCTTAAATTAAAGAATAAAATTTTATAAATTTAAAAACAGCTGATTTAACAGCGAATTAAATAATTTAGAAGAATTTTCAAATTATTGCGTGTTAGTTAAGATACAAAATTCACGAATTTAAACAAATTTCTAGGTTGTTAATATTATTATAATTTTCATAGTAATTCAGAGGAATTAAGCCTTAAATTTGATAATTGAGGAAAGTAGAGTTGAAAAGCCTTATTAAATACGATTTTCCCTTCAGGAAATTTCTAAAATATAGAATTTAGAATTATTAATTAGGATTTGAATTTAATCTGTATTGAATGAATTATTAATGATAAATAGGTAACCAAATTTTAATTACTATTCCTCAAAATATAACTTGGATCGGTATTAAAAAGTCAGCTTGAAAGTCGATGGGAAAATAAGGTCACGGACGCATACATAAGACCGATAATAAGGGCTGGGAAAAGGTGAATAGTAATATAGAAGGAGTTAAGTAGACGTAAGCCCTTCTAACAGCAGTCAGGAACCCGAAAGCGAGATTATCACGAAGAGTAGTCTTAGAAATGGGGCTCACCTGCTTGTGGACTTTCGATTACTATATACAGTACCAATATTGGCTTGCTCATGGGTATTAAGTGGTAAGGTCAAAATTGTGGGGCGCCTGGATGAGATAGCATCGACCCTAGGAGAGTAAGATTTTAGTGAAGCGAAATAGGTTGAGTAAAAGTGAGCACGGAGTTAAACAAAATTAATTACACCCAGTACACCAACACATAATAATAAGCATATTAGTTGATCTTTATCTTGTAACATAGTATTACGGATATTTAGTAAGACTAAATCCAATTGACTCCCAATAAGGCTGGAATCTAATTTTCTTTCATTTTCATAAATGTAACATTTTTTGACGAATATTGTTGAATCGTTGCAAAATTTTGTGTCTGTCTAATCACGGGGCTCTAAATTTTATCCTTTCTTAATTCACTTTTCAGCTAGTCACACTTTGCAGTATAATAAGCCTGGTAAATTTCGAGCAGCAACTGTTTGTTCAGAAATTATGCAAACAAAAATATTTTTGATTCTTTAAAACATATTCTGGGACTCACTTTTCATTGAATAAGCGGTACTGACTATTTATTTCTCCTTTTCTTAAATTCATTCTTATTGTTTCTTAATTTATTTAATTTATTAAATTTATATTGAATACCTGATAAAAGTATGATTGATGCTACATAATTTTAATGTATGGAGGAAAATTAATATAACAATAGAGCCAATAAAGTTGAATGTCATGCAAAGGTATCCTGCAAAGAATGGGTCATATCATTGGATTGCTAGCATGATGATGTAGAAAGCCCTGTTAAAGATGATTATTATTAATATGCAGGAATGTAAGCTAGAGGTCAGTTGACCTCGGATAACAGGTTGAAGGAATTTACTGCGGCTTATGCTGCTAACAGAAACTGCTACTTCTACTATTTGAATTGAATGCAGCTTAGTCACAATAGTATATGTAAAGTAGTGTTTATATATAATATGGTATAAACTTTGCCATAGTATTAAGTTCTTGATGCTACTTACTTTCGAAAGTTGAAGAAAAATGGGAGTAATCGACATAATGAACATAGGAAGTTGATATAAACCCCAAGTGGAAATTTTATTTTTTCTCAAAATTTAGCTTTGATGCTTCAAATAACAGATGTGATTTTTAATTTCAAATAGTAACAATATTTTTAAAATTATTTAAAATAAATAAAGTAATTCAATTTCTGTCAATTTTCTGCATTACTTATTCTATTTTTTAACTTGGGCATTAATTTCTACCATTAATATAACTCAAACTTTTGTTCGTAATGGGCTAATATTTGCATAAGCAATTTTATCAATTTAATGTCAGTTTCTCCATCAAATCTGAATCTATAAAATTAGTCGTTTTCCAGTATTTAACAGAGAATTTTTCAAAAATACTTTTATTTTCCACATGGCCTTCGCCCATTATGTCAACTTGAATATTTACTATTTTTAGTTGAAAAAATATCTTTACAATTCATATTTTTAAATTATTATTATAATTACTATATTATTAACAAAACTAATAAAAGTTATTTTTATTATAACATCTAGTTTCATGATAATTAATAATAGCAAACATTATTACACCGAAGCACGTAATTTACGGTGCCTATAGCGTTAAATTAAGGTTCGTCATAAGATACACCAAAGTAAATAAATTATGTACACAAGGACACTATGCAAATGTTAATTTAAAATTTATGTTTATATTTTTTTATGATTATATATTTATTTAAATTAATCCTTCGTATTTATTATGAATTTCAAGGTCACTTTCAAAAACAGTGATTTATTACATTTTTATTTAAATGCAAATTTTTTCTATAATAATTTCATTGACTAATAATTAACGAGGAAATATTTTTTATGTTATTGAGGAAATTTTATCCCTATTCTGTAAATTCTATCACTTTTTATATAAATTTCTGAGTACCTAAAAAATATAACTTTAAAATTATGATTTCAATTATAATTTACGTTTTTGATGCTTTTTTGATTTTTTTATTCATTATTTTAACAATATCTAAAAATAATTAAAATTGAAAATTTTAAAAAATAAAATAATGTTGGCATTGCTCCCTCGAGTGAAGGGAAAAATAAAAAATCTAAATTTCGACTGTAAATAAAATCTGATGCGTTAGTGTTTTTAATATGCTCTAATTGTTCTGTACTAATGAGATCCGAAGTCTTAAATCCAAAATCTACTGTTTCTCATTTAATTAAGCAACACGAATTTCTCATGAATAATATTTATATTATCAATAATTATTTTCACAAATGTTTCAGTTTAATTTAATACATTATTTAATTATTAACTGTCATCCGGACCATTATTAATAAATCAGTCGCGGCAGTACCATATGGGGTGGACAATGATTAATGCTATATTTTCCTTATATTTCAAATTAAATATGCGTATTTTAGTCGGCCATCTGGAAAACAAAATATGAAAGAACATTGGAAACAAGAAATTATTCGAATTAGTCAAAATTTAAACAAAGCCAACCAACATATAAATCGTTTAATTGGATTGCAATGTTGAAATAATCTATCAATTCTTAATTTTATTTATCAAGAGTTAGAAATTATTTAGAGTAGAATTGAAATTATATTGAGAATCTACCACTAAAAATATAATTCCATTTTTACAGTGTTATTTTTAACATTCTATCTTAAGATTTTCAGTGTTGTACAAATGTAATGAAAGTATCTTCATAACAATATTATTCTTAAAGCGGAATTCACTATCACACTATGAAAGCATAATATTTTTGAAACAATCACACTCAAGTTAGTCCTAAATATTCACACTAATTATTTAATTTAAATCTTTACAAACAACCAATGATGATCTTCTACTATTCGTCAATGATTTCTCAATCGGTGAAGTTACTGTTTTGGTTAGTGCTTGTTTCCAAATATTAAAGTCAGCTCGAAACCAAACTAAATCATTACAAAATTCAAACTGTTAGAACTTATTCAGATTTCAAATTATTGTTTTCTCTTAAAAACAAGTCTTACATTGCATTTCTCAACTCAATTCAACTAACAACATTGTGATACTTAAAGAAATGCAAGACCTTGATATCCATTCTCCGTGACCAATCGGTCAACGATCGAATACAAAATTCAACAGCTTAAATCAGCTTATTGGGTATATATTAAATACATTATTGATGTTATTGTTGCGTCTCTACAAATAAATAGAGGGATTTGTACAAATGCAAACGCAATATCAAAAAGGGATGATAAACATTGATCCATATTTAGTGAAATTAAAAACTAAGATTTTATCAACGATGATTGATAGAAGATGATATATGGTAAAATGATAATTATAAAATAAGGTAATTATGAAATAAGACATTTTAAATTTTATTCCAAAATTTGAATATCATGAACTAATGAACATATGGTATGGATTCTAGAAAAAGGACTAGATATTATCACAAATTATAAAATTATAAGAACTTCTTTTGAATTCACTCTTCATTTTCTAATGATATATTTTTTAAAAAATATATTTGATTATGAATCTGTAAAGATATCGATGTTTGATATTCACGATTTTTCGGCGCAGCCTTTTTTAAGTGATTTGATTCATTCTCTATTTATGCCATGTATGGTGTACAGCAAGGGTTCCCAACCTGTTTATTATTGTTGGGCCAGAACACAAATGGCCTTGGAAAATGTTTTAATGGATCGGTAACACACACGCAAATATAACATGCAAATTTAAATAAACCTATTAAACACCAATTAAACCCTATCAAATATGAGAAAAAAGAGAATTAAATATAAAATAATAAACATAAAAATAAATTAAAATAATAACAAAACGCACCAAGATTCGCACGATACAAACACAAACATAACAAGAAAACACAACAAATTCGACGAAATTGAAAAATTAATAAAAGTTCATGAAAGTGAAACTTAAATCAAAAAATTTGAATTAGTAATAATTCAATAAAAATTCTAAATGAAAAATTATTAAAATAAATCAAAAAATAATAAAATTAAAGAATAGAATTCACTAGAAAATAACAAGGTCGAATTTGTTATTCAACATGCGAGGTTAGGGACAGAAAATAGGTATAAATACTGATCCATTTTCACATTAAACACCACCGTTTTTACAAACGAAAACCATTTTGAAATCATTGTTTTAAAAATCATTTTGATCTAGAATTTTGTTTGCAAATCTTTATTCAGAACTTACTTTTAGGTGAGCAATAGTTTTAATTGGAGCTCTCTCTCCACGTCACATCCTCGCAACCTCGGTAGAGCTCTGCTTGGATGTCGGCGTGGGGGGGATGCATTTTATGCTTTTATGAATGTATTTGGTTGCAAGTAATTTTGTATATTGTTCTTAATAATAGATTTTATAATATTAATAAATTGTTCTTATATATTTAATAAACTAAAATTAAATCTGTCGAAATTTTTCCGGCCCACAGCCAACACCTATCGCAAGTAAATAAAATCTACACACAAGTCAGATTCGTGTAATTGCGTGGAATATCGCCAATGATCTGTGCCCGTGAAGACCCGGCGTGCGGAACGCAGGGTTGGAACGTCAATAATATCCGTATAGATGAAACGAGAAATAAGGAAGAGGTCTTTTGGCTGCTTCCTCGTTTCTCATTTCTGTAAAATCGACCTAAAACTATATTACACACGGCTAAAAATCATCACACCGAGTAGTCCAGTGGGCACTCAGTAAATATAATATGAACACAATGTGCGCCTAAGGCTTATTAAAGGGAAATGGTACGGGGAATAAATTAAATTGAAATCGTTGATATAGTTAATTTAGATTAATAGTCTGAAATAAATTAGATAAAAAGATTGGTATAACTAAATTAAATTTACATTTCGAAATAAATTAGTAAAAATCTTTAAATAAGTAATTCATTGATTAATTAAATTAAGTTATTGATTAAAAGTAAAGTAGCTATTGAATAAAAATAAAGTAAACATTAAACTAATTCATTAAATTATTATAATTAAAAGTAGAGTAATTATTGAGTAAAATTACGTAATTCATTAAATTAAATTATTATAAATTATTGATTAACAGTAAATGATTTTTTGAGTAAAAATATCATTGATTAAATCCCATTAATTAAAATAATTATTAAGCAAAATTATCATCACTCATTAATTAACAAACAAAATTCTCTTTAACGAAATTTGCGGGTTAAAATTAAATAATATAAATTCCTCGATTAACAATAAATCAGCCCAAAAACTTTATTTAACTTTGAATGAGAATTCTAATCATCTTAAACTTCTAATAAATAGAGGAATTTAATCGAGTCCTGAGTCTAAACCTAGGCGCGTTTGCGTTGACTACCAGATAATAATCGAAATGTTTAAAAAACAAATTCCACTATAGTGCGGTTTATAGGGCTAATCCTAACCATGGAACGATCATATAATTGGTTTTATCTCTAAAGTAGTCATCGTATGCTATTCCAAGTAACCAAAACTCCCTATTAATTAGCATAAACATAGTAAAACGATTAATTTAACATATTAAAAAACGAAAGAAAAACCGTATACAATTTATTTCAGTGGTGGGTTACAGGGTTTAGTTATTTGCTTATCCTCATGGTGACCCTGGTAACGCCATACAAAATGATACTAATCGCCACTTGGCACCCGTTGCTAGGCAACGTTGGTAATGTGTTCAAGTGGTGGATTGCCCGCAAAAATTGAGTACCATGTGCTAGTACTGTAGTTGCTCGGACAACCCTCGGGTTCACGAGCTGTCGATAGAAGACCTGTGCTCGCTTAGCTCTGTCCCTGTGGAAGTAAATTCATGAGCGAATGTGGAGAGGTGACTTAAAGTTGCGACGCGGGTACTCATAATAATATCTACGTGTAAGCACCTTTTAAGAAGCACTGTAAGCACAACTATTTTATTTAAATATACAGAAATGTGAATTATCCAAAGTTAATGAGACGGTTTTGATTGCTGAGCAGCTCGGCGTCGAGCACGTTCTTTGCGTCCCGGCCGACGATTTATTGGTTGAGTTGAGGACTGCTCTACTGGTTGAGGGTCCTTCTGCACCCTCTGGGTCGGGGCGAATATGAGCGGATAGGTGACCGCTTCCCCCTCCCGACAAACAGCTAGGGCCACTTCTAATCCTCGTATCTGGGTGCGCAGGCTCTGATTGAGCTGTCGCTCTTCGGCCCAACCTTTCTGTGCTGCAGATATTCGGTGGTATAACATTTTGACTCTTTTCGGGTCCGCCCAAGTCGCTTTGATTTGTTGGACCTCTCTTGTCAGCTGGAGTATTTGATGGAGGAGATCCGCATTTGTGCTCCGCGCGCGATCTAATTCCGCTTGTAATATTTGGTTAGTGGCCATAACTATAATGGATAAGTTCGTTAAATTTAACGTCAATACTTTATACAAGTTATTTTTATCATTATCGCAAACATATCGATTGAAACGAAATATTCTTAAACACATGATCAAACTCAAAGGCAGGGTAAAGAACATTTCTATTTCACTAATAACAAACATCAAACTAGTTCATATTAATTGTTAGGGTCTCTGGAGTTCTAATGTTTTCGGAAAGGACTTCCTTCGGCTCTTTCTCGGAGGAACCACCGGGTATGGGCGTCGGGTATCTCGGACTGGGCGAGGTGGGTATGCTTCTGCGATTCGCCCGGCGAGGATGTCATCTTCTACGTTGGCGAGATACATCCTCGCCTTGACCACCTGTAGGTCCACTTGTTCCTGCACCCGTTCCCATTGGGTGAGGAGTTCTCGCGCATTCATGTATGTCTCTGCTGCCGGGTATTGTTGTCCGGCGAGTCCGCATGGGTCGCTGCTTAGGCCCAGTATCCTCCAGGTAGTGGGATACGGCCACTGTTGTTGTATCTTATCGAACATGTCTCGTTTTGGTTGTGGTTCCTTCCGGCATTGGTCGTCGGGCATCCGGATGTCAGTCCTATCGATCGGCATATTCTAAAACGCATCAAAATCAAATGTTGGCGTGTATAATGAGAAACATTTTTATTTCAATAATTTCTCGGGTTGGGTATCCAACTCACTAACTACCAGGTTATTATTATCATTGGGTCTATCACCAGTTAAACTTATCGAATGCTAACTATCCGTACCATCTTTCGTGGATTTAATGGGTGGTGCGTCTCTGAAGCTATGTAATCTACCACGTCTTCATCACGGCACTTCTATTTTAGTGGTTGCCCTAATTGCGAGGCGTTGGGGAATTCTACTGCTATATTAATGAGGGAGTCTATACCTACAAATCTACCGGTATTAATGTTCGTCAAACCAGAGTTTGCCGCGCGTATAGTGGTGCTATTTATTTAAATTTCATTTAGAAATCACGGAATACCATTTGTTATCAATTGATTTTAAATTTTTTATAGGAGTAAGGCTTACCATTTATCGGAGTGGGTTCAATACTTATTAAATACATAATATCAGTTAAAATTGTTTACGTTCTACGAGTTGACGTTGCACGCGATAATTTACCGATTTGCCAACTTACGATATAGATAGGTGATACAGGGACTTTAGCGTGTCTATATCCGTAGTGATGTTTATCGATTTGTATTTACCAGTCGAATGACATCGACAACACGGTCTTCGGTAAGGTTTACCTTAACTTGGGTTTCCGTTTCTACATCCGTTGTGTTTTGAATTGTACCACAATACTTAACTGGCCTTCGCCCTAGGTTATCTCACTAGCGTGGGCGTCTACACCCGTTATCTAATGCGAATGCGTTAGTGAATGACCTTCGCGCTGTTTATCCGGTACGTTTATTGTCGACGGAAATTTCTAATTCTCGGATGGCATTAACTTACTACAATTTGGACTTACAATTTCCGGTCGACTTGTTTACTAATTTGGATAACTTTGGTCCTTAATTAACTACTGTCTGATATTATATCGTGGCATCTACTATGGTCGTGCGTGGCGATGAGGCAAATTTGGAATATTTCAGATACATCTGTTATTCATATTTGGATATTCTATTGTTTAATTTTAGAAAAACCAGTGTCTTTGATTTCCTTATGGTATTCTGAAATTATTTGATCGTTTCGAAGAAGACTTATCTGTGGGATTCTCATCTTACGCCTATTAACGTTTCGCTTCGAATTCGCATTGGGCTTTTATTACATTGTTACGTCGTTTTTCGCCTACGAGTTTAATGTGAATTGTATTTGGAATTTACATAAGTATTTGAGTGATGCAGGTTTTGTGAACTTTACGGGTGTGAGACATTATTATGATCAGGTTCTTAACAAATTTTTTGAATAGTATTATACTGCTAGCTTTCTCTTACGTCAACGACTCTTATGAATTTCGTGTTGATTGGTTTAGCTACATTAATCCCTTCTCAGCAATTTAATTATTTGGTTTACCTTTGAATGATGGGTCGATTTATGATTTATGTCATTCTATCCTTATACTTTTCATTAGTTCAGCTTCACTCAATAACTTATCCGTAGGTTGAGTTTTATTTCAAATTAATAGATTCTTATTCCATAATTTATTTTGCTGTTACATTAATTGAATCAGTGACTTGCTTAGTTTTTATCTATAGTTGCCTTACCTTTAGAAAATGAATTACCTTATGTTAATTCAGAGGATTAGTTTATTTTAACCCATGACTACTTTACTCAATGGTTTCGATTAATTCACCGGTAATTTCAACTAATTTGTTTCAGCTACGTATTTAATTTTACTTTTAGTTTTACTTAACTGGTTTCACAATATGCATTGATTTACTTTAGTAATGCGTTTCACCTAATCTATCTCAAACATAAGTTTAATTTACCTTTAGTAATACGATTTATTAATTCAATTTACATTCAGGAATAAGACTTATTAGTTTAATTTACTTGTAGATATAAGATTCATTCATTCAATTTACTGTTAGAAAGAACGCTTGATTGATTTAATTTACCTTTAGAAATAAGTTTTATTAATTTACTTTTGAGAATTACTTTAATTTACCTTTAGAAATATGATCTAATAATTTGAACAATTTATTAGTTTAATCTGCCTTTAGAGATACGTTTATCTAATACAATTACACCATTTAGTTTAATTTTAACAATAAATTTTAGCTAATTTATTTCCAAAATGTTAGTTAATTTACTTCTAGCAATAAGTCTCACCTCATTTAATCTAAAATATGAATTTAATTTACGCTAGTAATAGGTTTTGTCTAATTTATATGGATTTAATTTTCTTTTAGTAATAAGTTTAATGATTTCAAAACATTAACACGGAATCAGTTATATCAACGAATTTCAGTTTAATCTATCCCCGTACCCTTTCCCTTTAATAGACCTTAGGCGCATTTTGTGTTCATATTATATTTACTGAGTGCCCACTGGACTACTCGATGTGATGATTTTGAGCCGTGTGTAATATAAATTTAGGTCGATTTTACAGAAGTGAGAAACGAGGAAGGAGTCGGAGACTTCTCCCTTATTTCTCACTTCAGCTATAGGGATGATATTGACGTTACGACCCCTGCGTTTCTCAACGCCGAGTCTTCACGGGTGCATATCATTGGCGATTTTCCACGCTCTTACATGCATCTGCACTATGTTGATTTTACTATCTTGCGTGATGTGTCGGCTGTGGGCCGGAAAAATTTCGACATTTTTATTTATAAAACAAATATATATGTAAAACAATTTAGGTATATTAATAATATTTATTAATTATAAAAACAACATAATTACCCATTTCGAACCATTCCATAAAATTGAAAAACATCATAGCATAAAATAGAACATAAAACAACATAAATACCTCTCTCCCCACGTCGCCGCCAAGCAGAGCTCTATAGAGATGCTATGGACGTGATGTGGAAAGAGAGTTCCAACCAAAATGTTTCTCACCTACAATTCGGATTCTAAAATATTCTTGACAATAGTTTTTCAAAATAACTTCAAATTAATTTCAAATGAAAATACAGTTGTTTCGAAGAAACGGTTTAGATTTTCAAAAATGGTTTTTAATCAGTTTGAAAAATGGTTTACAAATGGTTAAGTTAAATGTGAAAATGGATCAGTATATATACCTAATTTTATGACGTGTGAAATTTGATGCAGTAAAACAAAATTCGACCTTGTTATTTTCTAGCAAATTCTATTTTTTAATTTTAATATTTTTTGATTTATTTTTATAATTTTTTATTTAGAATTTTTATTGAATTATTGCTAATTCAATTTTTCGATTTAAATTTCACTTTAATGAACTTTAATTGATTTTTTCAATTTCGTCGAATTTGTTGTGTTTTCTTGTTATATTTGTATAGGTATCGTGCGAATCTTGGTGCATTTTGTTAATATTTTAATTTATTTTTATGTTTGTTAATTTATATTTAATTCTTTTATTTCTCAGATTTTATCGGGTTTACTTGGTGTTTCAGAGGGTTTATTTAAATTGCGTGTTATTTTTGCGTGCGTGTTTCTGATCCATTTAAACATTTTTTCAAGGCCGTTTACGTTCTGGCCCAACATCAGTAAATTAAAAATATTCGCTTACTAAAATCTAACATAAAATAACGCAGATAAAATCCAGGAGGTAAGCAGAGTAACTTGATATTAACCATGAGATTCCAGCAGAAGTCGAACAAATTTCCAGTATCTTAATAGTCCGACAAGATGATTTTCTTGGAGAACGAAAACCCCTGAACTTAACACCAAAATTAATTAGTTAAATGCATATAATAAATTACCGGATGACCAGAGAGAAACTTTTCAACGAAACCATTGACGATCAGTAAGCAAATCCATTGACATAAAGTTCCGAGATATAATAGCGTGGTCCGGTTTTCCTAAAATCATCATAGTATAAATTCATTATAGCGAAAGTTGATTCATGAAACTCACCGATAAATCACTGAATCAAAATCCATAAGTTCATTCGCCTAAAATAAAATTCGTAAATTACCAGTCGAAAAATAAACAATCTTACTCGTTGACATTTCCGGAGATATAAACATTCACTGTCGTAGTCGAAATCACGAGTGGCATTCACTTCCTGCCCGTCTGATCTTCAATTCTTCATTATATCTATCGTCAATAATAAACCATATATCATTGTATTAATCGTCAATAACCAACCATATATTCATTGTTCTTTATCAAGTTATGCATTCGCCAAACATCTCAGACGGGAACTTAGAGTTCCAATCTCCAAATGTTACAGAAGATCCCTTAAGTAAATTTTTAATTAATTTCTATAACAAATTTATAATCATATTCGAGCCACAGAAACGACCCAGAATCAACACCATACCATTAGTGAGTAAACTCCTCGAATTGAAGGCCGTGAATCAATAAGCCATACCTGTTAACGTATCTCAGTGTTCTTGCATCAGACAAACCCCAAAATCCTGTCATTTCACCATTAAGCACGACAAATCAATTTTGGCTACGCATTTTTCGTCAACCCAATAGGACAGCAGCGTCGCAAATATTTAAGTGGAAATTATTAAACAAAAATTCCGTCTTGGTCGTATTAGAAAATTGTCAACGATTTATATATTTTTTTTGGAGAAACGAATTTCTCGAATAATTACCCAGGTATTTTAATTGATCAATGGATCAGACACTAAGTGTGAATTTTGTAACTTTTGTAACTGATTTGTTTTTCAAATAATTAAATGGTAATTGTTAAAATCATTTTAGTTTAAAATATATGAATGTCTAATTATCAAGTTATCGTTTCGTAAAAGTTAACTAACTTAATTTTGTTCTATTCAAAAATTCATAAATACCCAAAGAATATTTTACAAGGTTTTCTTAACGGATTATTTTATTTAATTATCTTATATTAATATTTAAAATACATCTAGTTGAACATTTTAAACATATACCAACCTTAATACTAGGAATAAATAAACCTCTTGTGATCGAAATGAGGTAAAGTTACAAATGATTTGCATTTTTGATTTTCGTTAACATCCATAAAGATTTCTTGAACGGACCCTTACGGTATGAGAACGCGTAACCCAGTAGCTTTGAAGTATCATTCTTCCCTTTCTGAATACATTACCAGACCAGCCAGTAAAACCCATTCAACTTCAAGTTCCGTGAGTTTTTCGCGCATTTGAAATTGAGGTAATCCAGTCTTCTTAAACGACGAGAAATGCTACCTAATTGCGAACCCCCAGATCACCGTCCCAATCTAAAAATGTCAAGAGAAATACTGAGTAAAAACAATTTTTCCATTCAGGACAAACTGGAGTTATGGTTGAACTCCCTGCTCATGTCGTGGAACAATGGAGGCAGGCATCGAAGCGGGTGTACCAAGAGCGATACCCTGACGTGCCCGAAGAAGACAAGCAAGTGGATATATCACCGGAGGAATTTATGAGACAGTTCCGGAAACTGTCTGATGAACCAAACCCATCCCAGGACATCCTAACTCAGGCCCAAGAGCTCCTGGAGGGCCTCCTCCAACACCAGCGCCAAGTCGAGGCAGCTGTAGTACGAGCCACGGAATACCTGGCCAACGTCAAAGATGACCTGGCGGCAGGACGTCTGGCCAGTAGTTACCCACCTTCACCGAGACCAATCCGGAACCTCAAAAGACCGGTATTTGTGATCCCCGGTTATTCCCCAGAAGAAGAGATCAGGCGATTCCTCGCAGACGAGTGATCATCGAAACAATGTCAATTAATGATTTGAACATTTTGTTATTTGGTATAATATTAGTATTATCGATCTAAAGATTCTTTCTCTTCTTTTATTATTATAGTTTTCATTTCATAAATATGTTTAAGTTTAAATACACTTATCATTATAACAGTCAGCATAAAATTCAACCCTTATTATTCTAGAAATGGACCCCGTGAAGTTGATCCAAAATGAATTAACCCAGGCGAGACAAGCCAATAAGAAATTCCACGACCAACTCGTTCAACTAGTCAGGGAAACACAGCAAATTAAAAAGACATGGGTAGAGCCCACGAGAGTCAAACGACTGTACCAAAAACTAACCGCGGCCCAGAAGGGATGGGCAGAAGAAAAACAGTTAGAACAAGGCCTAAAAACTCAAATCAGGGGGCTAGAGGTAGCGTTATCCGCCTGTCAGGAGGGAGCAGCGGTGACCTATTCTTTAGTCTTTGCCCCTGCTCAATTGGCCTATCGCGAAACGAACACTACCCTATCGACGACGTCAAACACAATCACCCCATCAACAACCAGTCGTCGACCTGGACGCAAGGAGCGGGCTAAGCATCGAGCCGCTCGATCTTCCAATCAGTCGGAAATCTTATAATTCATGAGTTTAATAGATAAATAAAGCATCATTTATGTATATTATAGTTCCTGTACATCTCTTATTGTATTTATATCATCTTAGGGTTTTGAAGTAACATTGTAGAAGGGTTTAAATAAAAAACAAAAAAACCACCACCCATTTTTGTTCCCAAACTAACATCAGTAAAATAGTCAGATAGACGATAGAAATTTAAACGCAAGGGGACCAAGTGATTTAAAAGCGAGCATAGGTCTTCTATCGACAGCTCGCGAACCCGAGGATTGTCCGAGCAATTACAGTACTAGCTATAATACTCAATTTTTGCGGGCAATCCACCACTTGAACACATTACCAACGTTGCCTAGCAACAGGTGCCAAGTGGCAGCTAGAATCATTTTGTATGGCGTTACTGGGGCAACCATAAAGATAAGCAAGATTCGAAACCCTGTAACCCACCATACAAATTTGGGGGCTCAGCCGGGATTGACATAACTTTGTTGGCAAAGGACCAAAAGAAACCGAAATAAAAATCTTAGAACTAAACAGAAAAGTCGGGACGACATTTTAACGAACCGCTGAGAGATGAAATAAACGATGAAAAACGACCAAACTGACTACAACTAAAACAATTAAATCAACTACCAGTGAGAGAATACAATGTTCATTGTGCAAAGTCCCAAGAAAACAAAACTGATATGATATTATTTGAAAGTTGTATAGAGATCGACGCCAAGATATTCAACATTACCCGATGACACAACATCCAGTAAGATACCAATGATACTCACAAGACGCATAAGTAAACAACATATAATTAAAAGGGCAAAATTCGGGATAAAATGAAATGGGGTAAGAAAGGGGAATAACGATAAACTACGGGAGAAAGCAATAGAACCAAGTAGAGGAAGTCAACAATAATAGAATAAATTACAACAATTAATGATTAAAATAGTAGTTATAAAATGAATCAAAACCGTAAACTAAAAGTTGAATGAATGAATTTAAACATACAGTTTAGTTAATTAGTATTTAAATTTAATGGGTAATTAAAAGAGATTTAATAATTTTAGAGATGGAACCAACAAAAATAATAGAAAAACTCAAGGGCATCTTAAACATCGAAAGCGATAATCTTGAGGAACTAATTAATAAACAAAAGTTAATTAAACGAGCTAAAGAAGATATAGCAACGATTTCAAACCTGTACTCCGACGAACATTGCATATTAATAAAATTGATTGATATTGATAAAGACGTGACAACTGAAAGAATATATGAAATTCTATTCATGAGATTGGAAATAACCGAATTTGGGAAAAGCTGGAACAAGTTGATGGAAAAAGTCAAAAACATCGAAGACAAGATTTCAACAACAATGAAAGAGCAAACCAAGGCTTATTTAGAATGCTATGCGTGCAAAACAGAAGAAGCACGAGTAATGGTGATACCTTGCGGACACCTGAGCTACTGTCATGGATGCGCACAAGAGTCGCACTGTATGTTATGCCAGCGAAAGATAAAAGAAAGACTAACTGTTTATTTTCCATAAACCGAAATTGTCATGATGATATAAAATAAATGTGTATTGTTCATTATTCGAATTATTATCAAATGGTGAGATAAATGATTATGTGTAAAACAGCGTAAAAGTAAATATGCAGCGTTCGTGGATAATAAAATAAAATAACCTGACAACGATAAATAAAAGTAATAAATCAAATACATGAAAGCCGAATTAAGGAAATAATTAAAGCACATGCACAGAGACACAAAATATTGGACGGAAAAATTTCGACAACCGAGTTTCTTAATGTATACTTCTTTTTGTTTTATTGATATTATATTGAGATAGGACGAGGAAAAATGGTAACCTGAGCTATCAAATGATAGTACGCTCACCCGAGGGAAACCTTGATCAACCGTACTGAGAAAGGAACTGGTAGGCCAAGTCGTGCATGTCAGCAAGCAACCGGCGAGAGATTGATCACCTCTTTTGGGGAGCTTGTTGATGCGATTACCACAAATTTTTAAGGGGGAAGTAAAGAGATAGACCGAGAGGTGAGAGAAAGTGTACACGAGACAGAGAATTAATAGTTTTGTTTAATAGTTGTTTAAAGGTACCTAGAGATGATTTTTTCCCTAGCTGGTGGTGAGGCACCAGAGGACAGCTACGGACTATCTTGTTCAGGTTGTTATCAGCCAAGGGACTGGTGGCGCTGAGCCGTTCGATACAAAAACCCGGATCCCACACCGAGTATCGAGGACCAAACGGTAGGTGAGATGTGAACTAACCGGTAAATGATTCATACTCAAAAGGACCTACTAAGGTCAGATAAGGGCGGCCGAATTGAGCCGGGAAATCTGACGGGAGAGGCGGGCAGATATTAAATAGTTTTGAGAAAAAAAAATTGAGAAAATTTTCCGCGCCCATATTTAATCGCTTCCTTTTCTTTTCACTATTCGGGAAATCAAGTAAACCGCTTTTGGAACTTGATTGAACGTCTAGGCATTTCCATACTTTTATATTCTCCGAGGTACACAACCCGGATCCCACACCGAGTACTGAGGGAATGTTTTTTAGTTTTCCCAGCGAGGAGTTTAGTACAACAACCCGGATCCCACACCGAGTACCAAATATCCGAGTGGCGGTGAGTAAAGCGTAACCGGAAAAATGCGCTGACAAAAGACGCCATGGATTGAGAGTCAGTGTGAGGCCTCAAACATACCCAAAAGTCACTGATGAACTCAACTCCGATGATTAGAATGAGATAAAAATGATGAAAGATAATATGAATAAGAGGAATTAGATTAAAGTTAATATGAATATGAGTAAAGATAGAAACCGATAGAATATGATTATGATTAGATTAAACAGTAAAGATAAGAAACAGTTATGAAATAGGATATAGAAATGAGATATGATTATGATGAGACAGTACAAATAGGATATGATATGACTGAATACTGAAGATGATATGATTATAATGAAAAGAGATATGAGTAAAGATGAAATATGATTATAATAGATGTTGAAGGTCACAGATGGCCAGTTAAAAGAGTTAAAGCCGAAGGCCGAAGAGCCAACGGAAACGATAAAGGGCATAGAGCGCCAGCGACTGAGGATTAAGTAAATGAATTTTTTGGAAGACATAGGAAAAATAATTAACGTAATGAATGAGAGTATGAATATGATGAGTCTATATTATTATTATTATGATATAGATAATTGATACGACTATATAGATAGTTAATAAGACCATATAGATAATTGATACGAGATTAATAGATAATTATTACGAGGTATAGATAATTAAAAATAGACTTAAAATGAGGGGGGTGAGTCAGATAAAGAAGACCACCATGGTAAATGCGAACAAGGGATGATAACGTATATAGTATGGTAAACGGAGGAGAAATTGGTATAAAGTATAAAATATTGGAGTGTCATTGTTTTTAGGAATCAATAGCCAAACAAGCAATCCAAGTCAACGCCAAACCAAAACAGAAAATATTTCAGAGCAAACAATAAAGCAGATAATAAAGAGATAATCGAGCAGACAATAACTTAAAATAAACATCGAAGTAGTTACGAGCCAATAATCAACCAGAATTTCAAAGCAGCCAAAGCAAGAAAAGAGAAACGATAAAACCAGTCAAGCAAACGAATAACCGTAAACATTGATAGCATCAGCAACCATACGAGAAGCAAAAGCAAAGAGAATAACGAAAAGAGTTTATTAAAAGCAGAAGAAAAGAAAAGAGTTCGCAACAGTAGAAGTGCCAATACCGGAGTATCAATTACAGCAGCGACAGGAACCGGCACAGATAGTGGATTAACCGACTTTGAATTCAACAGTAGCGAAGAGAACAAACTACTCAATATCGAGAACCAGTTGACGACAATAGCATCAGTGAACGAAGAAGAGAACCTAGACAATAACTCAAACATGACAACTTCTATAAATTCTTCAATTCCGGATCCAAATACAATGTCAAATAACAATAATGCAATAGTAGGAGAATTCAGAGAAAAGTTTAGTGTTAGTTAGCAAGAGGCAGATATGACGGAAAGGTAGAATGGCCATTTAATCGAAAAGTCACAATTTCAATCGCCAAACCCGGAAAATGGGAAGGGCGAGACAGCGAAAAATTTGGGAGTAGACCCAAGATCCATGATAAGCCAGAAACCGAAATCCACCGAAAATGTTGCAGGAGGAGTATCACAGTTTCTATTGAAAAAACATGTGACACCTCAATTCGTAAAAGATGACACGATATATATTACAATCGAAGTAGAAACGGAACGAGAAATGAAATTGCGAATCCAACAAGAACAAGCGAGACCGCGAATCAGCGTACTCGAAAAACGAATTCCAGGAACAAGATATTTGCCCACAGATATAGATGATTCTGTGGAAGAAGGATTAACAAGGTTAACAGAAACGCAAAAGTGTAGAGAGTTAGCAGCGATATTGAGAACCGGAGCAAAGAATCAAAGACGAGCTGTAACAGATTTGGCAAAATGGATAATCGATTCTTGCAACAGAGTAGAGAACTTACGAAATATTGTAAAGGAAATAGAGGAATATCGGAGAATGTATGCGTGGTACCCGGAGCAATTCAGAGAAATTATCCGAAAATGGAAACACACCGAATGGGCAGCCGAAACGATAGAGAAGTATAGTTTAAAAATTATGACGCCAGATTTCGAACACATTGAAAAAGAATTTTATATCACTGCCAAGGTAAGTGAAGTAAAAAAGCGAATACCGTATGAATTGCCATTTCACTTACAATACGAAGGACGATCACTGGATGACGATCTCGAAATCGGAGTTACACAGATGCAATTGGGGTTAATAAATATATTAACAGTAGCAAAAATCGCGGGTAGAGAACTTAACAAAAGAGAAATCAAAACGAAAACGCCAATAGGGCGACAAGAAAGTCTAAATACACCAGAAGTTCCACCGGCAGCAGATGAAGTAATCGTCATCACAACAGGAGATGAAGAGATACTAAATGATCTCAATGATATCGTAGACGAGGAAACAACCAGGAGAATACCGGAATCAAGAGATTTGTTCATGACGGAAAACGAAAACGATATGATAACAGATGAACTAGACAAACTAGTATGTGCTCAAAGACAACCAGTCAAAATTATAGAGCCAGATACCGAAGAGGAAGACAAAAAGAAAGAGAGGAGACGTCGAAACTCGACAGGAGACGAATGGGACAATTGGATAAATGAACGAGGAGCCACAACATCCAGAGAAACGACAGACGAACAACCCAAACGAAAGGAAACAGGTACGGCAATGGAAAATAAATCCAGAGGACGACCAAAAATCGACAAACCAGCTCCAGAAAGAAAAACTAAAGAACAAATGCAGATGGATCAATTGACAACAAAACTAAACAAGCTCAGTCAAGTGACAAAGCAGTTACAAGGAAAACTGAAAAGTCAAGAACAAGGAGCAAAGTGGATCAACAGACTAATAACCGATATGCTGGGATTAGCAAATCCAGAGATAAAGAGAAATTTAAAACTTAATAATATTGGAACAGAAGCGAAACAGCTTTGGGCAGCAATAAAGCCAATAATAAATAAAATCATGGACAATAAAGTGCGAACTACAACCAAAGATCCAGAGGAATTGCTATTGATAATAAACCACCTGACAAAACGATCAGACGACCCAAATAGATATTTAGTAGGAATGGCCTATTTGATGTATAATACAATAGTAATATACAGAAAACACACTCCAAGATACAACCCAAACGGATATGAATTTGCGATAACAGACATTATCAGGAAAGTAATTGAACCATTTATCCTAACTCAAGGTGGATGGCAAGCTTTTATAAATTTGGTAAGTAAAGATGATCAAACTGAGATGATGCAAACAAAGTTGAAAGAGTTATTAACGGAATTCGAGACAACGATTAATGCAAGCGACCCAAAAACAGCCAGAAAAGGAATGAATGCAATAATCACCACAATACTCATATGGATGATGTGCATAAAAGGAGTAGAACCGTTTGTAGTATATGATTGTGATAATATAAAGATTGGTGATAAATACTCACTAAAAGAAACGGAAGAGTGCAAAGCAGCAAATCCCGGTAAATTACAGACAACGGCAACAGCAGTATCGTATAATGTATATCAAGAAGTAGACTTTATTAAAACGGAAATCAAAGAATGCTCAGTAACAAGGGAAATTGTAGCATTTCACTGCGGACATCACTCACATTCAACAATTATAGAAGCTGGAACAGAAACAACAGTGGTTTCAGTAACGCGGAGCGAATGTGAAGAAGGATTCACGACAGGACGCATCTCAATAGCTGGACGAGTGAATGTAGCAGCCGAAGAAGGAAAAATAAAAACGACCCGAGTATACGCTGCGGGGAGAATAACGGCTGGAGACGGAACATGTCAAGGAGGAGAGTACACCCTATTGAATCAATTAGTCAAAGGAGTAGTAGTGATTGAAAGCTATGAAGTAAAGTTAGAGAAATATCAAGGATATTTTGATCCGGACACGCAAGCAATGAAAAAGTACCCTCAATGCCTGGCAACAGATAGATCATGCAATACGGGAATGTCAACGATCGTATACCACGCCGATACCAGAACTTGTCGGCTCACCTTATTGAAAAGCGCAATATTTGACGAAGTGCAAGGACGAGTACACAGTGAAACAGAAACCAACACACAAAAAAGTGCATTAGATGAATTACGGAGAACCGGAAGAATCGGAAAACCAACAATTACCACAACTATCTGATCAGAGGTCATGCCAACGGTGGTAATATCAACTGACACTACAATCGGAATGAGATTTATAAAAGGACGCATGGTGAGCAAGTGCGACGAAATGGTAGCTAGTACAAATTATAAAGGAATATTCTTATCGCGAACAGCAATACCGAACACAAAAGCGCAAATAGACCCCAAGGATGTGAAACTATATCTGTACATAAATAACAAGATGGATTTCTTATATCATAAAGGACTGGCATCAACAGAAAAAATATACTACGATTTAGTTAAAAATGATTGTATCTTGAACAGAGAAATATTAAAAACAAAATTGGCAATGGCAATCACGAATCCAGATAACGCAATTCCACTATTACCACTCCAGGAAGGATATTTCGGGAGAATCGTTGGAGAAGTTATGTATACGTACAAATGTGAAAAAACAATTGCAAAATTGCCAGAGAATTCAACAATCCCAAGAGATAAATGCATAAACGAGTTAGAAATAATGCATAAAGGAAAAATCAGATTCGCTCAACCAGTAACAAGGATGATAAATCCAGAAAAATTCGTACCTAATATGTTCAGTTGTAGTAATGTATATGGACCATTATTCGAAATAAGAGATGGAAGTTGGTTACAATTTCCAACTCGAGTAATTGTAGCACCTCCAAAAATATTTGGACTTACAGAATTGGCCAGTGAAGCAGAATTTAAACCAGTGGATATATCACAAAGTGGAATATAGCAAACAAAGGATCTGGAACGAGCTAGAGAACATTTACTATTTCCAGCACAAAGACAAGCAATATTATCCAATATTGTGACAATAACGGGAGGTAACAACTATGGAGAGAAACCCAACTACGAATTGTTACTATCACCAGACCATTTTCAACATGCTACAGCAAATATGATGAAAGCCATGTGGGGAAGATTCTTAATCTTCGGACAAATGATGGCAGGAATTTTAGGAATAATACTCATCATTCAAATCGTAAGAGTGATCTTAACACAAATGTTAGCATGTTTCGATATATACAAAAGAGAAAGGAAAATCAACTGGAAAATGGCAATTGGATTCTTACCGTTTTTAGCTAAGACAATGGTGTTACATGGACACTCAAAAGATATCCACAAGATAAAAAGGTTAGTAGGAATTCTAACTAAAATGAATGGTACCGATGAGGAAGTCGGACGAAAATTTAAAGCAATAATGAGATTAGAAGCATAGTGGACATTATAATCATCCACCACCAGTATATGAATGTTTAAAGAAAACCGCAACATCAGTAGAGAGAAAAATGCCGGTCGAAAGACACGTACCGATACCAAGACCAACAACACTACGAAACATTTATCCAGTACCATACGAACCAAATTGGGCAGACTTAGTACCAAGAACTAGCCAAAGATCAAGAAGCGTGGATCAAGATCTAGAAACTCGAACTATAGCTATGTTGCAAACGCTAGCTGGACCAACATTAACGGTACCCATAGAAATAAATGGAGTAGAGATAAAAGCAATGATCGATACCGGAGCAAACATCTCAGCAATAAAAATGGATAAAATACCAGGAAGACTATGGCCATGTATAGAAGAAGCTAACATGGATGTAATAACTTGCAGCAAAGAATCGGTAGCAGTCATCGGAAAAATCTGGTCGATAATCGAATATAAAAATGTGAAAATCAATACGTATTTAGCAGTTATCAGGAGACTGAGCGCAGATTGTATAATTGGAACGGATCTCATGCCAGAATTATTAAAGGAAATAATAATCGATCTAGGATCAATGGAACTGAGAGATAAAACCGGACGGATATGTATGTTGAAATCAGAAGTGAGATGCTCAGAGAAAATAGTGGTGCCAGTGCGCACACAAATGATTTGTTACGTAAAAGTGAACGAGGAAACCAGAGGTGAAATGATTTTCGAACCCAATCACAAATTTGAGAAAAAGAAAGAACTACCGCTAGCCAGCGAGATAGTGTATGTAAATGATAACAGTGAAATCCCAATCAACATTACAAATTTCGACGAGGAAGATAAAGTCATTTACGAAAACGAACGATTGGGAAAACTAACACCGATGATGGATATTGAACTCCCAACAACGAAAACCGAGGGAACAGAGGAGGAATTATGGACAATTGATAGTCAGCTACTAAACGAAACCGAGAAAGAACAATTACAAAAACTGCTAATGGAATTTAAAGATATATTTGCAGCATCTGACTTAGATCTCGGTACAAGCGATGTGACGCAACATACGATACCATTAACGGATGATACCCCAATAACACTACGGCCATATCGGTTGGCGGAAGCTCAAAAATCAGTAGCAGAAAAAGAAGTCCAAAAGATGTTAGATGCAGGAGTAATCGAACCAAGTTGCTCGCCATGGCAATTTCCAGTGGTCATGGTAAAGAAAAAAGACGGAACACAACGGTTCTGTATAGATTATCGACGACTCAACGCGGTAACAAAACGGGATACATACCCGTTACCAGACATAAACGAGATGTTACAAACGTTACACGGAGCAGCTTATTTTACATCGTTAGATCTAAAAAGTGGTTATTGGCAAATAAAGGTCAAGGAAGAGGACAGAGAGAAAACTGCCTTTACAATCGGAAAAGATCTATATCAATTTAAGAAAATGCCTTTCGGATTAACTAACGCACCAGCTTCATTCCAGAGATGTATGAACTTCGTAACTCATGGCATCAAACAGTGTATGGTATATATTGATGATTTATTAATTTATTCTAGCACCTTCGAGCAACATTTAAAGGATATCCGTAATGTATTTGTTCGACTAAGACAATGGAAATTAAAATTGAAACCATCCAAATGCGATTGGGCAAAGGAAAAAGTCACCTTCCTAGGACACATTGTGTCGGCAAAGGGCAAAGAACCAGACCCAAGAAATATTGAAAAAATAAAGAATTGCCCTGTACCAAAAACAGTCACGCAAGTGCAGGAATTTTTAGGTTTATGTGGATATTATCGAAAGTTCATCAAGAGTTATGCAACCATCGCGAAACCAATACAAGAATTAACCAAAAAAGATACCCCATTTATATGGGAAAAGGAACAACAAACAACTTTTGAAACACTCAGAGACAAACTAATATCAGCACCAATACTCGTACACCCAGATTTTAAGAAACCGTTTTTGTTAGCGACAGACGCAAGCGGATATGCATCTGGAGCAGTCTTAGGACAATGGGATGATGAGAAAAGAGAACGAGTTATTGGATATTATAGTCGAACATTCAAGAAACATGAAAAGAATTACTCTGTGACTGAAAGAGAGACATTAGCAATAATTCAAGCTATTAAACACTACAAATATTTATTATGGGGTCACGAGATATATATCACTACTGATCATCAACCATTGGTATGGTTAGGCCAACACAAAGAAGCCTCTAGCAGATTGATGAGATGGGCAATGCAGTTGCAAGAATACTCACCGTATATCAAATTTAAATCAGGAAGGGCCAACGCCAACGCAGACTGCATGTCAAGATTTGTATTCGAGGAACTAATGGATCATGATGTAAGACGAATATGCATGATAATCGCGGAAGATATTGATTTCACAAAACTGAGAAATGAGCAGAAAGAAGACGAGGAGTTGAAAACAATAATCGAATTCATGGAAACTAATGATATGAAAATCTTCGACAATAACAGTAAACTAAGAGAACATATGGAGAAACACAGACATCGATATACTGTAGAAAAGGGATGGTTACTACTAATGGATGGCGAAAAACGACTCATGTGTTTACCAGAGAGCAGACGAAAAGAAGTGCTAATGCAATACCACGATGGAAAGCTTGGAGGACACATGTCAGCAAAAAAGATGGAAGCAAGACTGCGCCAAAAATATTATTGGCCAAATATCGGAGAAGACGTAAAAGGATGGATAAAGAATTGTCTGATATGTGCAACCAGGAAAAGCACAGGAAGTAAATTGAAAGCACCGTTGAAACCAATGCCAATCCCACCAGAACCTATGACGATGATCGCAATGGATGTAGTAGGACCATTACCGGAAACCAACGATGGAAATATCTACATATTGGTAGTAACAGATTACTTGTCAAAATTCCCGGAAGCATTCGCAATACCAGATCAAGAAGCCAGAACAATAGCGAGAATCCTAGTAGAGGAAATATGCTGTAGATATGGAACACCCAAACAGATCTTGACTGACCAAGGAACCAACTTTATGAGCGAAATCATAGAGGAGGTAACAAATTACTTCAGAATTGCAAAATTGAGAACATCGCCTTACCACCCGCAAACAAACGGACAAACCGAACGATTCAACGGCATATTAATAGAAATTATGTCAAATTATGTAAGCAGACACCAAAAAGATTGGGATAGATATATAAATCTATGCCTTATGGCATATAGAATGTCGATACATTCAGCTACTAAAATGAGTCCATTCAAACTGATGTACGGCAGAGAATGTAACATGCCGATAGACTTGGAATACCAACCGCCGATATCACAGTATATGGAAATTGATGATTATGTAACAGGATTTAAAGAGCGAATGCAAGAGATCTGGAAAACAGCAGGTATGAATATTAGATTTAATCAAGAGAGCTATAAAGAATTGCATGATAAAAAGCGAGACGTACGCGAACATAATTTTCAAGTCGGAGACTGGGTAATAATCGCAACGCCAGAAATCATTCCAGGAGTAGCCAGAAAACTACAAAGAAGTGGTAAAGGACCATATGAGATAATGTATGTAAACGAGAATAACGCTCGAGTTAAACTGGTCAACAACCCACTCACTAGACCCATCTACGTAAACGTGAGCAGATGCAAAGCGATACCGAGAACAATAACAAAGGAACCAGAGAATCGAGGTATGCAAACCAGATCACAAACCCAACAACTGAGTATAAACGGACTAACGATGAGTCGAAAAATAGAAGCAACATCAAATAACAATGCGAAGAACCTAAACCGGATGAATCCAAAATAACTCTGAACGCGACCCAAGATAATGTAGACAAGATGGATATAATGGTAAAAGCTATCAGAGAAATTATGCCAGAATGGGTCGAAGGAAAAGGATGGATGAGAATAGTAAACAAGGCGGGAAAAATCGCAATGGATTATGCTAAAGGAGATAGAAGTCCACCAGAAATGGACCGCATCAAAGAAAGGATACCCATGATCTTCACCATGGCAGATGTAGAAGGGAATGTACCTCTACATATTGCAGTACAACATAGAAACACTCAAAGGATAATAGATATAATCCAACTCATGCAGAAATGCGGACACACCTCGAATATACCAAACGAAGAGGGACAAACACCATTATTGTTCGCAGTTGCAGCAGATGTTTCTACAACAGTTCTGAGAGAACTACTAAAAACAGGATCATCGTTCAAAGAGAAAGATAATGGAGAGAATAATGTACTACATTATGCACTGAAATCAAGACAGGCAAGCGCAATAAAATTTATAACCAGTAATGCGACAATTAGAGAAAGAGAAATGATGGGCAAAACAATTCAAACATTATGGGAAGCTATCGACGCCAAACAAGACGAAGCAACAGCCAATCTGATGAAATGGACCTATGAGGGCTCATCACTTAAAGTATTCGACTTAAACTATATGGTAAGAAACAGAAACGTCCTATTAAAAGAAACAATATATGCTCACTATCCATTTCCAAAGACGATAATAGCAATGTTGAAATGGGAAGGACTGAAATTCACCAATCATCCAAAAGAAGCAATACGAATCGGAGATTGAAAGGAACAACTATTAATGATAATATACAGGTGGCATCGAAAACAAATAAGATTTCAAGCGAGCAAACAAGAGATAAAAGAGATGGACGATATAAAAGCAAGAATAATAAAAGTATACGAGGAAATAATTGAAATAATAAATGTCGAGGACGACATTTCAAAGGAAACCCCGGATGGAGATAATAATGGAGAAGGAGGTGATGACAGCAGCAAAAACCAAGACGATCAAAATACTAGACCAAATAATAGAGACGAGAATAAACCCGTGCAACAAGAGAAAAAGGAATCATCCAACAAGGAACGTCAAGAATCGAACAACAACAACAACGAGAGAAAACAAAACCAAGGGATGCTGTTACATAATAAAAAGATACTACAACAAAGAAAAAATCAAAACCGACCGACCCTGCTACAGAAAATAATGATATTATTACGTCCATCAAGTTAACGGAAGCTGATGAAAATACCATGAAAGAAATAAAATCGTTCAGAATACGAGCAATAAACGATAAAGGAATTTCAAGTAAAGGAATATGCTTACAACGGACAATGAATACAAGCATAAGTTGCCAATTTGACTCCATAGGAAAACCAGGAAAAATGGAAATACGATCCGAAAACTCATCATCATGTCAGACCACCAAAGACGTATGTAGAGATGCTACAAAAGATAGAAACATAAGAATCCAAGTAGAGCCAGGGATAGGCAAATTACGAATAATAAACAGAGGAATAGAAACAATTGAACAAGTATGTATACAAAATAAAAGTATCGATTGTTGGAAAATGAATATGAAAGCAGGAAAGAAATGCGAATGGGATAGCCTAGAGGGAAATACAGAATATATAATATGTGCCAACAACGACATAATAATAACTTGCACATTAGCCAAAACGAAAAGCCATTTCAACGTCGAGCACGAGAAAATAAAGAAATAATAATAAAAGTGGAATCAAACCCAAAGAGCGGAGAGGAAATAATAGTTGAAAATATGGGCAAAGAACCCATCACAAGAGTCTGTATATTCGAAACTAAAAAGAACGGAACGATGAACGAAAGAATCAAATGCCAATCAAATGAAGATATCAAAAATCAAAAATACCGTATTCCAACAAAAAGGAAACGTAGAAAGTATATAGTACACGTTCAGAAAGGAAGAGATGATTACTGGAAATCAATAACAAGAAAGTTACTAGAATTAACTACGACAAAACATCCGGAAAAAGAAACAAAAGAGGAACCGTATCAACGGCAGATCAGAGAAAGCAAAGCAGTAATAATAAATATAGAATCGAACGCGGCAAATGAGGAAGAAATATTAATTGAGAACACAGGTGAAAAACCTATCACGAAAATCTGCGTATACGAACCCAAAGGAAATGAAACGGTAAACAAAAGAATCCAATGCGAAACAAGCAAAACTATAAAGAATCAAAAGTATCGCATCCCGACGAAAAGAAAACTTGGAAAATATGTAATAAATATCCAAAACGGAACTCATGAACATTGGAGAACGATAACAAGGAAACCACTCAAGTCAAATGCGACAGATCAATCCATAACAAAAACATCTGAGAGAAAAACAAGTAACGAAACATGGAAAAAGAGAATGCTCATGGACGACAGCCACCTTTCAATTCACGAAGCATTACAACTCCAGAAAGCACTTAAAAATGTACAACCAAAAGAAAGAATAATGGAGACAACCAATGCAAGAGAAAACACAACTATGCAGCCTAATGAAAAGAATTACATGATAAAGATGATTTGGACAACAACAGCGGTAGTAAGCAGCGTAGTAATGCTGATAACAATTCAACTAGTGAGAACTACTAAATGCAGAAAGAAACCAACAAAGAAAAGATTATGGCCGGCAGTAGAAAAATTCAACTACGACATCGAATTAGGACAATACGATGCAGAAAGAACCGAAGAATATGAAATCATAGGAAATTCCAGCACAAGCGGACTCTGGTTAAAAGAACCGCCCATTATCGAAGCACAACAATAGTCAAATGAATTTGATATATATAAGATAACGAATGAGAAATATGGGGATATACGGACACTGCGTATAGAATCCCCGGAAACGATGGTGTAAAACGAAGAAGAGACGTTGTATATAGTGTAAAATATTATGTAGTATAATAGTAGTAATAGTATGTATATTTATATATAAATATTGTAAAAAATGCGTTAGAGACGATAATCAAACAGGGAGAATGCCGATGAATTAATAATGTATTATAACCAACAGATGAATCCGAATAATGCAAATCAGCAAAACCAAGTTAGAATACCACCATTCACGGAAGGAATACAACAACCTACAGCTGCCAATGTACCTATAGAGATTGTAGAATTAGATCGCGGAATATACCAAGATCAAGAAATCGAGGAAATATGGAGACGACAATGCGAATTAATGACATTAATAACAAACAATGCACAAACTCAATGGACAAATACTCACCTAGTATTAACAGAAAGCGTGAACAGAGGTTTACAACAAGCCATAAGAGAACAATATTACAATTACAGAGAATAAACGAACAATTGGCTGATCAAATTAGATGGCAAGCTGACGAAATTAGAAGATTACGTAACAACCAGCAGCATGTAGATCCAGCAAGTTGGGTGGAATGGATAGCATCGATGCCAGAATTCACCCCAGAACCGGATTCAACAGTGGAGTAAAAATAAAGCGTACCTTGTAAATATGTATAAATAAAACGATAGAAGTAAAGCAACGTCGAGTAATCAGAAAATTTTTGTATATATGCAGACAATCATCGAGAGAATTAGAGGAAGCGAGAATCAATCCGAAGCTACGAGACGAATAATGAAAGATAAAATTAGAGTGGTGAACGATATAAAGGAAAGACTAAAATGTTGTAAATGCAAAGAATTACTGATTGGATCGAGACAGACGAAATGTGGATGCAGAATATGTACAGATTGTACGATAAAAGTAATAGAAGCAAAAATGTTAAAATGCCCTGGATGTGACGAAACGATTGAAAGAGACGAAGACCCCACAACAACGGATAAAGCCACCAACAAAGAAATCAATAATCTATTAGTTCAATGCCGAGTAAAGGAATGCGAATGGAAAGGACTTATGAAAGAAGCGGAAAGTCACACAAACGAATGCGAATATAACGAAATACTATGCGGAAAATGGTAGACCATCACAACAAAAAAGAATATGAAAGAACACCATAAAGTGTGCATCAAGAGAGAGGAAAAATGCAAATTCTGTGGAGTTATCGACGAATGGATAAAAATAGAAATGGAACATCGGAACCCAAAAGAGGAACAAATATGCGATCTATACGAAGGAATATGCGCAAACAACTGCGACAGGAAAGATAAAGTCAAACTAAAAGAACACTGGAACGAATGTATCGGCAAACCAGTCAAATGTCCGTTAGAATTATTCAATTGTCAAGTACAACTACCAATTGCGGGAATGCAAAAGCATATGATAGAAAACAGTATCGAGCATACCGAAATCATGATGAAAACGATAGGAATGTTGGCATGGGAAGTAAAAAGCCTACGAACAGAAAATGATGCACAAAAGGCACTAATAAGAGAAATGCTAGAGTCCAGAAAGAACTTTGAGAAAAGCCAAGGAAATACACTCAAGAAAATGGTCGAAATGGAAAAGAAAATGCAACAGATGACCAACAACATAAAGGAATTAGAAACAACCAGCTCTATGGCCAGAAAACATCCTACAACACCATTTATATGGAAAATAACCGAATTCGCAGAAAAACTCCAGAGAGCAAAAGAGGGAACCCAGAGAATCCTAGACAGTCCATCGATATACAGTTGGGAGAATGGATACAAATTGGGCATTAGACTATATCCAAATGGAGATGGAAATGCAACAGGCACCCATATCAGTGTTTTCGTCAGAGTAGGAAGAGGAGATTTTGATGAATTATTAACATGGCCTTTCAAACAAAATATGATACTAACAATGAAAGGACAAGAGGATTATCGTAACCCAATCAGAACAGGAAATGAACCACAGATGGGAAGACCAACAACTGACTGGAATACGGCAATTGGTACGCCACGTTTTTATGCGCAACAACGATTAAGAGGAGAAGGATTCTTGCGAGAAGATAATTTGTATATAAAATTAGAAGTAGAGAAGTCAGACAAGACGTTGTAAAGAGAAAAAGAAAGTGTAAATAATATGTAAATAAAATAATAAAAATCTAATAAAAATACAAAAAATACAAATAATCAGAAAAATCAGAAAAACAAAAAATTCAAAAATAATGACTATATTTAGATGGCAAGCGGAATCAGCGAAGAGATAACAGTACAGATGAGAGAAGGACCAGATTCGATATGGACGAGATTATGGAAAAAACCAGAGGAAGAGGAAAAAATCAAAACCTTAACAATCGAAATTCAGCATTATACCAGTTTCGACACCACCGGACGACCCTGGAAAATGAGGAAAGTAATCTACTCACAGAGAAGAGTAAAACACGAACAGCTGAAAAAAGAGGACCAAAGATACCTAACATTCAAAGACAATAAAGTATTTACTGACCGACAAAGTAAAGAAATGGCAGCACAAGGATTCTTTTTCTCAGGAACCCCCGAACTACCAGATGAAGTTACCTGTATCTATTGTCAAGGAAGACTCTCACATTGGGAGAAAGGAGAAACAGCAAAACGAGAACACCTGATGAAATTTTCAACCTGCCCATTTAGAATTAACATCGACGTCGGAAACCAAGCGATAAACAGATTGGAAGGACTTCGACAATCGGAAGTAGACAAAGATGAAAAGGGAGGCGAGAAAAAGATAACGATAATAAAGAATTTCGAAGATCCAGCAGAACTAATATGGGAAAAAGAGACTATAAAGAGAACATTCGAGGAGAAAGTCAAAACTTTCAAAGGAAATCCAAGAGCAGCAGAATTTGCAAGTCAAGGATATTGCCAAACAGCAAGAGGAATAATGTGCGAAGGATGTAAAAATCAACAGCCAATACCAGATAAAAATGTTAAAAAACTAAAGCATAAAGGAAAATGTATGTATAAACAAGAAAAAGAGTCGAAAAATATAGAAGTAATAATTACAAACCAGCAAGTGGAAGATATCTTAGATCGACCGAAAACAAGAACCATAATGCTATTATCAGGAGTAGAAACTCAAAAATTGAGAAAAATAATCAAAGAAAGGTTAGCTAATAATTTGGAATGGTATGACTCGACACAAGCAATAATCCGAGCAATCAAGCGATATCAAGAGGAACCTAAAGAAAATCGAGACAAATCAATGATAAAAGAAGCTATTTTGGAGCAGCATCAATGTGTGACATGTTGGCAAAAACATGTCAAAATAATTTATATTCCTTGTGGACATATGGTCACATGCGAAGTATGTGGGTTAAAAGTCGATATATGCCCTGTGTGTAGAAAGCCGATCAACGGGCGGATCAAAGGATTCCGTTTCGCTGATCAGTAAATGGGGAACGAAAGCAACGTGTAAAAATGTAAATAAAAATAAACGTAAAAACAAAAAAGTATAAAAATCAAAAATCACAAAAAATGAGATACGACGTAAATGATGATGTAAATTACGATAAAATTTTGATATGATTGAAAAAAGAGAATAATCGATATTAATATTCAGAATTACAATGAGCCAAAGCGAGATGATAAACCAAAAAATAGAGAAAGATGAAGCAGAAAATAAAGAATCAAGAACCGAAAACCAATCCGAACAACTAAAAGAGATAAAAAAGGAATGGCAACAAAGGTCAATGAGATTAAAAGAAATATTAACATCAGTAGAAGGAGAACTACTGAGAGATACGTTAAAGATAAAGATGATAAGAGAAGAATTAGAACAACAGACAATGAATCCTGAAGGAAATAATGAACCATATCAAGGACGAGAAGAGGAACTGATGAAGGAATTTATGCAGAACCAAACCAGAATCAAAAACCAAAGGAAAGAGATACGAACCCTAGAGCAAGAGAGGCAGGATCAACAAAGTGAAATCGAAAGATTGCGAGAGGTAATAAAAGATAAAGAAGCAGAAATACAAGAAGAAGGAGAGGAGACTATAAAAATCATACAGCAAATGCAGGAAGAAATTGGACAAATTAGCACTCAATACCGAATAGAAAAAACCAAGAGGACGAGTATGGAACAAGCCAAAGAATGGGCAAAACGTCAAGCACTGCATTGGAAAACCAAATGGACGGAAGATAGAGAACGATCAAGAAGTAATTGGGAATCACGTATTAGACATTACATACAACAAATAGCTGAAGAGGAAGACCGAACAAGAGCCTACAAAGCCAAATGGGAGAACGCGAAGATAGAAATCAACAAACTGAGAAATCAAGGGCCAAAACCATCAAAGAAAATTAGAGAGCCCAAAGACGACAGACAAGAAAGAATGGTGATCCAAACAACAGGAGAAGCAAGAAAGTGGAAAGACAAGTATAAGTTGTCGAGAATCGAGAATGCGATGCAATGGGAGCATATACAAAAACAAGATCACGAAATAGTATGGCAACAAACTAGAATGAAGGAGATGCTAATAGAACAAGAAGAAACTCGTAAACAGAGACAAATACAACAAATAAAAACGGAAGACAAAGAAAAGTGGATCAAATTAGAAGCAAGAAAATGGAAGGACCAGTACCAAGAAGCCAAAAAAGAGATAAGACTGTTACCCAAAAAGATATTAAATATGGAAGATTGGGAGCTATGGGAACAAGTCGAAGTACAGAAAGAAACAATTGAGGAACTGAACGAACAAATCCAAACAATGGAATACCATGAACGAGCCAGACAAAACACAATAAGAAGGCTCAGAAAAACCGAAAAGGACCACAGGAAATGGATTGATCAGTTAAATCAAAAAATATTAGAAACCCTAAATGAACAAACTGATGAAAGACGACAGAAACAACAATTAGATGAAAGGATAATAGAACTCCAACAGGAGGTGAATGGACACCGAGGAGTTGCAGTATTTAAAGAGATTCAGTTGAGACATCAACTAGAAGTCAACGAACAGTTGAAAGGACAAGTTGAAGCAGAGATAAAAACGATAAAGCAAGGGTATGAGGAAAATGAGCAGAATCTGAGAAAAGAGATTGAAAAATTAAAAGCGTTGGAAAACACGCATCGATTGGAAACGCAAGTGGAAGAATTAACAGAAAATGTCGAATACATCACCTATCTCTTAGACGAAGAGATACAAATATCAAACACTCTACGGGAAGAAGTAAATACCTTGCAAAACCGACCACCAATCCTGCTCATGCCGTTATATCCGACGGAGATACCAACCCAAGTACCCACCAAACCCGACGAAAGATTCGGAGAAACGGACGAAACGATAGTATAAATTTAAAGAGAAAATTGGAAGATTATTGGAAAACAGAAGCGGAGAGAATGAGAGACAGCAGAAAAAGCGAACAGAGATATGTAGTACAACTAGAAGATAGTTGTAAAGAAGCTAGAAAAATTAAAGAAAATCATCAACAAACTCAGGATGAAATCAAAACGTTAACAGAACAGCTCCAGGAAGAAAAACGAAAATTGGAAAAGCAGACAGCTAAACGAATAAATGGTAAACGTCAACTCAAAAGAAAACAAACAAAAGAAAGGAATCTTCAAATGAAAATCCATAATCAACAAAGGATAATTAAAGAAAACAAAGAACGATTAAAAGAACTCCCAAAAATAACCGAGCGATTAATCAAAGCCCAAATCTTAATAATGAGATTTTCAGAAAATAAAACTAAAGAGGAGTGCGAGAGACACTCAACCATGAGAAAAGAGAAAGAATAAAAAGGGCTAAAACTCCACTGTATATAGTTGAATAAAATTGTAAATAAATACGAAATTGATTGATATATATTAGAAATGAAAATCACGAGCCAAACGTTATGGATGACAGTGATAATGATAGTGATAAGAAAGTGTAATACTGAAAACCCGCTGGAGAAATGCGAGAAAACCCAGCCCTTCAGAAGAGAAGATAGCACCTGTGCTGATTTCAAAGAAATTTGCAGAAACCCCGACAACGAGGAATGTCAACAAATAAACCTCCAATGTATGCAATGCCCCACGAAAGAGAACAAAGACGAATTGAAACAGAATATCGAAAAAACCCAAGCAATGGTACAAATCCTACTGAAAAATAATGAAGAAATAACCACTATAAAAAACGAGAACCGAGAGATAAAGAAAACCCTGGAAATCATTACCAGACAAATCCAAAGAAAAGCTAAAGCAAATCCTAACAACAAACCAGTCCAAGAAATTCGAAAAATCGTCCTATCAATCACCAAGCAACCAGGAAAACAAGTGGAACAGAAAAGCGAACCCAGTACAACAATTCTATCAATGGAGCTTACACTACCAATTAGTATAACATCCAACATGATACTCTTAATATGTTGTCTCATCCTCGGCCTAACGAAAACCCAACAAAGGCAGAATAACCCAATTCAAAAATTCAGAAGAATGTTCATCCAAATCCGAAAAAGCAATCAAACCAACGAAACTTCAAAACTCTCGCATATTTCTATCAATCACCCTTCAAGATCAACCCAAGGAGAAATCCAGCTCGAAAGTGAAACCCAAGCCGTCAGCGATTCATTCGAAACCAAATATAACTGATTTACATTGATTTGAACTGATTCTATTAACTTAGACTGATTCACATTGATATTGAACTACACAATTGTTATTTGATTATGTACCGTAGCCGGACCTTAAGTCCATCTTTATCTTGATGATTAACCTTACCGTAGATATTTTTATGAATGTGAATATTGAAAATGAAAATGTATATATTTTTGAAAAATCAATTGAAATTGCGGGTCGCAATTTTATGGACCCCCGAGTGTTTTATGTTGGGCCAGAACACAAATAGCCTTGGAAAATGTTTTAATGGATCGGTAACACACACGCAAATATAACATGCAAATTTAAATAAACCTATTAAACACCAATTAAACCCTATCAAATATGAGAAAAAAGAGAATTAAATATAAAATAATAAACATAAAAATAAATTAAAATAATAACAAAACGCACCAAGATTCGCACGATACAAACACAAACATAACAAGAAAACACAACAAATTCGACGAAATTGAAAAATTAATAAAAGTTCATGAAAGTGAAACTTAAATCAAAAAATTTGAATTAGTAATAATTCAATAAAAATTCTAAATGAAAAATTATTAAAATAAATCAAAAAATAATAAAATTAAAGAATAGAATTCACTAGAAAATAACAAGGTCGAATTTGTTATTCAACATGCGAGGTTAGGGACAGAAAATAGGTATAAATACTGATCCATTTTCACATTAAACACCACCGTTTTTACAAACGAAAACCATTTTGAAATCATTGTTTTAAAAATCATTTTGATCTAGAATTTTGTTTGCAAATCTTTATTCAGAACTTACTTTTAGGTGAGCAATAGTTTTAATTGGAGCTCTCTCTCCACGTCACATCCTCGCAACCTCGGTAGAGCTCTGCTTGGATTTCGGCGTGGGGGGGATGCATTTTATGCTTTTATGAATGTATTTGGTTGCAAGTAATTTTGTATATTGTTCTTAATAATAGATTTTATAATATTAATAAATTGTTCTTATATATTTAATAAACTAAAATTAAATCTGTCGAAATTTTTCCGGCCCACAGCCAACACCTATCGCAAGTAAATAAAATCTACACACAAGTCAGATTCGTGTAATTGCGTGGAATATCGCCAATGATCTGTGCCCGTGAAGACCTGGCGTGCGGAACGCAGGGTTGGAACGTCAATAATATCCGTATAGATGAAACGAGAAATAAGGAAGAGGTCTTTTGGCTGCTTCCTCATTTCTCATTTCTGTAAAATCGACCTAAAACTATATTACACACGGCTAAAAATCATCACACCGAGTAGTCCAGTGGGCACTCAGTAAATATAATATGAACACAATGTGCGCCTAAGGCTTATTAAAGGGAAATGGTACGGGGAATAAATTAAATTGAAATCGTTGATATAGTTAATTTAGATTAATAGTCTGAAATAAATTAGATAAAAAGATTGGTATAACTAAATTAAATTTACATTTCGAAATAAATTAGTAAAAATCTTTAAATAAGTAATTCATTGATTAATTAAATTAAGTTATTGATTAAAAGTAAAGTAGCTATTGAATAAAAATAAAGTAAACATTAAACTAATTCATTAAATTATTATAATTAAAAGTAGAGTAATTATTGAGTAAAATTACGTAATTCATTAAATTAAATTATTATAAATTATTGATTAACAGTAAATGATTTTTTGAGTAAAAATATCATTGATTAAATCCCATTAATTAAAATAATTATTAAGCAAAATTATCATCACTCATTAATTAACAAACAAAATTCTCTTTAACGAAATTTGCGGGTTAAAATTAAATAATATAAATTCCTCGATTAACAATAAATCAGCCCAAAAACTTTATTTAACTTTGAATGAGAATTCTAATCATCTTAAACTTCTAATAAATAGAGGAATTTAATCGAGTCCTGAGTCTAAACCTAGGCGCGTTTGCGTTGACTACCAGATAATAATCGAAATGTTTAAAAAACAAATTCCACTATAGTGCGGTTTATAGGGCTAATCCTAACCATGGAACGATCATATAATTGGTTTTATCCCTAAAGTAGTCATCGTATGCTATTCCAAGTAACCAAAACTCCCTATTAATTAGCATAAACATAGTAAAACGATTAATTTAACATATTAAAAAACGAAAGAAAAACCGTATACAATTTATTTCAGTAAATTAAAAATATTCGCTTACTAAAATCTAACATAAAATAACGCAGATAAAATCCAGGAGGTAAGCAGAGTAACTTGATATTAACCATGAGATTCCAGCAGAAGTCGAACAAATTTCCAGTATCTTAATAGTCCGACAAGATGATTTTCTTGGAGAACGAAAACCCCTGAACTTAACACCAAAATTAATTAGTTAAATGCATATAATAAATTACCGGATGACCAGAGAGAAACTTTTCAACGAAACCATTGACGATCAGTAAGCAAATCCATTGACATAAAGTTCCGAGATATAATAGCGTGGTCCGGTTTTCCTAAAATCATCATAGTATAAATTCATTATAGCGAAAGTTGATTCATGAAACTCACCGATAAATCACTGAATCAAAATCCATAAGTTCATTCGCCTAAAATAAAATTCGTAAATTACCAGTCGAAAAATAAACAATCTTACTTGTTGACATTTCCGGAGATATAAACATTCACTGTCGTAGTCGAAATCACGAGTGGCATTCACTTCCTGCCCGTCTGATCTTCAATTCTTCATTATATCTATCGTCAATAATAAACCATATATCATTGTATTAATCGTCAATAACCAACCATATATTCATTGTTCTTTATCAAGTTATGCATTCGCCAAACATCTCAGACGGGAACTTAGAGTTCCAATCTCCAAATGTTACAGAAGATCCCTTAAGTAAATTTTTAATTAATTTCTATAACAAATTTATAATCATATTCGAGCCACAGAAACGACCCAGAATCAACACCATACCATTAGTGAGTAAACTCCTCGAATTGAAGGCCGTGAATCAATAAGCCATACCTGTTAACGTATCTCAGTGTTCTTGCATCAGACAAACCCCAAAATCCTGTCATTTCACCATTAAGCACGACAAATCAATTTTGGCTACGCATTTTTCGTCAACCCAATAGGACAGCAGCGTCGCAAATATTTAAGTGGAAATTATTAAACAAAAATTCCGTCTTGGTCGTATTAGAAAATTGTCAACGATTTATATATTTTTTTTGGAGAAACGAATTTCTCGAATAATTACCCAGGTATTTTAATTGATCAATGGATCAGACACTAAGTGTGAATTTTGTAACTTTTGTAACTGATTTGTTTTTCAAATAATTAAATGGTAATTGTTAAAATCATTTTAGTTTAAAATATATGAATGTCTAATTATCAAGTTATCGTTTCGTAAAAGTTAAATAACTTAATTTTGTTCTATTCAAAAATTCATAAATACCCAAAGAATATTTTACAAGGTTTTCTTAACGGATTATTTTATTTAATTATCTTATATTAATATTTAAAATACATCTAGTTGAACATTTTAAACATATACCAACCTTAATACTAGGAATAAATAAACCTCTTGTGATCGAAATGAGGTAAAGTTACAAATGATTTGCATTTTTGATTTTCGTTAACATCCATAAAGATTTCTTGAACGGACCCTTACGGTATGAGAACGCGTAACCCAGTAGCTTTGAAGTATCATTCTTCCCTTTCTCAATACATTACCAGACCAGCCAGTAAAACCCATTCAACTTCAAGTTCCGTGAGTTTTTCGCGCATTTGAAATTGAGGTAATCCAGTCTTCTTAAACGACGAGAAATGCTACCTAATTGCGAACCCCCAGATCACCGTCCCAATCTAAAAATGTCAAGAGAAATACTGAGTAAAAACAATTTTTCCATTCAGGACAAACTGGAGTTATGGTTGAACTCCCTGCTCATGTCGTGGAACAATGGAGGCAGGCATCGAAGCGGGTGTACCAAGAGCGATACCCTGACGTGCCCGAAGAAGACAAGCAAGTGGATATATCACCGGAGGAATTTATGAGACAGTTCCGGAAACTGTCTGATGAACCAAACCCATCCCAGGACATCCTAACTCAGGCCCAAGAGCTCCTGGAGGGCCTCCTCCAACACCAGCGCCAAGTCGAGGCAGCTGTAGTACGAGCCACGGAATACCTGGCCAACGTCAAAGATGACCTGGCGGCAGGACGTCTGGCCAGTAGTTACCCACCTTCACCGAGACCAATCCGGAACCTCAAAAGACCGGTATTTGTGATCCCCGGTTATTCCCCAGAAGAAGAGATCAGGCGATTCCTCGCAGACGAGTGATCATCGAAACAATGTCAATTAATGATTTGAACATTTTGTTATTTGGTATAATATTAGTATTATCGATCTAAAGATTCTTTCTCTTCTTTTATTATTATAGTTTTCATTTCATAAATATGTTTAAGTTTAAATACACTTATCATTATAACAGTCAGCATAAAATTCAACCCTTATTATTCTAGAAATGGACCCCGTGAAGTTGATCCAAAATGAATTAACCCAGGCGAGACAAGCCAATAAGAAATTCCACGACCAACTCGTTCAACTAGTCAGGGAAACACAGCAAATTAAAAAGACATGGGTAGAGCCCACGAGAGTCAAACGACTGTACCAAAAACTAACCGCGGCCCAGAAGGGATGGGCAGAAGAAAAACAGTTAGAACAAGGCCTAAAAACTCAAATCAGGGGGCTAGAGGTAGCGTTATCCGCCTGTCAGGAGGGAGCAGCGGTGACCTATTCTTTAGTCTTTGCCCCTGCTCAATTGGCCTATCGCGAAACGAACACTACCCTATCGACGACGTCAAACACAATCACCCCATCAACAACCAGTCGTCGACCTGGACGCAAGGAGCGGGCTAAGCGTCGAGCCGCTCGATCTTCCAATCAGTCGGAAATCTTATAATTCATGAGTTTAATAGATAAATAAAGCATCATTTATGTATATTATAGTTCCTGTACATCTCTTATTGTATTTATATCATCTTAGGGTTTTGAAGTAACATTGTAGAAGGGTTTAAATAAAAAACAAAAAAACCACCACCCATTTTTGTTCCCAAACTAACATCAGTAAAATAGTCAGATAGACGATAGAAATTTAAACGCAAGGGGACCAAGTGATTTAAAAGCGAGCATAGGTCTTCTATCGACAGCTCGCGAACCCGAGGATTGTCCGAGCAATTACAGTATTAGCTATAATACTCAATTTTTGCGGACAATCCACCACTTGAACACATTACCAACGTTGCCTAGCAACGGGTGCCAAGTGGCAGCTAGAATCATTTTGTATGGCGTTACTGGGGCAACCATAAAGATAAGCAAGATTCGAAACCCTGTAACCCACCATTATTAACTAAAGAAAAAATATCGGACTCAATGTTTGTCAGTTAAAGGCGTTGTTCCGATTCAATGTCCAGCAAAGCTCTATACTTGCTTTTCATCGCAGTCAATGCTGAAAATCCTGTTTCACATAAATATGTGGTCGCAAATGGCATTAAAATTTTTACTGCTTGGCAAGCAACTTCTGGGTATTCTTTACAAATAGATAGCCAAAACTGAATAAGTTGAAGCCCTGAAAGCTGAATTTGAATCCACCGTTACTGGTAAAGTCTATAAAAGACTATTTTGTCATCACATCATCTGAAACATCCATTGTGAATGCGAAAGGATTTCGAATCCAATTATGAGATGTGATCTTCAGGAAAATAAATTTGAAAATATTCAAAATTTGATGTTAGATTGTTTTGATATCGCTCATCATGTCGTCTTTTATTGACAAATTATTTTCTTCGACAAAGTTACAGAAGGAAGTAAGCATGTTAACATTTTGTTTTTCAATTTTGTTGGGCCAGAACACAAACGGCCTTGTAAAATGTTTAAATGGATCGGTAACACACATGCAAACATAACATGCAAATTTAAAATAAACCTATTAAAACACCAATTTAACCCTATCAAATATGAGAAAAAGAGAATTACATATAAAATAATAAACAAAAAAAAATTAAAATAATAACAAAATACAAATATTACATGAAAACCCAACAAATTCGACCGAAATTTGATAAATTAATAAAAGTTCATGAAAATGAAATTTAAATCAAAAATTTGAATTAGAAATAATTCAATAAAAATTCTAAATAAAAATTATCAAAATAAATTTAAAAAATAATAAAAATAAAGATTAGAATACACTAGAAAATAACAAGGTCGAATTTTGTTTTACTAAATCAAAATTAACACGCGAGGTTAGGGACAGAAAATAGGTATAAATACCGATACATTTTCACATAAAATTTAACCGTTTTTCAAACCAAAAAACCAGAAAACCATTTTTGAAACCGTCTTGTAAATAAAAAATCATTTTTTCAAATCTATTGTGAATTTTTAAGTGAGAAGTAGTTTTATTTGGAACTCTCTCTCCACGTCCCATCCTCGCAACCTCGGTAGAGCTCTGCTTGGATGTCGGCGTGGGGGGAGATGTATTTTTATGAAATTTTTGATGGAATGGAATGGGTCAAGTAATTTTATATTTTGCTCTTAATATATATTAATAAATATTTATGATGTTAAAATTTGTTTTCATGAAATTAATTTAATTGTCGAAATTTTTCCGGCCCACAGCCAAAACACATCGCAAGTTAGAAAAATCAACATACAATTCAGACTCGTGTAAGCGCGTGAAATATCGCCTATGATCTGTGCCCGTGAAGACCCGGCGTGCGGAACGCAGGGGTTGGAACGTCAATATTATCCCGTATAGAAGAAACGAGAAATAAGGAAGAGGTCTTTTGGCTGCTTCCTCGTTTCTCGTTTTCAGTAAACTCGACCTAAATTATTCTACACACGGCTCAAAATCATCACACCGAGTAGTCCAGTGGCACTCATTAACTATAATGTAAACATAAAATGCGTCTAAGGCCTATTAAATGGAAAGGGTATGGGGAATAAATAAAACGAAATCGTTGATATGAATTGAATTAACTTAATAAGTTTAACTTGACTATAATGTTTTAGTTGTTAATCATTATTGTATAAACTACCAATAAAATACAGAAATTAATTCTAAATTCGAGATTCGGCGCGACTATTTCCCCTATAAATTTAAAATCGATGTGAAATTAAAGGGAAAGACCATAAACTAATATTGCCATCACAAAATTATCCATAAACTGATTAAATTCATAATAGTGAGGTTAAAACCAATTTACCCTGAATGAGGTGGAGAATCCGAACAAGCTATCGATTAGAGTGCATTCATAAGTATAGCAAGCGCATTTTATAAGATACTTTCAGAAAACAACTCGGTTAATAATTGAAATTGTTAGCAGAAACATAATCAAAATACGATGCGTTAAATCTACACAAAATCACGAAAAATCCATCGAGCAGATAATTTTATTCTCCCTCCAAAAGTCATTGGCAGAACCGTAAAGCATCCCTAAAATCTCCATAAAATCATGCAAAGTAATTGAATCACTAACCCACTAGAAAGCTAAACGAAATTTGACTAGGCAGCGTAATAAAATTCCAAAACATAGATAAAAAAAATCCGATCAAAAACGCATATATATTCAAAATAGAGTTCGGATTGACAAGCCTTCCAAACCCTAACAATCACCTATAATTCCATAATGAACCAAACCAAGGCTGAACCAACATCAGAATTCCCTAAAATAGATATATGATAACCTGATTAAATAGAATAAACCTACCTGAATTTCTCATCGCCACACTAATCCCGCATATGTAGTAATAATAGGTAAAACTGGATAGTATACTAAAGAAAAGGGAGGACATTAATTACAAATAAATCAAAATTTAAAATCAACCTGAAATATCAATCGAATGAGGGCTATGACCAACCGGAAATCATGAATTCCAATTCGTAAACTATTCTGATCATCGAGATTGGATTTCCGTTAGCGAATGCTTCGCTCAGACAATAAATATTGATTCCATAATCATAAATAAACATTTTTCACCTGCGAATGTACTGGATTAACAGTAGCACAGCGGAAGCGCACACATTCACATTAGTTTATATGGTTAGAATACCAACTAGACAGTTTATTGATTTCAGTTATTAATTTTTTGTTGGAATATGAATCAGGCAACTACGACGATAGAAGGAAAAATGCTAAAGGAATCGAGTTCCCCAATCCAAGGTAGCTTATAGAATTTCATTTTAATTATTCCTAATTCATAAATCTTTAAAACAGGGAATAGCCATTATGGTTTTCGTAAATTTGTATATAAGTTAAAATTGATTCCTTAAAAAAATTCAATCGATAGTAACCCTATGTCATAAATTTTAGTTACCTGATTCCACAAATTTCGAATTAATGGTTCACCTTGTTCCCCACGAGTCTTAAAATGGATAATCAGTATTATTTAGGAATTTTAGAATCAAAGATTATATTATTTCATTGGGGATTGTCATCATTTCATGAACTGCAAATCGATAATTGGTGACGTTTCGTGGATTAAAGGTTGAAAATTGTCTCATTGCATAAGTTACTGTTATTTTCGTAAGGGTTAAGATCCACAATTGCGATGATTTTCTAGATAATAAGTGATAATTATTCCTGTTTTCATGAATTTCAATATGCACTTTATCTCATAAATCATAAATCGAGGAATTATTTCCATCCTGTAAATATTAAATTGATTTGGTGTTCATGGTATAAATTTTAAAGCAACCAATATCTCCCTTACCTAAACTTTAGACTGACAACTAAAATTTTTGTTCCTTCATGAATCCTACGAGGCCAGTTATTAAACTACCATAGATGATTTGAATGGACCTATAGACATTCGTGCGAGACATAAACAAATAGATATTCGTCTTCAACCTTCTGTTACACCATGAGAGTAGCGGAAATTGTTCATTCACAATAATTATTCGGCGACAAACACTGCTTTGACGTCAATACGCAAAGTTACAATTAATATAAGTTACTTTGAAAATACGTTATGCCTGTTTACCTAATGGTATTTTAGAAGAGCCAATGCCTCTCGAGTGTATTCCCGCCCATGTGGCAGAAGAATGGCGTCGGGCTTGGAAGCGAACACAGCAGACAACAAGCCTCGAGGAGCCTCAACCCAAGAGACCGCATATGACCGCCTTGCAGATGCTGGGCATGGGAGAATGACCCCCGTTGGGCGAACGAGCGGGTTAACCAGCAATACCCTGCTGAGGAGATCCGAGACCACGCACGGAACCTTCTCGCCCATTGGGAAGAGATACAATGGCAGGTCGACCTGAATGTAGTTAAGGCCAGGATGTACCTAGCCAATGTCGAAGATGACATCTCTGGCGGGCGCATCGCAGATATTTATCCTACCCGGCCGATCCGCAATACCAGGCGACAAGTGGCTGTCATCCCAGGCCACTCCCCGGAAGAAGGAGTTAGGAGATTTTTCGAGGAACCCTGACTCCCCGGACAAAAGGAAGCAAGGAAAACGATTTGTATTATTTAGTTAAATTAAAAAATTGAAAATGTTGTTCGTTTTATTTTGTTGAATCGGTAAATTCATTCTCGCACCTTATGTTTTATATTAATCAGAATTTTGATTCATTTGAGTTAACAATGAAATTAAAAGATTTCTATTGCAGCGATAACATCTACTCAACTATTGCAAACTGAACTTACCCATGCTAGACGTACAAACGCGAACCTTCTCGACCAGATAGTTCAAGTAACACGAGAACCTCAACAGATCAAGTCTACCTGGTCGGACCCGAAGAAGACGAAGGCTCTCTACCTCAGGCTCACCGCCTCTCAAAAGGGTTGGGCGTAGGAGCGTCAACTCAACCAGAGTCTCCGGACGCAAATCAGAGGATTAGAAGTTGCCCTGGCAGCCAGTCGTGAGGGGGAAGCGGTAACCTATCCGCTTATCTTCGCCCCTTCTCAGTTGGCGTACCGGGATCCCCTCAACAATGTCACGTTGGCAGCAAATCCATCAACCGTCCCGTCAAGTAGTCGCCGGCCGGGACGCAAGGAGCGTGCCCGACGCAGTGCCGCACGTCTGCCAAGCCAATCGCACTAACTTACCGATATTATATACATTTTTAATCGTTTTTCTTGTTTGAATAAATAAAATTGTATTTATTGTTAAACAAATCCCAAGTAACAGGTCACAAGATATGAATTATATGAGGTTTTCATCGTGAGTACTCACACTGTGTCATCGAAACATCGTTCTATTCCTACCAGTCAACATGCATCTGATCTTGAACTTTCTCACACAGGGGACAGAGTAAAGCGAGCACAGGTCTTCCATCGACAGCTCGTTGAACCCGAGCGTTGTCCGAGCAATTACAGTATTAGTAATAGTGCTCACGTTTTGCGGACAATCCACCCACTCGAACACATTTCCAACGTTGTCTAGCAACGGGTGCCGAGTGGTAGTATAGAAAGCATTTATATGACGTTACTGGGGTAACCATAAGACGATTTAATCAAATAACGAAATCCTGTAACCCACCAATTTGCTGTTGCATGAGTTGCAATGTTTTCATGAACGCACCTATTTTGTCATACAAGTCAAATACAGAGTTGTTAACTCCTTGCAAACTATTGGTCATCAATCAATTTATCTCCGTTAAAATATTTTGCATTGGTCAAAAACATATCAACTTCATCGTGCAACTCAAACAATCGACTGAGGACTTTACCACGTGACAACTGCCGTACTTTGGTGTGAAGTAAAAGTGTGGCATGAGCACTTCCCATTTTACCACACAAAATCGAAAATAAACGTGAATTAAGCGCTCGAGATTTATTAAAATTTACCATCTTTACCGCCTCATCTAACACCTCTTTTAAATTCACTGGCATATTTTTTGTGGCCAAAGCTTTATGATGAATGATGCAGTGAAGAGTTTTGCATTGTGGTGCCATTTATTTAATTTTAGTAACCACCCTTGATAATTTTCCAGTCATCGCACGAGCACTGTCGGTACAAACTCCAAACACATTTGAGCCAACTTATGTGAATTTTAATGAAATAATCATTAATTATTTTAAATATTTTGTTGAGGATACCTAAAAATAAAATAAAAATGAATAAGTAGAATTAATGTAATTATTGGGGAAAATGGCTGATAAGAAAGGTGTGTTGTTCCACAATCCTGGGAAATAAAAACAAATGAAAGAAATGAGAAAGTAAAATGGAAATAACAAATAATAGAAAATAAATCAAAAATAATAAAACATGTAAAGGTCATTTTTTTTTAGGAAGTACGAATCGAATAACAAAAAATAATAACAAAAACAAAATGGGAAATAAACTGACATATCTCGATAGTCTGGTTAGGATAATAAAAATGAATTAACGGAGAAGCCAAGAGATGGCTTCTTGAAAAATGGGATATCGCGACAGCTGTCAGAGATTTTAGGAAAATTGAAGCGGACCAAATGCAGTTCGCGAGAAAAGATATTGAAATTGAAATCGAAGTGTATATCACTAAGTGACATTTGGTTATAGAGTATAAAAAGGAAGCGCAACTGGAATCGGAGAGAGAAAATTGAACGAAGAATTGGAAAAGAGAAAATTACGGAAAATTATTGAAAGAGCAGTTGGAATCAAGGATAAAAGAAGTTTGAAGCAGAAATTAGGCGATAAGTGAACGAAAATAATAAAGAAAGTTGGAAAGAGACAAAGCCAAAATTGTGAAAAAGAAATAAAGTGAAATCAAAGCAATCAAAGTTATTGAATAAATTAAAGTCAAAGCAAAGCAACTAAATCAGACTTATCGATCTCAGAAACCCGTCACAGTAGTCAAGTGATTGTGAAATCCAATTGATCCGAAAAGTGCTATTCTTTCCGAAGAGTCGTAATAAGCACCAAGTTGTGACTGTAATAAATAATTCTTTTTTGTCATTTTAAAGGGGAGATAAAGTGTGTTAATCAACAAAGTTTATATCGTTTGGAGTTCATTTAAAAGCACGCTTAGTGTCAGATTGACAATACTTCCTATTTAAATTCACCGACAACCCCAAAAATTTCGTGCGAAGTTGTTTTTGCCGTTAATGGTTTTTCAGAATAATATTTCTTCTTGTATTTCATTGTTGAAATCAAACCAAACATATACGAGTAGTTGCGCCGAATTGGAAATATCGATACTTTCATCTAATGGGAGGAAATAAAATTGCTCTAAATATCTATCCATTGTATAGATGTGCTATATTGTAAAAATAATAAGTAGTATAAAAACATTAAAGTAATCGAATTTAATACATATTACATTGTTTTTATATTTTCCATTATTAGAATAAATTTATGAGATTTACTATACATTATTTTTGAATTTATCCTTATTTATTCGATTATATGCTACTTGTTTTAAATATATTTTAATATATACATGTTTCCCCGAAAATAAGCCCTATGGAGATTTTTGGAACTTTTTATAATATAAGCCCTCCCCCGAAAATAAGCCCTAGTTAAAATAATGTGTAAAAAAGAATTCATTAAAAATGCTATTGATTTATTAAGTATGTTTAACTTTTTATAAATAATTGTTCGACAGTCTAAACTGAGCGACAGCGCATTTACAACGTTTGTGTATTTTATTCTTGTAAGTCGGATTATTTTTTCATACGTAATTTTATTTTTTTATAAAGTGAATAATTTTTAACCCAAGTTAAGATGAGTACAAAGCGAAAGAGCTATTCCGTTGAGTGCAAAAAAGGAATTGTGGAAGACTCCAGGGGCGTAAATATTGTAGCCTTTTGTAAAGATAAGATGTTGGATCTACGTATGGTTCGTAAATGGCGTGCAGACTACGATTACTTGTGTCAAATGGTAGACCAAGGAAATGAGAAAAAACGCGAAGTTGGATCAGGTCGGCAGCTGTTATTTTCTGAATTGGAAGAATGCATTTGGGAATGGATTGCTGACAACAGAGCAATGGCTTAGATTGTGCGCAGGGCTGATATTCAAAAATTTGCCCTTGAAACGGCAATTGAATTTGGTATGTTCACGGAAGAATTTAAAGCATCAAAACACTGGCTAGACAACGTCCTTTAAAGACATGAACTGTCTCTAGGGAGATCAACAACATTGTTTAAGCTGGAAGACAATGAAGTTGTTAAACGTGCACTTGCGTTTAAGCTTTTTGTTGATGGCATCGATTTTTCGAAATATGAACTCTCCAACATGATTGCTATGGATGAGACCGCGGTATTTTTAGGCCAAGGAGCTCAAACAACGGTTGACCACGAGGGTTCCTCTTCAATTTACGTTTCTTCTAGCGGTTATGATAGTGTACGTGTTACGTGTATTTTAGCGATTCTTCTAGATGGAAAGAAAGTATCGCCTTTTCTTATCACTAAAAGTAAAATAGACCAGATTCAACGCATTTCAGCAATTTATGTAATTGAAAGCGAAAAAGCCTGGTGCACTCAAGCAGTTATAAGAAAGTGGGTTGATTTTATACTGCCACCATTGTTGAGGGGTCAAAATAGAGGTTTACTAGTTTGGGATTCAGCCAGTACTTACCACACTAAAGACATGAAAAACTTTCTTGCTGAGAGGAGGATTGATCAAATAATGATTCTGGCAGGAATGACTGGTTACCTCCAGACGCTTGACATTGCAATAAACAAGCCATTTAAGGATCATTTACGGATGGAAATAAATGATTATTTTGAAAACAGAATGGTGAGAAATCATCGAGGTAATTTTGTAAAACCAGGGTTACAAGAAGTTGTGAATTGGATAAAAAATTCATGGGATAAAATAAATGATAGTTGTGTTTCTAATGCACTACGAACTGGCTACTTAGACAATAAGTATATATTTAACGACAGGTATATTGCAAGACATGAGAGATTCGGGCCAATGATTCAACTGGAAATGGATTTGGAGGAAAATCAGAACAGAAATCAGAATTTGATTTATGACGATGTTCCAGAAGAAGATTACATGATTGTAAATGAATAAATTTTAGTTTCTGTATTCTGTGTAAAATAAATAAATATTAAATAAAAATGTATAAATTTATTTTTATTTTTGTCTCCCTTGAAAATAAGCCCTAGTGCATATTTTGGACCAAAAAAGAAAGTAAGACAGTGACTTATTTTCGGGGAAACACGGTACTTACTTCAATTCATGATAACAAATAAGTTTATTTATAAATGGTCATAAGACGAATACAAGATGTATTTGAAACATATAGCCAAACATTTTTTAAGATAAATTAGAATATATAAAAAATCATTTAAATAAATCTCCTGAATTTAATACACTAACCTTAAAAGTTTCTTAATATTTATTAATGATACAATTACTATCAACTAATAATATGCAATTAATTTAAAGATGATTGAAACATAAAACAAAATTTTTAGTAGAACTCAGACACAATGGATAAGAAATTGTAAATTATTAAAATGTACTGGTTATTGTAGGCATGCTTTTTCACAAAACATATTTTTAACAGATTAATGTTTTATATAGTAAAATAATTCGCTAACCCAAGGTTTGGAATCCATGGTGTAGAGAGTTGAAAAATTTGTAGAAGTTAATTATACCATGATAAACATAACAAAGTAGATAAAAGAAATTATAAAAAGCTATGAAAACTGTCAATTAAAAAATATATAACACTTGTTGACGAATAGGGTTGATTTTTATTTATTTTTTCTAGGGTTTTTGTGTAACTCCTGCCTAAACGGCATCAAGATTATTATATCCTTCCTATGTACCCATGGTGATTGCCATGTTGGTACTGTACATAGGGGTTGAAAATTCAAGAGCAGGTGAGCTCCATTTCTAGAATTATTCCTCATGATATTTTCACTTTCGGGTTCTTGACTGCCGATGTAAGGTCTCACGTCTTTCTCTTTCTATATCCTGGTTCATCCTCGTCTATTTCTATAATTCCTATATCTATTTGTCATCTTTACTAATTGTTTATTAGAGTATCTTTCAAAAATTTGAGCAGCGTTCTGCCCTTATTTTTTGGTAAATTTCCTATTTCATTTGTTTAATCACTGTATCGTCTACATTTTCGTCCTAGTTTACCCTTTATCTTTCCCTATATTAAAAATTTGATTAACAGTTCCTTAACTCCAGGTACATTTCCCATGATTTTAAGTAGGTACAACTTTCTGCGGTCCTTTAATAAACATTACTCTCTTCTGCTACATTATATCCTTCAACTATTGGAAAATGCTTTCAACTTTATGTTCCTACACTATCTTATCCTTTTCTACTTGATTTTCCGATTAATTTTCCGACAATATTTTAAATTTTCTATACAAAACTTTATTATCCCTTAACTAAATTCGCACTTTCCATGATTTAAAGTGCTCACTCCGGCCGACGTTTCCATCAGACGCTGTGAGTTTTACAACGACGCCCTACGAGTAAAGTCCTGCGTCGTTCGACCAGGACTCGTCGTGAACAGCCGAGGTATTAGGAGTAGCGCGACCAGCTGTCAAAACTAGCGAAAACAAACTAGCCAGCCGAACCGCCAGTCTGCCCTCCTAAAATTGTATTTCAATACTTATTATAAATAAGATTTTATGGTGACTTATCAGTGGCACCAAAAGATGCCGCGACCACCCAGAATAAAATTAAAATAACAAAACTTAAACTTCGAAAAATATATTTATACAAGATAACAATACTTACAATCCACAAATTTGTCATTCATGCAACCAAATTTGAAAAATCGTCATAAGTTGGCATAAAAATTTTCTAAACAATTGTGTCTACAAAGGTCTAAAAATTTTGTCTAAAAATTTTGTGTCTGTCTGACTGTCTGAAATTATGAAAATGACTGCTGTATATATAGTGTTTTCATGTCTGGGTGCCAATCAGAGAATTTTGAGCTTTTTTCTGCTATTTTTCGGGGGATTTTATTGGTTTTATTTTATTTTAAATATTTTATTTTTCTCCTTATTTTTTTCTATCTTTTGATATTACTTTTTCAATATTTCGTAAATTTTTATTTATTATTTTTTTTTATTTAACCATTCTCTTTGATTGTTTCTCTTTTTACTCTTTGATATTTAAATTTTTGGTCGCCGCTGCCGCATATGTATTTTCTAAAACCTTCTTTTGCAAGGTTTTGGCTGTTTTATGTTTTGGTTTTGTGTTTCTTTCTGCATCTGTAGGCTTTTCAATGATTTTAATTAATATTTGTTTTATTTAATTTTGTTATGTTTTTATTTTGTTTTATTTAATGTTTTATTTTATTTTTGTTTTCTGCTTGAGGTGTGTGCTTATGTTACAGCAGCCATATTGAAAATTTCCAAACGACATTAATTATTTTGTTTTAATTTACACAATTTTCTCCTTTTTGTTTAAATTATGGCTTATAGTCCAACAAACCGAAGGAAATTGAGCTATTTGAATCCATGTTCATTGATTCTCGTGGGTCATTTGTAAGTAACACATAAAGTAAAAATACACCCATCCTCGATTTACGCGTTAATCGGTTTATGTTTTTTAAATATAATTGTCTTGTTTTACGATATTTAAATATTTCTAATTATTCATTGATTTTAATTCTAGTTTTTTACATATTTTTAATTTTTCCTTGATTTCCAAATTATTTCCTTGGTTTTAATTTTCGCGTTTTTGCTTTAATGCAGAACTATCTTTCGCGTAAATCTAGCAGTTGATCAACATACTAAATATATATCTTTACATATAGTAAGCATTTAAGATGGCAAGCCATAGGATTTATATTGAATCAAACTCGCAATTAAAAATTGACTTGAATCGCTTACCGATAGAAATACCCAAAAAAATTCCTCGACAAAAAAATCGAGGTGTTTTTTCACGATTAAAAAGCCTAAAAATAAATTTTCTAATAAAAAAAATTGCTTCTACTATTTTAACCATTTTCAAATGAAAAGTAAATAAATTTAAAAGAATGATTGATTTTAAATAAATTTTAAATAAAAGTTTTCTAGAAATTTTGGATGGAATAGATAAAACGTATAATTTTTAGGGTAAATTAGAGGTTTTAAAGGAAATTTTTAGGAATTTGATGATATTTTGTATTGATGAAAATATCGAGTTTTATAAGGTAATTTAGTAAATTTTAATAATTTTTGAAATTTTAGGGGTTTTAGGAAATTTTTAATGTATATTGGAAATTTGGTGTATCATTATGTTTTTAATAAAGTTTATTGAATAAATGATGGTAATTCATTAATTTTAGAAGTAATTAATTTCTCGTTAATTTAATAGATTTGTCCCGTAATTATTTTTTAATCATAGCTTATTTTCAGGTCAAGTAGGTATTTTCAGTAATTTAGAAGGATATTTAATTTTACTATTTGAATATATTTTAGGAAATAAATGCTTTATGTAAATTTAATCATTTTGATGAATCTTACAGTTTTCTGTTGATTATATTGAATATAAGAAAATTTAATGATTTATTCATAAATACTAATTCATGAATAAATTCTAATGAAAAGTCTTGAAGAAATTTGAGTAATTTTAGAATCAATAAATTTCTTGATAATTAAATAGAATTGAATTGTTTTAGGAATATTTTGAATAAAAGTTAATTTCCATGAAGTAGGTTAATAATTACAGCATTTTTAATAATTTGGATATATTTAATTTTATTTTGAAGACATTAATTTTATGTATTATTTGATAATTATTGCTGTGAGGAGTTAAAATTAAAATACTAAATTAAATTAGTTCACGATTAAAATTTGTAAAGTTTTAATTGAAACTTAAATTATTTTAAGATATTAAAATTGAAATGATAATTGAAATTTTAAAATAAAATAATTTTTAATAAAATTGAAATTCAAGTATGAATGCAATGGTATGTTGATATTTGGTTGAAATTAAAATTTAGAAAATGTCCCAAGAATATTTGTTTATATAATCAGATTTGATGAAATATAATTTGGATTTAATAGTCTTAGTAATTTATTTTGATGACTGAAGAATTAAATGTTATAGCTTCTAACAATTGCTTTAAATGAAACATAGTTTATGATAGTTATTCATTACTTTTGATCAAATTTAACTTATAAATTTTGACATATTTAATGTATTTTTGTGTTTTATTATAAAAATTTCATATTTACTTTAGTGAAGATTGTATTCGTTTTTGGTTTATCAAAATTTTTCAGAGGTTTTAATATCAGTATATTTTACAATAAATAAAGATAATTTATTATCATTTTTCATTAAAACGCTCTGAAATTAAATTAAAATTTAATGATTATATCATACTTTATTAAAATTTCTTGGTTTTAGTTGACCTTTTGTATTGTTTAGGAAGAAATTAAGTGAAACTTAAAAAGAATTTTATCTGATTTTTTAGAGTGAATCTTTATGTTAAAATGGATAACAATTAATTTACATTTAAGAAGTTATTAATTTTATGCATAACAATGATAAAAGTGGTATAATTATTAGCGTTTTGAGTAATATTTAAGAACGTATTCATTGTAAAATCTTAAACAAAATTATTGAATTATTTCTAAATGTCTATCATTACCTGATAATGTTTATTGATTTTATACTTAATTTCTTTTAATTATTTCAGTAAACAATTAATGAGAAAATGTGAAATCTTTTTGATGATTTTTGTGTAAAACATAGATTTTATTCTATTATTAATTTTTGAAGAGTTTTTATTTGTTGCCAGAATCAAATTATGAGGATTTTAGAAGGTAAAATGTTAGGTATCATTTTTATAACAGTTTAGAGAAAATTAATTTTTATTGGTAAAATTCAGATTTTCATGATTTTAAAAGACATTCAATCGGATGATTATCAGATTTAAATATAGTAAATGTAATCGAAATGAATGATTTTTAATGGTATTTTAAGAGATCTATTCGTTGGAATATCGGAATTTGATAAAAAATAATGAATAAGGTAGAAATATTGAAGTTGAAATGATTAGTTAATTTTTATTATTTCTAAGGGGATCTAATCGGTTTAATATCGGTGTTTTGCAGAATTTAATGAAAATAATGAATAAAGAGGATAGGCAGATTTTAAGGGAAAATGATTGATTAAGTTTTATGATCATTTAATCCTGATGAGTTGAGAATTGAATCTTTAACTGTAAATGCAATTGAATGAATGAATTCAACTATATATTTATTTATTTTGTATTTTAATAATAAAATGGGTGTGGTGGGTCATTTTTACTCTATTAAATTTTTTTCCAAACTGCTGGTCGTGGTTGGTGGCTGTAGATTGTGTAACGTGCAGGTGGTTGACTACCTTGGCAAGTTAGGATTAATTTATTCTATGATTCCCAGGTACTTTTTTACCCCACACTTGAAGGAGGCACGTTACACCTTTTTGCACGTGACCGAATACTCAGTGTGTCTTTGAGACACCGGTATTTGGTCAACGCTCAGTAGACCTGAGAATAATAAAGCATGCACTTTTTCTTGATCTCTGTTGCCTTCAATTTGTATTGTGTGTTTAACTACAGATTTATATCAATTTATTATTGTTTTTATTATTAATATTTTTATTTTGATGACACCAAAGTTTACCATTAGATTGACCCTATGAAAACTAGGCTTTTAAAAATTTATTTTGACTATAAATAATTTTGACATGTTCAAATATATTTTAAAATGTATTATTATTATTATTACTTGTTATTTTAGTTATTATAATACTTATAACTAAGTGTTTCAAAAAACGTGTAACTGGGAAAATGAGTGGCGGAGAAGCAGCCAAAAGACTACTTCCCCTCCTCCCAATTTCCCCTATAACGGTTGTTATTGACGTTTAGGCCCTGCGTTATTCACGCCGGAACCTTCACGGGCACAGGCTATTGGCAGATAAACTGCACCTACACAGCCTGAGTTGTGTGTTGATTTTATTTTCTTGCGGTGCGTGTGTGACTGTGGGCCGGAAAAATTTATTTTAAAGTTTACATTCAATTTTTGTGTGTAAAATTAATTTTTCTTCAAATTTCTTAATTTTTATATTAAAAGTTGTTAGACAAAAATATTCACAATATTTATAGGCTTAAGTAAGATGTTCTTTCTACTAGTGTCCAGACTGAACAAAGATTAAAAGACCCACGTGGAACTATAACGAAATATTTTAAAATAACGAATAGTTCTTTGGAGGTTATATTAGTAATAATGTGTTCTTTAATACATCAGAAGATCTTTGAAAGGCAAATTCAAGCGTTGCGTATCGGCGAACTTTACAAATCTGCTCACAGTACTCAAAAGATTATTGTTGATTACTGTAACTAGATTCGAAATTTATTTGTTTGAAAGCTTACTAATATCACTTTAATAAAATCACTAATAGACATAGCAAATCAAGATTCTAGCATTGTAAAAACATCTCTCCCAAATTACTTTTTCCTAGCAATAAAATAAATAAATAATTAAAATAGATAAATTTAATCAAATTATTGGACAATATAAATAATTTAAGTTGGTGGGTTTCTGGGTGTTGATATTTTGAAACTATGTGGTTGTTACACAGCCAACCCCATACAAATATCTTTCGCTTGTTCTCTATTATTGATACTAGTATTGTCATTGTTACTATTATATGTATTACCTTTATTAATTGTTACTACTATTACATTTATTATCATTCTTATTACTATAATTACCATTATATTTATTGTTATTACTACTATTATTATTATTACTATTATTATTATCATTATTGTTACAAGTACCATGATTATTATTATTATTATTATTATTATTATTATTATTATTATCAATATTATTAACAAATTTTTGTGTAGGGATTCGTCCTTATTCCTCAACTTTAAGAAATATTTTTCTTATATAAAAATTTAGCCGTAATCCATCTGTATTTTTCCGGTTTTCGATAAAGTATTTTTGTTAATTCGCAAAATTTTAGCAGCGTCCCACACTTATTTTACGGTTTTATCCTTATTCTATAGTTTTCGATAAAGTATTTTCATTGAATCGGAAAATTTGAGCAGCGTTCCGCCCTTATTTTACAGTTTATAGGAACATTATACTAATAATTGAACAACATTCCACCTTTACTTCACTGTTCTCGATAAGTATTTTAATTAATTCGGAAAATTTGAGCAGCGTTCCGCCCTTATTTTACTGTTTTTATGATAAATGTTTTAACTATTTCCGAAAATTTGAGCAGCGTTCTGCCCATATTTTCCGTTTCAATTCAACATAAGTTATTTAATTCTTATATATTATTTAAAAACATTATTTTTCATGATTTTGGTCGTTCGGATTAATCTTTTTCCGATGGCTATTCATTTTAACTGTTGCAACGATTTCGCTATTTTCCCCGCTACCCTTTCCCTCTCTTTAACCTTAAGATCTATGTATGTTCATATTACATTTAATGAGTGTCCACTGGACTACTCGGTGTTAGAGATTTTGAGCCGATTGTTGTTAAAAGTTTTATGTCAACTTTTCAGGAAACGGATGATTAAGAAGCAGCCAAAGAACTACTCCTTTACCTTCCAATTTCCTCTGTATACGTATAATATTGACGTTCCAGCTCCTGTATTCTCACGCCGGAGCCTTCACGGGCACGAACTATTGGCGATTATACACGCACTTACACAGTTCGCTAGTTATGTGTAATTTTGCTTTCTTGTTGTATGTTTTGGCTGTGAGCCGAAAAAAGAATTGAATGAAAATTACCGTACCAATCGGGTAAAAGTTTCGAATGCATCAAACCGTTTATTCGTATAAAGGGGCATCATAGCATCATAATTTATTGTCCATAAATAACATTTTCGATCCGCATTATCATAATAAATAAACATTGTCCATCCATGGTTCATAACATTTCCAATAGTATTAGATTATCGATCATTAAATTCATAATCATCAATGCGATTAAAATTAGTTGTAACGCACTCTGACTACAGTAAACTTGTTCAACCGGAGTCTCAAGGTGAGACTGAAGGTCAATATTTCAATTAAGCCGGAAACAATACAGCAAAGTAGAATTGAATTATTTGTGTAAACACATCAGTATATATACTTATAATTTGGCCTTAACCTTGCGTGTTATTTTTATTGCGATTAAACAAATTTGACCTTGAAATTATTTGTGTTATCTAAATTAAATTTTTATTAATTTCTTAATTTAAATTGGTAATTTATTTTTAACATCTTTAATTAAATTTATTCAGCCAAAAATATTTTGTTTTTATTCATTTAATTCATTAATTTTTACTTTTATATGAATGGTCATTTTACGGTCAAATTTTCTTGTTATTATGTTATTTTTTTTTTGTAAATTTCGTGCGGTTCTTGATGCATTTTGTATTTATTTTATATTACTTTTATGTTTTTGATTTTATATTTATTTATATTCTCTCAGATTTTAAAATGTTTAGTTGGTGTTGTATATTGTATTTTAAGTTATCTTGGTGCTGGGTTTTCGTGCTGTATTACTGATGCATTAAAACAATTCTCAAGGCCATTTGTGTTCTGACCCAACAAAGTTATATTGTAAAAATTCAACAGATTTTTTTGTATCTACTCGAACAAAGAATAAATTATCCAATGATAAATTGCTATCTTTAAATTTCCGTTTTTCATTCCTTTCTTTATCATCATAAATGTTTTTTCCTTTTTAAGGCACCTTAATAAAATATTAGATATACAATGTAATATATTTTAAAGGAAAACCACCTTTATTTTTATGATCCATCGTAGATGTATTTAGTATTGTTTTGAACCAATTATTTATACTATTTCATTGGTAAACAAATAATCAGGCATGACTATACATTTTATTATCACAACTTTTCTAATTATCACGCTAATTATTGAAGTCCAACGTGACTTATTGTAAACAGAGATATACTTATTTTTACGTTAAAGATTAATTAAGGTTATAGTATCTCAAATTAATATAATTTCAAATAAAGAAACGTTAAGTATTTTTATTTATATATGTTATTTTTATTATTATTTTTTATCTAAAATTTACAATACATTTTTCATAACATGTTACGAAAATCAGGTCTAGACAAGATTTAACAAAATAGTTACATTAGATCAGTGGTTCTTAACCTTTTTAGCTACCGGCACCCCTAAAATTTTCAAACAATATTCTCGCACCCCTTACTAGAAATTATTGAGTTATATAAATTAAAAGTTATATTGAGTTATATTGGCGTTTGAAAATTTATTGCAGCACAGAATACATTGTGGTCGCTGCGTTCCATCCTTCTCCGTTGTAAATGTAAAACCATAACGAACATAATCGTCATTCCAACATCGTTTCTCTGACATGGCGTAAACTAAATTAAATTTTTTAATAAAACACTAAAAAAAATATTAAACTTCTATCTATTATTGCTATATTTTAGCTTACCTTTTGAATTTGACTTTAATGTACCAAATTATATTCTTATAATTAGATTCGAATTTTAGTGTTGACTATTACAAGTTTGAATTTTTGTGTTGAATATTAAAAGTTAAATATTAATAATAAAATAATTAATACAAGTTAATTTTACAAGTTTAGTTGAATATTTATATTCTAACTAGAAACGCATTTGAATTTTTGTAATTGTAGAAAAAATACAAAAATTAATTTGTCTCGATGGTTTATAATTTACAAACATATTTAAAAAATGTTTAGGGAATAAAAAATTTACTAACCAAAATGAATTTTTAAGATTAGTTTTTTATTTTGCTACCTACACGTGAATTTGTAAAATTACAATTTCGCACCCCAAAATATTCAAGCTCGCACCCCTAAGGGGTGCGTGCACCACCGGTTAAGAACCACTGCATTAGATAGTAAAAACATAGACATTTGTATATCATTTACAATTTCTAGATAACACATAGGTATTTTGAGTGACATTTACCAAAATCTTAGATAATTTAGTAAGGAACAGAGATATTAGAGTGTCATTAATCAATTTAAATTAAAATATAATAATATTTATATTAAATTTCTCAGTAGTTAATTAAAGAGCTTTGAAAGCCTTTTTACCACCCTGTTCCCGAATTCCATCGTCGGCAGAGTAATTATTTAAATATTTAGAATTTCAAATAATTTTATTTCAAACATTTTTGAAATTCTAAATATAATAAAAAAACTGAAGAACAAAAGGTGTTCTCAATTTCTCGAATATCTTTAATATCTCGAATGTTTTGAGTATCCTTAATGTTTTGAATCTCTTGGTTGATGTGTTGGTTGGAGTGCTCGTTGTGCCCGTGGCGGGAAACAGGTGAATGCAACAGGGAAATTGTGGGTTGAAAGCGTTTTAGAAATTTATATTTATAAGATCGATTTCACTCAAACCTATATTAGTGTTATTATTACCGTATTTCTCATTTATCTCATTTATTCTTTCTATGTATAATATCCTATAATTTATATAAAAAAAGGGTTATAATACCATCACTTAATATATAACATTATTTAAACCCTTCCTTGAATATTCTTTTAATAAAATTTGAAGAAGTTCTGATCTTAATGCCCATCCTCCTACCGGTTGTTGTTCTTTCACTAGAAGACAGTCTCTTGCTTCTTGATATCCTAAGTCTTTGATTGAAGGTTTAGAATATCCTTTTACTCTTAAATGTTCGAAGCGTTTCTCAAATTTTAAATCCTTTACATATAAGACATATAATTTGAATTTTAATCCGCAAAAACCCATCATTTTCTTCCCCTTTCCCATTTCATCCTTGAAATATCCAAGTTTTGTGTCATTGATATATTTTTGGATTTTCCCGATTTTTTCGTTGTTCACTAATTTCAGAATTATAGAATCAGTGTCTCCGAAATTGATCCTGAAGTTCCCACCATACGCTTTCTATAAGACATCGTATATAAATTTATACATAACTAACTTCGAGAATTCGAAGTATTGGTATTTATCTCCTCAATGATTCGTATTGACCCCTCAATATCATAATTTAAATGCTTCAACTTTAGTAAGCCTGGCCTTCTGCGCAAGGAATGCAAAAACTGAGAAAGCGTGAGATGTTGGAACTGTGACAGCTTGTGGCACATATCAAAACAATGCTGAAATCGGTTCTCGGGAAACGCTACAGGAGAAACTGCAGCGCCAGCAGTTTCTCACTAAAATCCGGAGTAGCGCGAGTCTTGATAGAAGTAGAAATAGATGGGAAGCCGTGTATTGGACTTGTTGACACCAGGTGTTCTCAAACAAAAGATTCCAGAAGATTCTCTAAAAATACAGTCGAGCCGAAAAACATACTTGCGGTAGACGGTCGGAGAGTGCAATGTGCGGTAGAGCTGTTGTGTTCTATTTTAATTCAGAGAAATTACAAACAATTAAAATGCTTAATTTTAAGAAACCTCATTAGTGATATCGTTGTCGTTATTGGCCTGGATGCGATCAGTTTCTTTAGCAGTGTTGCGGTTACGGATAACGGTGTGCAATTCAGTAAATTCTCAAATTTAAAGGATCAAATTTTGTTAGAAGAAGATGGTTATCAATGGAAAGCGATATTAATGAAAAACGTTGGACCATAGCTTGGCGCTGGAAAGACAAGCCGAAGATTACCAAAGAGAGCTGGATAGATGTATCTCAGAAGGGTGGCTTGTTTAGCGATTCAAGATTACAATTTTGATATCCTCCCTCTTCTTTACTGTTGAACAAGGAAAAAACGGCAAGTTTCGATCAGTTTTAGATTTTCGTGAATTGAATCTCGGAACCTTGAGCCATATGAGCAACAGTGGAGTTTTTAGTGATAGCCTTAAGAAATGACGGCAAATGGGAAACGGGCAGCCTCAAATGGGAACCTCAAAAACGCCTATCTTCAGATTCATGTGCAGAAAGAATTATAAAACCTACCAGGCTGTTAGATACAAGGGTAAGCTATTTCATCTGACTAGATTAGGTTTGGAGCTTAACAGTGCCCCAAAAATCATGACCTCCATTTTAGGGAAAGTCCTTAGTCTTGATCCGATAATAGCCTCTGCGACGAACCACTATATAAATGATATTGCCGTAGACACCAGACTCGTGTCTGTAAATGATGTTTCAAAGCATCTGGCTAAATTTGGACTGGTAACTAAACCTGCAGAGCCTATTCATCAAGCAAAGATCCTTGATCTCAGAATTGGCCGACGAGCGAATGGAATTTTGTTGTAGTCCAGGGGAAATACAGTCCAAGTTCCTGAACCCAGCAGAAAAATAACTCGCCTAGAATTATTCGCTCTTTGTGGAAAATTGACAGGACATTATCCTGTTGCTGAATGGCTCAGAGTTAGTTACAGTTTTATAAAAAGGTGTGCTAAAGGAAGCTTTTGAGATGATTTGATCCGGGGACGTTGTAAAATGATGCTGATTGAAATATTAGCCCGAGTTTCATCCGAAGATCCTGTTGGAGGTCTATGATCGGTAGACTCGGTTAAACATGGAGTATTATGGTGTGATGTCAGCAGTCTAGCATTGGGGGTTGTGCTAACTATCAACCATAATACCGTGGAAGATGTATCATGGCTCAGGAAGAAAGACGATTACTCACATATCAATGCTGCTGAGTTAGTTGCTGTATTAAACGTGTAAAATTTGGCCTTAAAGTGGGGAATTGAAGGTTTAAATCTAATGATTGATTCCGCAACCGTGGTCTGTTGGCTGCGTACTGTGTTGACAAACGAAAAGAAGATCCGGGTCCATGGAATATCAGAAACATTGGTAAGACGTCGGCTAGGAATCATCCGGGAAAGTTTTGAGAAAGGAAATGTTAAGTTGTCAGTTCACTAAGTGAAATCTATGGATAATCGCGCCGATGAGCTGACTAGGGTATCACAAAAGTGATACAATGGGCTGTGCAGCGATGACAGCTAAAATGATCAGAGATCGCCACTGCAAGCATCATTTTGCGATTGAAAAAACCGTTTACTTAGTCCAAGAAAAAAGCCCGGAAACACGAGAAGCTGAAATCAAAAAACTCGTCAAGAATTGTATTGAATGGAGCTCCATTGATCCTTCTCCTGTCAAATGGGATCATGGATCGCTAGATGTTATAGATGACTGGACTAGGTTAGCTGTTGATGTTAAGCATTTCAATGGGATACCACTTTTAACAATGGATAGATTGTGGACCAAGCCGGTTCACTATTTGGAGAACGTTATCAAGTGAAGATTCTCTAAGTATATCAAGGAATTTAGAAGAAGCGTTTAGAGATCGAGGACCCGTAAAATAGCTTCTCGTAGACAATGAGCTAGTTTTCGTTCCAATCAAATAAAAGAGTTATGTTTAAAATGTGGCCTTAATTTATCCTTTAGATGTGGTACCGGCTGTCTGGAAATGGAATCTTCGAAATGAATCATCGCATAATAAAGTGCTCGACTTCAAAGAGTCTCAGAGATTCTCGAGATGCTGTATTCTAATACAATGTGGCCCCTAAGCTTACAGGTGGCAAGCTTACAGTCAGCAAAACAGATTGTTTAACTATGATTGGCGCTTTAATAAAGTGAATGTTTTGGATGTTCCACATGCTAGTGGTTTTGAGGAAGGCCAATCAGTTTTTGTAAAACCTTACCCATTCACATTCACCACCGTATGGCCAATGTCAGCAATTACAGGAATAACTTCTTCACCAAATATCGACGTAGACGGAATATTGCCAACATTCGTCCTATGGTTCAATCTGAATCAGAAATCAAGGCTGACTGCTTTGATCAGCAACATGTCACGAAGGAGAGTGACGAAGTTGAGGAAGCTGAGCAACGCAATCGCATAAGACCAAAATATCTTGATGAGTATGTGCTAGGAAGTCCTTATAGATGTGTTATAGTTGTGAGAGGTAAACAGCTATGATCTCTCAATAGAAATTGTGTAATTTTCTACATCTGTGTATTTTGCATACACAGTGTGCAGACAATAATAATCTGTGACTTAAGTATTAAATCAACTTCGTCTTATATAAAAGATATTTGTATTCTTAATAAATCGTTGAGAACTTCTTCCTTTTATTAGTTTCTTTTTAGACACAGTGAGAGATATTAGGGTTATTAAGATTATTTTTAAGGCTATTTCGGTTTTTAGGTAGAATACGAAAATAGGAGCAGTAGGTTTCTCAAAATATTTAAATTCATCTAATGAAGGATATTCTTTCATTTTTAACATAACAAGGATTAATATTTTCTTCTTCCACTATTTCATCATCCCTTTTAATAAATTTATTTTGATTTTACTATTGTAAAATAAGCTATCAAGTCTTTGAATTTTTCTGTTGCTTTAAAACCTGTATTGGAATATAAATTTCCTATTTCTATATTATTCATGTTTGCTATTTTTTATATACAAATTATATTAATTTAAAATCAAGGGTTTTTGATGTATTATTAAATCTAGAATTATTCCGTTACCACTAATACTTAATTTCGGTAATGATCCAGAGATTGAAAATGTAAAGTTTTTTGTTCGTTTCTAATAATCGCTCAAATAATTCTTCCTTTTACTCTAAGTAATCTTATTCCATTAATTTCAAGTCGCCCTTTAAGATAAACAAATATAAAAAAGAATCCATCTTTATAGTTTAAATCAAAAATATATTCATTTTCATCTAATATAGTTGGTTCGTTTTTTATTATAAAAGAATTAGAACTGCTTGAATGTCGTTCAATAATATGATAATCAAGAGCTTTATTAGATCTTCTATTTCCCTAATTTCTTCTATATTTTCAATTCTGTTGTCTACCTTTCTAATTTCATCCTTTACCGTTCTAATTTCGTTTTTCATTCTAAATTCGTTTTCCTTTCTAATGTCATTTGTCTCTCAAAAACTTTGTTAATTTAATGTTTCCGCTCTCTCATTAAAAGTTTTTATTCTCTGTTTGTTCCCTTCATCTTTTCATTTATTTCTTTTAATTTTTATTCTAAAACTGGTGCTTTATCTTCATACTTGGTATTTATAGATAAAAGATTTTTATTTATCTATATTATTTGCTTATTAAAATCATTGTCATATCTCTTGAAAGCGTTGTCTATTTTCCCTCCCACCTTTTTATATTTCCCATTCCAACTTACCTACTTTTACTTCGATCATAATTACTTTTCTACCACAACAACAGCATCCAACTTCTGGGCGTTCAGTATCTTATGTCCGTTCATATCGATATATCCGCGCATTCCGTTTCACGACTCGTTGAGGAAATTCGCCTCAAAACTTTCAAGGATTTGAGAAGTATTAACCGCTAAAGTCCCTAGGGCTATTTTATCAAGAACCATTTTCTTATACGGGAATTTTACATGAGATTTCGTATGAGGATTTTACACGAGATTTCATTAGAAAATTTCATACCAGAATTTGACATAGAATATCCTCAAAACCCATCCCAACCTCAAGATTAAGCAATACGAAAACACAAAGCTGGCCGCAGATTGAGGTTTCAAGATCATTTTTGTGTGTATTCTTAATAAAGCAAATTTGTTGATAAATTAAAATCCAACTTTCGCAAATGTGAAAATTACCTAAGGAAGGTTCGAAACTACCGATATCTGTCTTTAGTTATTTTTGTCACTATTTTATTAATCAAGTTCATTACATCTTGTAAAGAAAATAATTCATATTGTTTGTTATATACTAAACATATGAAAAAACAAAATCGAGTTCGTTTTATATTCTTTTCACATATAATATTTAGAGTCAAATTTTCAGCTGTATAAGTGGTATAGCGCACAAACAATCCTAATATTATCGATAAAACGTTAGACTCATTTATTGTGGGTGAATTTCGAGATAAAGTTTTCGAAGGTAAAATTTTAAACATATACCTAATTCGAAAGAACTTATTGTTTGTAAATAATTATTGTCGAAAATTTATTTTAAACGTCAAAGTCGTCATCAAGTTGCATACTCCAAAATAAAATAATTTAATTTAAAATAAATTTTTGTTAAATTAAATGAAAACCATCATAATGGTTTTTAGTGGATTCAGAAATAAAGAAATACGACAAGTTTCGATGTGACATAGCTAGATATCATGACGAGGCCATGAAATAGCCGAAAAGCGCAGAAACCATGGTGTAGCATTGTAGACAACTGGAACAAATATTAATTCGCCCTGAAGCAACGAAGAAGCAGCATCAACAAATCGAATCCCTGAAACAGCAATTAAACGAGGAGCTCAATGCGTCCAGAGCACTGAAAGTAACAATAAGAGAGCAGGCTAAGTTAATAATAAGGCTAGAATTGCAGTTCCACATTCATCACAGTTTGTCATCACAACCAATTTATGCCGAAGCAGAATTATTTCTAGTAGACGACGATTATGCTGTAGAGATATAATCATCCGTAAAACCAGAACCATTGCCAAAACCCAAGAATGTAGTTGCAAAAATAAAAATAGCTAGTGTATATCAGGAAATTGAAAGTGTTGGGCCAGAACAGAGTTTTGTTTGAATGAATTGGTAATAGCACGCAAACAAAACACGCAGATTTAAAATCAGACCCACAAAACATCAATTAACCACACTAAATACGAGAAAGAAATAATTAAAATATAAAATCGAAAACCTAAAAATTAATTAAAATAATAACAAGATGCAAAAGATTTGCACGAAATAAACACAGAAATAACATGACAGCTACACACCAACAAGTCATTAAAATCATACATAAATATTGAGCAGTGTAAGAGCGGTATAAGTCCACCAATAGCTCGTGCCCGTGAGAGATCTCGCCGTGGGTAACGACAGACTCGAACGTAAATTCATTTACCATTATAGGGGCAGAAGGGAGATCGGGAGTCAACCTTTTGGCTGACTACCTTTCCACCTACTCCCGAAAAATCGGCCTAAAATCTTAATACTCATCGGCTAAAATAATCACACGGGGTAGTCCAGTGAGCACTCCTAAAATCTAACATCAACATACAAAACTCATAGGATCAACTTGAGGTTAAAGGAAGAGGGGCTTGCGGAAATCGATGTAACGAAAAAAATAAAATCTAATAATTAACTTATTTAAATTTGATAAAATGTAGAAGTGAGACAATTTAAAGTTATACGTAAATTTACTATAAATTCATTAATTATAACCTAATGATAACTAACTCATAAAAGTGAATTGAACCTTAAGGAATGACATGTAAATTATAAATGGTTTCCATGTGAACACTTGCCCTGAAACGTCTAACGAAGCGGACGTTACTAACTTTAATAAGGACAATAAATAGGATAATATTAATATTAATGGTATTTCTCTCCAACCACGTTGCAGTAAACACACCAACCAGCTATAAATACGCGAGCTGAATTACAAGGATAGTAAAACTTGTCTCAATTGAAATTTAATTCATGGAAAAATCAATAGTACGAAATGCGGAGCAAGGTAACATCGAAATTACTGAACAGAGTGGAGCTTCCGTCGGAGAAATAGAAAGAATAAGGAGCCAGGCGCAGATCTATCGAGAGGACTCCAGTAGCAATCCAATGCATGTCTTCGAGAAGATTCGTACCGAGGAATGTTTAACAGGTAAGGCTGATCTCGGTTCAATCTCGCAATGTACATTAATTTAATATAACTTCTTTCTGAAAATTTAATTATTTCAATGATTTAATTGTATAAAGTTAAATGAAACCTTTTATGTTAACAACTCTAACACAACTGTATTGAAGATTTAATTGTATAAAGTTAAATGAAACCTTTTATGTAAACGAATCCAACACGACTTTTTAAGAGATTTAATTATTGAAAATAAATTCGAAAGCTTTTAGGTAAACGAACCCAATGCAACTTTATAAGGGCTTTAATTATTTAAAGTAAATTTGAAGGGTTTTACGTAAACGGACTTAATAGAACTTTAATTGGGGATTTGAATAGTTCAAATAAAAGTGAAATCATTTCGCAATTGAATTTAAAATAACCTTTTTGGAGAATCAATTATCCTAACTTAAAGTGAAACCTCGTAAGTATTTATTTGTTTTAGTTCAATTTCGTACAAGTAAACCTATCGGAGATTTGGTATGCCTTTTGGTTTTGTCGTGAACAGATTTTTGGCGATCAGAAATGACCACCCAAGAATAACCCTGCAATGATGAAATTTATTCCTGATAACATACCTCTCTATAATACGGAATGCTCAGTTAGCGGCAACTAAAAAACCACCTAGATAAATGACTCGAGGATAACGCCTAACTCGTGTAAATGGATAGTCCACTGCCAAGGGGTTACATCATTAGCTTGAATTAAACCGAAAGAGAGTCGAGATTATAAATAGGTTTAGCTAGCTGGAGAGTGGACGAGAAGAGAACAAGTAGTTCGTGAATTGAATGAATAGGCGCTTATTTGTAATGATTCCAGTTGTGACTACGCCAGTAATTTTAGGGACGATTAAGCAAATATACGCGCCCCTTATTAACATCGAGGTATCTAGATAACGGTTATTGGTGTATAATGAGTCGCGATGTAAATGAATTTATTATTAACACTAACAGATACACCCAGCAGTAGATGGATCGACGCCGATCGTACAACTTTTACAGTCCCAAATAGATTTGCTGGGAGATACAGCCAAGGCTTATGGGATCGGGATTATTCCATTTCGACTTACGGTACTCCCGAATGGCCGTGTCGGGATCCAGAGAGTCGAGACAAGGATACGGAACTTCCAAGTATCCTAATCAAAAGACAACCCGGCAGAAATCCAGCCAGGGAGATACGACAAAAAGCAGAAGGAGCACTGCACCGTTTCGAGCAGCTGAAACGGCGGTACCAACACTTGGCCAATCAACAAAGAGAGCATCTGGCACTGATTAATAGGGATATCGTCAGTGGACCTATCCCGAGTTCAGATGGTTACTTACATCGTTACGGAGTGGCCTATAATCCCGAGGATCCAGCTCTTTTGGAGTGAGACGCACCCGTACACCTGGTCGTCCCAAATAGTCTATTACAGCCAGACATCCGGGGCATATTGGAGGACCAAGGAACCGAAAAGCACGCCTATTCTCGAAGGCGTTTGGCTTTCAAAGGACCACAGAGAAACTAATTGTGTGATTACATAAATAAATGTGTTTCTTTTAACTATGTATTTTGTTTTGTTTCGAATATTTTTATTATATTATTTTCACCCAAGATAGAAACACTAATATTAAATTCACCTTGAAATAGCAACGAATAGTAAGGTTAGGTAAATTTTGAAACTCTGATTTCATTTACGATTTACTAAATTTGTAGAACTATAATTTATTGGATATTACTGTTATTAAGGAAATTCAGCGATGGATGCAATCCAAGGAATTACAAGAGAATTAAAGAAGCTCCGTCAAGAGAATGACAACCTCCACCAGCAATGTCTCCAACTAAGCCGCGAACTCCAGTAGGTCAAGGCTTCCTGGTCCGAGCCGTCGAGAGTAAAACGGCTCTGTCAAAAGATTGATGCTGCGCAAAAGGGTTGGCAAGAAGAGAGAACCCTAAACCAAGCCCAGAAAATCCAAATTCGTGGATTAGAGATGGTCATAGCGGCGAACCAGGAAGGAAGGGCAGTCACTTACCATCTGTTATTTGCCCCGGCGCAGATAGCTTACCGGGATCAAGAGAATCCCGTAGCACGACCAAATCCGTCAAGGCCCGGAGCAAGGCCAGGAAAAGCCGAACGTGCACGACAGATACTACGGAAACAACATAACGATTGAAATTATCCTTGTAATGTAATGTGAATAGTAAATAAACCATTTCTTTTGTTGTTTGCTCATTTTTAAAAATGAGTATGTTGATGATACAAATAATCTATAGGAGAATCAATGACAGCTAACAGAATCAAGTAAGGAAAGTAAGGGACCTAAAATGGTAAGACGAGCACAGACCTCCCATCGGTAGCTTGCTGAACCATCTGTAGACCGAGTCTTAGCAGTTTTGAAAACAAAGCTCACTTTTGACGGTCACAGAACCATTGGTTGCATTACCAACGTCGCGTAGCGACGGGTAACCAGTGGCAGTCGCATAGCATTATATGATTGAGGTCAGGGACATAAGAGCCACTACGGACCCCACAAAAGCTTCCCGTTTATTGGGGTAATTAAAGAGAATATCTGGGCAATTTTAAAAACGAATTTTGTTAACAATTGAAATTATTATTGTGATGAATTAAAATAGTAACATTTCATTTTAAATAAGAATTGCTGTCTCAATGTTTTTTCTTTACATTTAAAATAAACGTATCAATACATAAATTAATATTATTTAACAGGTGAGAATGATTTAGACATGAAACCTTCTATGGTAGTCGATGGATCCAAGCATATGCCAGTACATTTGCAGCTTTTGAAGAAAGACTCATCTTTTGCTGACAATCCACTCGCTAGTATACATTACCAACCCAGCAATATTATTCCTTATTCTTTAAGGAAGCATTTACCAATCATAAATATAATTAATAATTTTAATTAAAAAATGTGTGAGCACAAAATCTGCGAAATTTCTCGTTATTATAATATTCTGACAAACACTTAATATTCAAAATAATAATTTCTGAATTTTAGTAAAAACCGATTTTAAGTTATATAATTTCTTGAAAATTGTATAAGCAGATTATATTACGATAAAATAATGAGTACTTCAGCTTTTTTTACAAGATTCAAATTAACGCTTAAATTCTTTTTATAAAAACCATTACTTTATTTATAAACAATATCTTGTTTGAATATTTCATTTTTGAAAAAGAAGTGTTAATTTTGAATGCTTGAACAAAAAAACAATTACTTATCAAATTTTTAAATTATTAGTTAAATATTTATATAATGTTTCCAAACCGAGCTCCTGTAAGAAAAAAATTAAAATTGGTTGATGTTATGAATTTCTTATGCACAATATTTAGGTACCTCCAGGTTCTGGTTCTTCTTATAAATTGTCAATTCCAGAAACATGTGATAGAATTAAAGAAGAATTTTCCTATTTTCAACAACAAACTCATAAGTAATAATTAATTTTATGAAGCATTATAAAATTAACGAGAAATATTAGCTTTCATGTTGAAAGGGAGAAGATAATCCAGGAAAGAAGTGAAATGCAAAGATTATGTATTATGTATTACGAAATGGCGCATGGACTTAACTTAGAAATGCACCGACAGGTTAAATATGATTTTTCTTTCTCTAACTTAACATTTATGATTAAAGTAACACTTTTGTCTATTAGTAGTGTTTAAATCGTTAATTTATAAAAAAATAGTTTAATTGAAATTGAAATTTTTTCCCATGATTATATCTTTATAGTAAAAGACAATTTAGATGACTATTTTGACACATTATTAGCGGTTCTGATTGTTGATTATCAACGCCTAAGCGTTCAGTCTGTCACCAAATATCATTTTGAATTTTCATTGGTGTATCTCATTACATACAAACACAGTTAAAAAGGAGAAATTGAATCAGTGTCTAATAAGGCGAACTATAAAATATAAGTTTACATATGTTATTAAGATTTTCACTAATATGTTGTTTTAGATTTGGTTGAGGCATGTTTGTGTTTGATAATGACCGTATGTAAGAAATGTGTCTGTAACAATTTTTATTTGTGTCAGCAGAGTTAATGACACTAGTCTATTTATATTCATTCACTCATGTTGTTTAATTTCTTCCACCTGAACTGCGCTCGCACTTTGCCAACTTGTTTGTTTTTTGACATTTTAAGGGAATTATTTTCTAAATTCGAACATTTGATAAACGATAGTTGATTTTTATTATACAAATATTGTTTTGTATTTAAATATTTATCAAGTGTCTCGAAATGAAAATTAATTTTTCAAATTTTTAATTATTTTATTTAAATGTTTAAATTTCAAATTAAGTAATTCAATTGATCAAATAATAAGTAGATTGCATTTAATATTATAGATTTTTTAAAAGTATTCCAAGATAATGGAAATGTGATATAAAATGCTACGAAAAATGAACATTACAATATTGTGGTAAATTTTTTCCATTAGCATTCAAGGTTTTTATTTTCAATTTTATTATTTATATAAATTCAACTAATCCTAAATTGATTTTAAAAATAAAATTCCTTAATAAATTATTATTGTAAAAATATAATACAAAATAAATTAATTTGTGAGGATTTCCATTATTCTGCATGTCCAAATTTTTGTGTTATAATCGGATTTTCTTAAAATTTCTACATTAAATTTTAATTTCATCTTGATTTAACTTATGCATTATCAGAATTATTTTCTATAATTCATTTTTTAAAAAAATAATTATTTTTGTATTTAATTGTTAATTAATTTAAAAATGCAAAAATTATGAGGTTTGCAATTTTAGCGTAGTAAATTATTGAAATTCGTAAATTATGCAATAATCAAACATTACATAATGTATTTGTTTTATGTCAAGGTTATCAAAGGGTTTTTAGTGGTTATCGGTGATGGTTAATTTGCTATCTTTATTGTGATTGGCTCATTAATATAATGAATTCTAATTTTGCTTGATATATTATCTGAATTTATGGCACTAATGAAGTTTCAAATTTCACCAATTTTCACTTTTGCAATGATCATAATAAATTCCCTTTATTCCTACTACTTCAACTCATCCTCAGATGTAAATATGAGAGCATTATTGGCATAATCGTAAATTTTCATTTAGTATTCGTGAAAGATTTCATTTAATAAAATTAACATAAACGATATAAGTTAATGAATAAATTCACTTTCTATTATTATTGCTTTACTTCACTTGTTTATAACATCAAAGGCATGATAACCCAACCATTAAAATTCCTGAATAAATTATAATGTTACTAATATAATATAAAAATAGAACGTTAAGTGATAAATTCAATCATGTCACAGGATCACCAAAATGTTTAATATTATTATTGACTTCACGATAAAACCTTATTTTAATTGTTTTAAAATCTTTTTATCCCTTTCACCGATCTAGGTATAATTTATTTTAACTGCATGTAAATACATTTATTTATTTAACGCGGATATTCTGTACTGCCATTTTTTAAGTATTTCTAAAATCGTGCTAAACAAATAAAAATATTGATTCTGGTCTGAAATAAAGATAAAAGAATTTATAATATTTGTATTCACGCCTATTTGTATTCTTATTGAAAAAGTGTCCAGTTAGTTTCGAAATGACATTATTAAAAAGAATAATGATTAGGTTTTGATAGCTTCAATAATCCAAAAACATAATTGTATATACAGCAGATCCGTGATTTTAAAGCTTTGAATTGACTGAAAAATGTATAACTGTGTACTAAAATGACTGCAGACATAACATTAAAATAGAAAGAAAACTTGAATTCCTAGCATGTAAACTCAGGGTTTCACTGTGATACATATTTTTCAAGCTAACATTTTATCATATAGTTCGCTATAGTTTTCCTCCAATTCATCAAATAGATAAATTTAATTTTTAAGTCATAATTTTAATATTTAATATTTTCCTAACTTCGAAAACGGTCTTTAAATGGGATGAGCTACGATTACCAAGGTCCTCGGTAAACGTCGAACATCATCAAAGTATTAATAATTGTCACCTCACTCATGTGATTATTTTTTCCTTGCTATTCCAAATTTAACACAATTCATAACTACTGTGAAGTTAACCATCATTTTTTCTATATATTATATATGAATTGTTTTAAGAAAAATTTAATTGGGGTCATTTCGATTCATAGAAAAGTTATATTTCATAGGAAATTCTTACAAAAATGTGATATTAGAATTTTTATGAAATATTAAATTATATTTTAGAAAGTTTGACAACTAAATTTCAATAAATTAAACAAATCTATGGGTCCCACCAATTTTATCGCATTTGTAACCATATTTTGTTCAAACCTTGATTTTTAATGTTAATCTTATAGAATTTTTAATTGAACACTTAATCTGAAAACAAAGAGTTATCACAAAAACGTTTTATAAAATTTATTCAAGTAAATAGACTTAATTAATTAACAAGAACATATAAAAACTTTCAGAATGTTTACAGATTAAGTAAATTTTAGGTCGAACTCCTGATTTTTGGAATATATTTATATTTCAGTTATTAATTTAAAATTAACAAAAATTCTAATATAACTGAAAAATTAATTTTTTATTATTTTCATAAATTAACAGTTAATTTAATATAGAAATACATTGTTTAAGTTCCAATTTAAGTAATATCTAAAATTTTGTTTTTAAAATATTTCTCGTAAAGATGGAACCATTCGAATTAAGCACTGCGAGAAAGAAAGTATATAAAATCAATTGTATTTGTAGTTAATTTTTAAAAAATATATACAAAAATCACCAAATCGAAGAACCATGATTTTAAATACTCAACTTTAATAACTAAATTCAATTAAAATTTATCGATAATTTTATTCGACTACATAAATTGTTCGGTGCTTTTAATAAAATTTTCAATTTGTATGAAAAAATTGCAACATGAATTAATGTTACCATTTATTGTAATACAACTAGTTTATCTAAATTTTTTTTAATTGAAAAAAAACTTTCGAAAGTTACAAAATATTATTTTTAAACGTTTTTTGATTATATTCGAAGCAAATTTGTTTAACATCAATAACAAATTTGCATTAATGGTTATCTATTATTGGTTATAAATATACCGAATAATTATTTTTGTTCCGATAAAAGTTTTTACTAATATTGTTGAATATATTTGACAACATTTTTCTTTTAATATTTCCATATATTAATCCTAGGACAGTCGGATTTGATTTTTATTAAACCCGTTTGATGGGATTTTACATTTTTACATTATTACCCAAATAAATTTAATTTCTTTAATTCTATGAAATACCTAAATGTAATTTGTAAAGTGGTACTGATTTTCCAAAAAATATAATAATATTAATAATAATGTTTATAATTAAAAAATAATTAAAATTTTTATGAAAGTTCACAAAAAGGACACACAAATTTTAAAATATATATTCAAAAAAACCTATTAAGAACTGTCTTCAACCTTCAAGTGTTGCAAAAACAGAAAATAGTACAGTGTAAATACTAAATATACGCTACATTAATCGATACTGCGAATACTATCAAAATCTAAGACGAATTATGTCGAAGATAAAAGGTGTTTTAGAAATTTGCAATAAATTCTACATTCCAAAAGTCACTAACCGAAAATTTTTAAATAAAAATCTATTTTCTTTTTTATTATTTGTTCAAATTTTCAAAAATCATAAAAAACTTTAATTGTTACAAACGTAAAAGCAAATCAATTCTTGTTTAAACTAAGTAAAGCATTAGAAGAATAGGCCATTCAATACAATTTATAAGGATTCGGGTGTTGAAAAAAGAATAATTAGATATTGTTTTCTCAGTAAAAAAATATATTAATTTTACGGTTAATTTCAAGTTTTAAATGTTATAGTATTTGAACCAGGTTGCTAATACGAGAGACATTTTAAACCTTTAAAGCACTCATCCGAGTTAATTACGGTACAAGAAAATTAAATTTTGCCACACCGAGGTTGAACTTTGATTTCACATATAATTACAACAAATTTATCCACTAAGACACAAATGATTTTCAGCCGAGAAAAGTTGTCATCGGCTTTTATCAGAAAGTTGCGACAAGTCTTTTTTTATCAGATTTGCATGTTTTTTGTGTATACACAAAAGAATTGGTAGGAAAACGACCGTTTTCTGATTTTTTTTATGCAATAAAGGGATTATATTTAGGAACGATTGATTTTGGATCTTCAGATATTATGCGAAATATTATATGTATCATTTTTCAAAGTCAGCTTTTTATGAATAATTTTATCATAACTACAAACCCTTTATTTGATTATAAAGAAAAGCTAAATGTGTCTATTAATAATAAATGAACTTTAATCTGAAATTTTAAGAAAGAATTGTTATTATTAATTAAATATTTACTGTACTTTGTTTATCATTTTCATGTCACTTAATACATTCTTTATGTTGATGTTCATCGACAGTATCAAATAAGTTATTTTCGGTGTCTATTTAACTTTACCAAGTTATTGTTGTAAGTCATTTGTTATATTTTATAACTATAAAATCGCTTATTCTTATTTATATTATTTGTATGAACTTTAAAAGCACCAACTGATGATAATTTAATTAAATAATTTCACATTCGACAAAAAGTTTATGCATTTATTTTAGATTTACTTATTTAAATAGTTTTTAATCTACTTTTTTAATATCGTTAAATTACTATGAAAGTATTTTATTACAATTAACAAAATTTTTTATTCATAGTTGATCTGTTGTTTTTTAATATTTCATTTATTTTCGTTGTAGCTTATGATCAAATTTTCCCCATGTCTCACAAATTCAATTCATTTAAACTTTAAAAATAATTACTTTTATTTGTTAAAATAATTAAATGCTGATTTTTGAATTCTAGATGGAAATAGCAAAGCGGTTGAATGCAATTCTCAATCAGTTAATACCTTATTTATCACAAGAGGTAAGATGAAATGTTCTTTTTAATGCAATCATTTTCTCAGAATTTAAAGTAAAGTAATAAAAAGATTTTAAAAAATATGAAACAAATATATTTGAGTATTGTAATTGATAAGTTTATCCTAATGAGAGCTTTATATTGTTTGTACATTTCAAAGATGCTTTAAAAATAAATTAAATTGCTAATGGAATGATACTACACAATTAGTCATCGATAGTAAACCCCACTGCCGACTCGATTTTGCAGTGAATAAAATAATAAATAAATCTTATACATGAATGGTAAAATCATTTCCTCTAAGAATGTAATATTGGGTTGGAGCTCTTTTTAAGACATTCATTTTATTACATTAATTTGGAGGTTAAAAATGTGGGGTTACATTTTGTCAACTTATCAACAAGAATATGTAAAAACTGCCGTGTTCTATCCACGGAAAATAAAGAAAATTCTTTAATAATATTCATTAGAATATTTGTTACAATATTGTACTAGTTAAAATGAAGACAAAAATAAGTATCCAAGTATTTTAATATATTCCAAGCATTATAATCGTTTTGTTTGCTTTTCGAATTCTGCTTATTTCATACAATATGTAGACCACCAAAGATAAGATAGTTAAACACCTGGAATCAATTCATTTTATAAAAATACACAAAAAATTCATTAATTTTATAGAAATAAGAACCTTTTTGTGATACATTTTTTAAATCACATTATATTAAACTTGAATAATTCACATTTAATTTTTTACACCGTTGAAAAAAATAATCTCAATAATTTATTTAAAGGTGTATCAAATAATCTTTAATTATTTTTAATCAATCCAATAATTAAATGAATCAGATTAGTTTATATATTTATTATTATTAAGTTTATATATTTCACAGCATTTAAAAATTGAGGGATTTGTTTTAATTACGTGAATATTTCACGAATAGTCTTTGAAAAATTGTATTTTCCCTTTCTCACCGTTCAATGTTCAAAAAATATATGCACCAATTCTGTTTTATTATAAAGTAAGCACATGTAAAAAATATTAATCTCCAATGAATAGATGAATAATGAATAATACATCTAAATATAAAGAAGTTGAATAAATATGGTTCTCGGCTGTTGGTCAATTTTATTTTTACACCGAAATATGCGGTCCTCCGCGCGTGAAAGGGAAAGTTTTGCCTCAGTTTATTTATTATTTCACATATTTGTATTACTTTAATAATTAGAAATTTTAGCAAGTTGATTGCCATTGTACAAAGTCAAAAACTTGTCCAATGTACCAACTAATTTTTTTCTGATCATTTTAAAATAAATAATTTTGTTGATTAAATACGTTTAAAATAAAGAAATGTCGGTCAATGCAAACGCTAGTGCTTATAATCTGTAACCAGCGTAGCAAACAACCTGTTAATTTTCAACAACGCTTCAATTAAGATGGAAAGTTTTTAAAAAATTTCCTTCGTCATTTTTAAATGTAAAATTTTCGATTTATAACGCTTTAAACTGGCCATATATGCAAAGAAATATTTTAAAAACTAATTATCAAAAATTTATTTGGGGTTTAAAGTGATGATACATCATAAAGCAGAATCTTGCACACTGAATTAATTTTAAGTCTGGGTCATGATGCTGCCCAAATTCAAGAGTTGTTTTAGCGTTGTAGATAAATGTTGACGTATTAATGCTTTGCAATATCGTTGTAAACTAGAATGTGACAAGGAACTGCTTCAAATTCTGACATGCGTATTCAATTTTGAAAAATATATCATCACTACATTGTTTGTAATGACTTACATTTCTTTTCATATTGATAGTTATAAATCAATTTGTAATGAGAATTAATGGAAATTGGACAATGTTGATTATTGGTGTAATTAACGACAGAAAGTTTTTTATATATACAAGTAAAACGATAAATTCTCACATATCATACATATCTTGAACGATTCTATGGTATTATAAATTTTGAAGAATATGTATATAATATATGATATTATAGAAAAAAAATCATGAAAAGGTTGACAAAATTTCATCAAAAACTCATTAAATTTCCTCTAACAAGCGTTAAAACCTTCTGCATAGAGTGCCATATCGCGTACGTCATATAACTTATTATCAATTAACTTATTGGAAAATCGCTAATGTAATAAAATTTCTTTTTTTGAAAATGAAATACGTAACTTTCTTTAAAAAATAAATGTGTCAAATAACTTTCTTCATTTATCCGCGCAATGTTAATATTAAGTGAAATTTTTTTACCACATCAAACCTAAAAAAATTCAATTAAAAATAATGTTGCATATATTTAAAAGTTGTCGTTAAAAATTTTATCCTGCTGCAACACCACGGGAAGTGAAACTTTAAATTCCCACGCGAAGGGTTAAAGAATGTTTTTATAAGTGTGGATGTTGAAGTTAACCATAATCTATAATTATGGTTTAGTTTAATTGAAGTATTATTTGTTCCATTATTGAATTGGCACATTAATATGTTTAAATATCTGATATGAATTAAAAATAAAGTCTATGTATTTATCGAATTCGTTAAAATGAGTTCAAACGATTTCAATCATGTCGTTTAATCTATCGATAAAAATAACACTTTACAAAGTTCCCAACGAAGATAAATTCAACATTTATATTACATTCATTTACAAGTATTATTTTAATATTTGGTTCAGCATCAGGGTCAGATTTCAACTGCAATCGAACGTGCTAAACAGGTAACAATGCAAGAATTAAATTCAGCAATGATGGTAGGTTTGTCAAATACTTTATATGTAATACTTTTAAAACAGCACACGGAAGAAGCAAAATGCTCAAAGTTTTTTAATGGTGGTAATTTTGGATTTCCAGATCAATTAGAATTCTATAAAGTAGAATAATCAATGTTCAATTGTGTATTTTATTTCATTATTGTAGCATATGCTTAATGCTGCTGCAACTTTGAATCCTTCTGGAGGATCTAGTACTGTTACATCTGGTGGATCATCATCTGCCAGTGGTTTTCCTTTACCTTCGCCTGCTCCACTCATGTCAAATTCTCTTAGTGGAGGTGGTGTTTCTTCAGTTCCATCACAAGTTCCCAATGTTCCACCTCTTCCTCCAGTTTCAGCTGGCGCTAATGCTTCATCATTAGCTGCTGGTGCTGCAAGCTTTTTTGCTAATCTTATGGCATCTGGAACATCAGGATTTGGCCAAAATGCATTAGCCGCAAATGCTGCCTTGGCAGGGAATCCTGCTGCTGCAAACTTCTTTTTAAATGCTTCATCAGGCCAGCAATTGAATACTAACAATCTCAATTTAGCATCAGCTCTTTTAAAACAAGAAGCTGATAAACACATGAATGATGATAAACAGGTTCTATAAATTATTTTATCCCTTCTTTATTACCATTCAACGTTTTTAACATTAATTTATACCTATATGATCTCATATGAATTCCTCGAGTTTTTTCTAAAACCACTGAATACACTCCTAATGCTGTGTCTGTGAATCGGGGCCAATTCGATCCCATTGTTAATACATTTACCAAATAAAACATAATTCTATCTGTCCACGAGGTCTTTTCTAGTACTAAAAATCAAATTGTGACAGGCAAAGTGCAAAATATATAATGGAAACTAATGCAAGCTGAATACTTGGACCAGTATTCGATATTTGATTCACAATCTTGCTTGCAAAAAGCTCCAGAACCAAGCACAATTTTCCATTCATTTAATACTAATCATATTAGCATTTATTAATTAATTACCGTTTATTAATTATGCTATAAAGACCGTTTTGCATAGACTCAAAGCTATTTAAAAAAAAAGAATAATTCAAGATTTATTCCTAATTACATACTTTTATTCAATTCTCTCCGTTTTCCGAACTGCTTATCGATTCACAGATCCGATATAAGGGATATAAGGGGGGGCGAAAGTCCAGTGAATTAGCATCCCAATTCTCTCTGTGACAAAACCAATATTTAGAAATGTTCCCGCCGGATTCTCATAGTAATCACGTGCATGCCTTCAGCCTTGTAAATAATAAATGCCGATATTAAAATTGATTTTATGGATAAATGACAAGAACAATTCTAATAACACCACTAATCTATTTGAAGTTTATTAATCGATTTAATTGATTTTGTCCAATATTTCCCTTATATTTCTGTTGTATTTAAATGCTGATATTACTGGATATAATGGAAATATATCGCCTTATTAAAGAAACCACACCTTAAATTGAAATATCTATTGCTCTATTATAATAAAACCAAAATAGCGAATTGAAATAAATGATTAATTCTTAAATTTAAGATGAATTTACACAATTGTAATTTCTGCAGTTATTATATTAATTACATTGCTTCTTCAATAAATTAAGTAGTGTGTGACTATTGACTATCAATCTTTTATTCTCCTCTACACAATGTGTGCGCGCGTGTGCCTGTGTGTGTGCTTTAATTATCTACTGGCCTTCTACAAATGCTTCTACAAATAGATTTTCTACCTACATTTCTCTGATTGTTTGTGTGTATATCTCTCACTGGCTGTATGTCTAAGCGTGCAGGTGTGTGTTTGTAAGATGATTTTGTCTGCTGGAAATTAATTCCTAGTTTATTAATTATAAATAATAATATGCATCGTTTCACCTATGCTTTTTTATAGTAAGCCGACTCGCAAGACACCAAATAATTGTGCTTTTCTAACCAGCTATAATCATCATCATCTATGTTGTCAAAGCAGCAGCCAGTCGTTTTATTGGCAAATTGCATGCGTGTATTAATGAATGTTCAAGTTAAACCCGAATGAGTTACTTGTTGTCATCAAATAAATATAATTTATTTCATCTCACTGGCAGGTAGAATGTGTGCACAACAATTTTATATCGCTGATTAATTGAGAATACAAAATAACATTTTAAGTTAGAAAGCTGTGATAGTTGATAGTCTTCGTTACACAGTTGTTTTTTCTGTATGTCCTATCTTTTTAGGCAATATGATGGCAGCAGTCATTTTATTTTCTGAGTATCTGTTATAGCCAGACTCTGATTTAATGTGTTGAAACTTAAGCAAATTTATTTGTTTTATAATATTTGTTAGATAATAAATAAATATTTATATTTATTATATATATAACATTATATGATTTTATTATTATTTATACATTTAATTTTGGTATATATATAAATCGCACTTTTAATTAATTTAATTCTTAGATTTAATTTTATATAATTTTTATTAATTTCTGTTTAATTTTTAATGCATTTAAATCATGTTATTAAATGATTAAAATTTTAATTTAAAATTAAATTTTAATTAATTAAAAATTCATTATTTTTTATTTTTTTTACTATTTATCATTCCATTCATAAAATTGACGCTGGTTGTCGATATTATTATTATTCAAGACAATGTTGATATTAATGCCAATGAATTCTAGAAATTTGTGTGTAAATTACTAATCTCTAAATTAGAGTCTTCACATCGTTGTAAGTTTAATTCAACTAAATGATGGGGTAGACAAATAGTAGCGGGATAGCAAATCTATCTGATGCATATGCATAATTCATGTTCCTCCTAGACAGAAAAGTCGGCATTTTATTTTGCTTGTTCTATATGCTTAATGATGAATTAAATAAGTTAATTAAGATAAACTTTTCACAGGTTTATTTTTGTATGTTTTAATAAATTTACAGCAAAGACTATAAAGCTACAACTAGTTGAAAGTGTCAATTTTCTTTTGAGAAAACTGATATTCATTTGCATAATATTTTTCAGAAAGATTCCAGTTTCAGTCGCCCACCAAGTGCTAATGATAAACTGCACAACTTGAGTCGTGACAATTTATCCAATCATATATCAGAGGTTCATGAAAAGCGTAGAAAATTAGACATGAAAGTATGCTATCTTTCAATAATTTCTAGACATAATCTGATACTTAACTTGATTTGTTAATCTTTTTTTAAATAAAACTCTATTAATTTGTAAATTTTTTATTGATTTTTCGTTTCAGATTGAACATAAAGATGAAGATGAACATTATGATGTAAATTTTTTTAATTGTAAAAATATTTATTTAAAATTGATAAATTACATTTAACATTTTCAATCTTAAATATTTAATTAAAATAATTCAATATTTAAAAATAGAAAAATATTTCTTTTGACTTAAACTTTGTCGAGATATCCATTTTCCGTTTACATATGTGTAAATTAATTATGAACTTCAATTTCTTTGGTTTTTGATCGAACTTCATTACAATTGATTATATTATAGTTAATATTTAGGCATAAATTCCCCGGGGATAAAAATTTATAATAAACAAAAATAGAAATTTTTCATTTAGAATTTTTATCTGTTTTAAGTTGCAATAATTTAATTTAATTTAATTCGTTATTCTAATTTTAGTATCAAATTTTTATGTTTTATAAATAAATAATTGATTTAATTTTTTAGAAAATTTCTATTTCATTAGATTTTAATATTTGGTTTTTTAAAAAATTTGCATTAAAAATAAATTTATGCTAATTTAAATTAATTATTATTGTTAGAAAAATACTCAATGCCTGCACAATTGTAATTTTGAAAATATTTTTCTATCGTATATCTCTAATATTTTGTTGTGATTTACCAATAACGACATGAATGCTAATCAATGGAGCTAGCATAATAGGATTTTTCATTTCTATAAGTAGTTATTCTACAGTTTTTTCCCAGAAATATGAAAAATTTGTGATATATCGAATTCTAAATGTTTATGAAATATTAATTTATTCAACTAAGTCACTGACAAAAATTTAATTCAAGAATGGAAAATCAAAAAATTATTCATTTTAACAATCTAATAAATTTGTTACAGTAGAATTTTACGTTTCTATAATAATTCAAGACACATATTGTAATCAACGTTCCCTTTAAGCTTCGCACATGCCCAATTACGCACGTTAATTTAGTCTACAGAAATATTCAAAATTTTATTTTAAAACATGTGAAAAAATTTTTCTTTTAACAAAGAAAAAAATGTTTTAAAAATTTCAAAAATACTAAATTTGTCAAAAATCAATTTTTTGTTACTTTTTGATCAATATTTTTTTCTGCGTACCGAAAAAATATTACAGGGAATGTTTATTGTAGTGATATCATTTATTTATCCTATAGCTAAAAAGGATATACTGTAGTTTCTTCTTGGGCTGCAAATATGATTTATTAAGTATTTTTTTCTATTATTTATGGGACTAAATGAAGAGCTCAAATAACTAAGTTTTAAGAGAATTACTTGTACACGTCGATAACATTATCCTTTCATTACACTGGAGTCTTTGAGGCAGTTTCTAACACCATCAAATAGTGAAGCATTTAAAAGAACGCAATAAAGGTTTTGAAATTTTCATGCATTGAATTATAAGCTGGTGTTTTCATGAAAAACTAAAAAACAACGTGACAGATAGTTTAAAGGACTCGGAATGTATTAATGGTTTTGGTAACAACAAAATAAGAAAATACAAATGTCTTGACGAAAAATTGGTGGAAAGATACCATATTATATGAGTTGCATTGATTCTGTTAAACTACACAATATGCACTTTCATAATGATTTTTGGTGTTGTCTGTGAGAAACAATGTTCTAGAAGAAATAAAGTCAATGGGATACAAAAGCAGAAAAATTGACTGAAACAATGATGAGTGACTGTCTAGAATTTTGGTTCTGATGATTTCATCGGTCTAAGAAAAAGAAAGTAATCAATGTACATTCGTAGTTTGTTTAAAATTTAAGGGTACGATATGACAAATTAACGTGTCTTAGTATTAGTATGTTCACTACCGAATATAAATATATATTATATCTTTTTCAATTCCAACAAATTGTTTAGGGGACTTGTTAAAATCAATATGTGATATTATTTGTCATAAATAAATAAATTTTTCATTTGAATATTAAAAAATATATGCTGCTTGCAAAATTTTAAATTTCTACCCAGGATAAACGGTGCAGCACATTGAATGGAAATGGAAAATTAAAAGACAATGAATGGCGGCATATGGATAATTTACCAGTATTTATTTAAATATTTTTTCACTTAACATGCCAAATTTCTATTAGATTTCTCCTAGAAGTGTAGGTAGCAGCACTCCAGGATTAAATAAAAAAAAATCCAGTAAAAATGCGTTAGGTAACATCAGTGATTCCTGAACTACTGAAGTTAATAATAATTTCAAGATCTTAGTCAGGGTCCGGGAGCAAATTCATCAAACGATGGATATCCAACAACATGTAGTGCTCCTACTACTCCCGCAACCGGAAGTCTCATACCTATCGGCAGTCGTAGTTCAGAAGCTAATAATCTCAGTGCAACTAAATCCAAAGTAAAACATTTATCGATTAATACAGTAAAATTTCATCTATATATTTTAATTAAGAATCATTCTGGAAAATCACTTTCCCAATCATCCTCTAAAAAGTAATATCATTTAATGAAAATGAATTTCTATTTAATTTAAATAGTTTTGCCATTAAAGATAGAAACAAACAGTAGTATATTTTTGACATTGAAATGTTCAACTATTAATAATTCATTGGGATTAATAAAATAACTTATTCAATGTTATCTTTCTATATACATATAATGTTTTATTTAATTAACTAATTCGTTTCTTTCAATTCGCTGGGTTGTAAATAAATAACTATTCAAACAAAATGATTAAATTTTAATTTAAAATGAATATTTGTTTTAATAGTGTAATATAATATAAAATTATTTTTCTGACAGAAAAATTGGGAAGTGTTTTTTTAAATATCTCAACTGCATAATTTGGGTTAATTTGAAATTTTTAGACGAAGTCCTGCGATCACGGAATTATACAATTTAACTATGTCTTTTGATGACCGGTTAATCGATCAAAACCAGTTTTATAATGACTTCATGCACCTAGGGGTGCGGGGTCACACATTTGTGACTATGTGTGACGAGGGAGAGGGGGTGTTTAAGAACTGTGACGACACGTCTTAAATTTTATACTAATTTCCAGGACCTCCTTTTTAATACATGTTTTCTCATACTATATTAGACTGCAGCATTACACTAAATACATACTAAAATGTGAATAAAGTGATTTGAAATACGTTCATTTTCAAATATGAAATACGACTTTTTATGAGGACCAAAGATTTGTGACGTCATATTTGAAGGGGAGTCTAAAATTCTGTGACGAAGAGGAGGGAAGGGTAAAAATTTGGCCAAATTCGCGTGACGTCATTTATGGACGGTCCCATATTAGTTGAGTTTAATAATATTTCGGAATGGAGCTTTATTGTGTTTGGTTTTGTTAATACCGTTTTTTGGTTATATATCCTTATATAACGTAACAAACATACGCGCAAACCAGTGTCAAAATCTTCATCTATTAAAATGCTTACAGTGTTACTTCCACAAGCTCAGAAGTAACACAAGCTCTTGCAATTATCAAATCACATCTCTATCACTTCCCCATCCAAAAAAATAGGAACGAATCTGTTTTCTGAGACCAAACGACTTCAATCTGGTGACAAAAGTGACATTAAGATGTTTTGAATGTATCCTCGTGATAATTTGACGTTCTTTCTAGATTAATTTCTGTAATTTTTCATTAACAAAAAAAATTTTTTGTGGTCAGATTTCTTTTTTGTTCAAAAACTTAGGTTTTCAACTGTCACCCAATATTTAATAGAGGTATCCTTTTTGAACGTTTTCTGCAAAACGCGAAACTTGATTGCGCTGTGATAGCAATACTCCACTTCAAAAACCATGACTTTAGAAAAATTGAATTTAGGATTTTCGACAGTGTTGAGTCAAGTATTATTGGACATATTTTTTATAGAATTTAAATATAATGATTTTAAATTCCCATTGGATTTATTTACAGGCTATTATAACTTTTATCATCACTAACCAAAAATGGTAATTTTCATTTTGGTTATTAAAATTAATTAAAAAATAGTATTGTATTGCAAAACCAATTATAAAAATATCTGTCAAATAGTCATTACAATCTGCATTTAAATAACGATCATTCAATATAATTAATGCTAAATTCTCATTTAGAAAATAATTAATGCTCGTTTAAAGTCTTTTAATTTTAAATATTAACTAAAAATCTTTAAAATTCCATTGACCGAATAAATAGCAGCCAGTATAATTAGATAGTAAACCAGAGCGTACATAACAAAAAAGATTTTTTAAGTAATTTACATAAAAAAACTATGTGTATTCAAACTGAATTTTTCCCTACAATGCCCTTACTGAACTACACAAAAGGCGAAATAAATTGAAACTTCCAATCCTTGAGTTTGGGCCTTATATAAATTACCATCACGTCTAGTGTATTGTATTTATGGACTGAGTTCAGTGCGCTGAATTACTTTTATTTAAAATGAAAATGTTATAAAATAAAATTTAACTTTTATAACTCCGACAAATCACAAACCTGAAACAGCACTTATAACTTTTCAAACCGACCGAATTCGAATGATGTGCTGTTACAAGTTTACATTTTATTTTGTAACATTGAATTATTTGCTCAATCAAGAGTAGAAAGTGTGATTAATCCAGATAAACTTGTTTAAAGTTTACTTTGATAAATACTTTTACTTTTCATTGATTTTACTTTGAAGGTTCTTTAGGATGAGTTTGTTATCACTTATCTAAACCAGGATTCTTCAACGCAGGATTCTCGGAACATTCTGTGTATCAAAGATTGCATTTATTAAAGATAAATCATTCTTTTTATTTTCAATAAGTAAAACTGAATTATTTCCTTAAAACATTTGCTTAAAACTTGTTGAATTTGATAGCCAAATTTTTTTAAAAAAAAAAATGTAAGGTTCCTATGAGAAATCTTGGTGATTAAAAAGCCTCTTGCTTGTAAAAGCTGAATACTCCTGATCCTAGCTATAAAATATTTAATCTTTATTAGTGAAATTTATCTTTCCTAGAATTTTCAATCTTTAATATGAAATTTATATTTCCAATAGATCATTTTTTGGAAACAAGATTGGTTTATATATGCTTCAATATTGCACCATGACAAATTCAGTTTAAAGCAGTGGTTCTTAACCAGAAGTGCGAGTTTACAATTTTACAAATTACTGTACTTATGCACTTAAGTACCTCCCGGGTTCGAATCCAAAAAATACAAAATACTAACCTAACTGGATTTTTTTTGGTCCAGAACTGATCTAACCCCATACCTAACCGTGTTTTATTTTATTTAATTTATTATTTTAGAATCTAAATTTTAGATAATAGTTAAGATTTTAAAAAAATTGTTATTATTGATAAAAAATATATTGTGCATTGATTTTTTTTCAATTTATATAATTCCTTATTTTTGGTAAGGGGTGCGAGAATTTTGTTTGAACGCTTTAGGGGTGATAGTAGCTAAAAAAGTTAAGAGCCACTGGTTTAAAGTTATTATAAGTGATCATTTTAAAAATATGTAATCGTTTTTTGTCAGAAAAGTATGTCGAAAATATGCGCTCTTATTCATTTTTTTGTGTTTGTTTCAAATTGTGATATTGTGAAGTAAATTTACATTACGAAAGATCGCAATATTTGTCAAATATAGTACTAATTTATTATTAAAATACGTTACTAAAATTTAGAAAATCGCTATTTGAATATGAAAATACATATCTATAAATTACTCTATTAAGTTTACTTATCACGGACTATTTTTCGATTTATAAAGCTATAATTGATATATAATGCTAAGATTTGATAAACGTCAGCGAAATATTTATAAATTGTAAGTATGCTTTCACATTTTATTCCACTGGTAATTAATTCATTTCAATATTTGTTATTTATCGTTAAATATTAGTGTAAAATGTTATTAATTATGATCTATTGGTGTCGAACTAATCACTTTCTTTATCGATTTAAAATTTGGCTTCTTGTTGTTGTTGTTATATTGGTTGACTGACTGGTTACTGCAAATATGAAATTTATTGCCCCATAAATTTAATTGAAATTGGTGCTGCTTTAAAGAATGTTGGATAATTGCGATTTTATTTTTATCTGAACTAAGTTAGTAATTTAAATTTTAAAATTAAATCGATTTTTTCCAGTTGTAAAATGATAATTATTGTTTGCATTACTTACTTTACTTGACGAATCCATAAAATCCAAAATGTGTACAATTTATAATGAATTATACAAGCCTAATAAACAATATTGATCATTTTATTTAGTGAATCAATACAAATTTGAAATATCTTTCAAAAATATAATATATATATAATGGTTATATTATTAATACGGTTCATTAGAAGTTATTAAAAATTGAATCACATGTCACTGGATTCTAGATTCATATACTTCAGTGGCGTAAGGGGAAGTGAATTGAAAATAAACAATAGTAATTTTTTTAATAATATTTTCATGGATTAATTTTTAAATTTCTTATTTTTTCAATTCAAGTAATAATTTAATTTATGATTAACTTATTTTAATTATGAGAAATTATTACTAATCTTGACAATAATTAAGGTTCAGATAATTGTCTATCATACTTATTTAAAAAGACTAAAATTATAATATTAGAAACATTAATTGATATTGTTAATAAATCAAAATAATGACAAATATTTTTATTTGAGAATGTAATATTTCTAATAACAATTGAGAAAATATACTGAAAACGCACTGTAAACAAATATCTTGGGTAAACATTGATTAAATGTGTTATGCGGATTTATAAAATTGTGTTTCAAATAGCTTTCTCTGTTGAGCTAAATATTGAACTGGGAACAATTAAAATCACTTAACTTACATATTTAACAAATAAGCAATATTGCATTTCGATACTAATCTTATCATTGCTTATTATTACCACTCATATTCTAAATAATTAATTATCATTCCAAAAATACAATAAAATTTTATCATACAAAATAAGATAAGTTATTGAGCTTTAGAGGTTAATTGATTTCTTCTCACATGTTCTGAGATTGATGGTGCTATTTATGATAAAATGTTGCTACTTCATTCTGAGTAATAAAAATAATATTTTTTCAACTTTATTCTAAGTTCGAATAGACACCTTAAAGATAATGCGTCATTTACTTACAAAGCATTATATTTTATTTTGAGATAAATGTTTATTTATTTTAATATAAACAAGATAATTAAAAATACGAATATGCTTATTATAAATACCAATAAAATACTTATGAATATGGTTTTTCTTTGTTTATTAGTTGAATTAGTATCAACATGAAACATTTAAATATTTCTTTTAACATCCTGTAACGCTGAAAATCACCTCCAGACACAATTACTTTTTTCAGAATTTTTATAATGCATATTTTTTCATTTATGAGCACTTGATTAAAGAATTTTGAAAATTAAGATTAATTAACATGCAATAATGAAAATAACGGAAGACAATTTAATAAAATTCAATTTCAATGTAAATTATGTTTCCAGGTATTTAATATTCACAAAATAATTCAAATGAAAATGAAGAACATTATTAATCTTCGTTTTTTGTATTACTGGTGATTGACTAAAAATATTTTTCAATCAAAATTTTACCTTTATAAATATTACAAATATGAACCAATACTAAGTAATTCATTTTATTTCCATTGTGTTAATTATTTTATTTAATTAGTTGCAATATTAATTTCAATAATAATAAAGTTTATCATCATATTATTTATTAATGCTAAATTAATTTCGTATTCTGTATTTTTTAGATTTTTCATCGGAGCGAAACATAAAATGATAATTTATTGTAATTTCAATAACATAAATTAATATATTAATGTAACTATTATTGTCCTGCGTTTCATTTTTAAAAAATAACATCAGATGAATAAATTCATTCAATTAAAATGTAATCCTTGAAATAAAGTTTCAAATTTTTTAAAGTTAGAAAATTTATAGACAACGGAATATTTTAGATAAAGCAATATTCATCAGCAAAGTTTTATTGTAGGTATTTTTATACTTTAGCATCCTGTTTTTATCGTTTAAAATCCAAATACATCTAATTATGTACCGGTAGCATATTTTTGAATAATATTATTAAACGTGCCACCAAAAACGTTCTGCTTAAAAAAACGAAAATACTAAAAACAATTTCAAATTTTAGTAATGATTTTCGTTTTAAGTGTATTTTTATCAAATCTACTCCCATTCAAATATCACAGGAAAGATTTTTTCTGTTTTTTAGATAAATGTTTACAGATAAATTAAAGCGACAAATTTTATTAATTTTGCGTATTTTGAATAAAGGTGTAATTATAATTGAATTTAGAAAAATTTCAAAAAATTTCAAATTACTTTTTCATAGTTTATTTATGATATTGTATTTTTTATATATTAGGCATTATAATTATGTTGTCAAACCCAACGGCTCCGTGGAACCTCGGTTAATGCCTATTGATACAATTACTAACTCAAACCAATATCCTCAGCATTTGCGTCATTTAGCATCTTTCAACCACGGTGAAGTAGTATGTGCAGTTGCCATGCACCAACAAACTGTATTTTCCGGGGGAAAGGGTACACTAAAATTATGGGACATTAATGACAATGTAATACGAGGATCATCGTCACCGGCTTCCAGAGATCCTGTTGCTTCTTTGAGTTGTTTAAATTCAGATTCATATATTCGTTCAATTAAATTAATAGTTACTAACTTTTTTTTATTCAATCCAATGTTAACCAATGTCTTAGAATGGTAGTGCTGCAGTTATTGGAGGTGAAACGAATATTATTGATATATGGGATATGGCAGCCAGCGGTTCTCCAATTAAAAAGGGTGAGGTGAAAATAGACGCTCCTGCTTGTTATGCACTCACTGTGGCCCCAGATGGTAAAACGTGTTTCAGGTACATTCTTTACGCATTATAATTATTTTATATTTATTTTAATTTTTTATAAGAGACTAAAATCACACAAAATAAAAACCCAATTTTTAAAATAATTTTTATTTATTTAATCATTAATTTGCACACTTTAATAAAACACAACTCTAAGCGACAAATTCATTTAATTTCTTCGGGGATTAGTTACAGCTGTGTAAATATTCTCAATCAACTCCTATTTAGGCCTGATTTTCATCTCTCACACTCTTCCGATACCATATCATGATAAACTGGTGTGTTCCGGTACAAGATCTTTCGAAGTATTTTTTTTTATTTTGACACCATTGATTAAAATGAAAGTTTGAACTCAATGAAATCTCCCATTAAATTAATTGAGTGACTTTTTGAAATATTTGTGCTTTCAAGAGGTTCACTAGATTGCACATTATTCAACAGTTATAAGTTTATGTTTTGATAATTAAAAATGAAATCTAATCCATACTATTATCGTTCCAAGTTGAAAATAATGCAGCGAGTGGAAAGTGATTAAACCAATCCTAAATAAAATGAATTTAAAGTAGCAAGTAAAACTTATTGACATCAGTTGACATCCATTTTGATTAATAAGAGTTAATTGAAAATTGAAATAGGTAATCTTTAGCTGTAATATAACAAAAAACAATCCAGTTTACTAAAATTTCTTTTTGAATTTTCCCGAATATGTTTGCTAAATAGAAATACTTTATTATTGACTGCAAATTATTATTATTTATCTCTTACAAGGGTGATTTTTAATTTCTAATGGAATTTTCTATGCAAATTTGTATGATGAATTACTGGCAATAAAAATATAAAATGATGCCAGACAAATGACTTTTGTAATTTCACCATTTTCTATTTAACCTTGAAATACTTTGAAATACGCATCCATCAAGACGCCATATTGCTTGTTCCAATTAGCTCAAGGCTATGTACGTATCTTTAATGAACCAATGGTCAAAAGGATACTTTCTATAATTTGACGTCACTCACCCTAGAGGAGATTATAAACTTATAAACCTTATATTATAAACCTTACGTTACATGACATTACACCAATCAACACGTACTTAATTTTTTTATTATTTACACATATTTCATATTTGAATCGTTTTGATCATTGAGCACATCAGTATAATAGAGAATACAATTGATTTATAAATAATTATTGCTGACTTAACTTGTTTTGGGTTTTATTTCTTGTAAATATCATATTTTCAATGTTACATTTTATAAAATACAAATGTGATTCGGAAATGTGATTCAACCTTTCACAACGGCTTAATTTTTTATTGCAGTCATTGTAATAATATTGTTGGATGTTGTTAAAACATGTTTATTTATTCCACAACTCATTTTCATTAACCCAAAGTATTTATTATATTCCATAAACACAATTAAGAGTGACCAATTTATTTTCATTTAATTTAATTTTAATGTTTAATAATAAACTATTTATTTAAAAATAACGCATTCGAAATTTTAAAATAACAAATCTAATATAACTTCAAAACTTGTGAATTTAAACTAATTTAATTTTTTTCTTTATTAATTATTTTAATATTTCTTTATAAAATCTTTTAATCCGGATAAAAGTGAATCTTTTCTAATAAATTTTGCACGTAGTATTATTTTAAAGCTTTCCGCAGTATTTTTATATCTAAAACGGACTTACCAATATGAAACGCTATCAATTAGTGGTTTGCGGCCAGTGCATTAACAGACACAATTTATATTATTTTTTCAATAATTTCGCGAATTTTTAAATGGGAAACATTGATATTTGTTTTACTAATATTTATATTTATAGAATGTACTTTTTGTTTAACCCTTTGAGTATTATTCTAAATGCGATCAAATTTTGCATAACAAGTTCATTGTTGAGATTAAAGTTCAAAATTATAATTAATGATTTCGTATATTAAGGAAGGATTTAGTAAAAATTGAAATTTCTTTATGGTTATTTAGAAGTAAAAAATAATAATCAGTTGATATTTTGTTTATTATTCATTCTTTCAAACTATAGGTCAATGTGTTTTTATTTGATATTTAACACATTGATATAAAGCCTGAAAAACTGAGGTAAGCGAAATCATCAATGACTACTGAATTTTACTGTCAAATTTTAAATAGTTTTTTCTCTGTATTTTACAAATATTCTATGGTATCTGAACATATTAACATTCTCCTCTTATGTACTTCTATTAATATGAACAAACTTTATACCGTTTCATTAACTATAATTATACATATTCTAATGATCAACTTCGACGAGTTTGACATTATGTGAAATGTACCAACATTTGTTATCCCAGCCTGTTGAGATACCCTTCAGAAATTATTGTCAAAAGTGTCTTTCTTTTTTCTTTCTTTTTTTCTATAAATAGTCAACATTATCTCAATATTGATTTTTGAATTTATTTTTAATAAATCAAGCACGCTTTGAAGATTTGTAATTGAAATATTCTCCCACTAACTCCCACTAATTGTAATTGGTAATTGAATCAATTTCAATTGAAGGCTTCCTATATACATTTATTTCCATTTATTTTCATTGTTCCTCTTAACAAGTAAATTTATTTACATAAAATATTGTTAGTAAATCGATTTTTCATTTGGATAATTGCAATTAAAACCAGAATGCAAATAGTGAAATTATTCTAAATTTCTATTTCAACTACTTCATGTAAATGATTATTTTCTCTGATTTCCTGAATAACAATAAATGTTAATTACTCCTTGATGAATAGCCAGGTTTTTGGAATATTAAATTTTGTTGGTTTTTTTTATTGTCAATTTATTGTGAATTCTTTTTCACTCGCTCCTTAATTTCTTAAATAGTCTTATTTCTAAAAATAATTATTAAAATTTATGGAAAAAAGAATCACTAAAAATTTAACACTCATAATAAGTTATGATCAATTTAATTGATAACAATGAAATATATTTTAATAGCTGTTTCTCGGATGGAAATATTGCAATGATTGATATTCACAATCAAACGGTAATTAATCAATTCCAAGCTCACGTAGAAGGAGCATCTTGTATTGAGATTAGCTCTGATGGCACTTATCTCTGGACTGGTGGACTTGATAGTGCTGTTAGAGCCTGGGATATTAGAGATGTAAGATTCTAATATTTTTTAATATTTTGAAAAAATTTATTCTGTCCGATTTCATTTGGATTATTTATAATTATAATGAATATATATTATTATTATTATTATTATTATTATTATTATTATTATTATTATTATTATTATATTATTATTATATTATTATTATTATTATTATTATTATTATTATTATTATTATTATTATTATTATTATTATTATTATTATTATTATTATTATTATTATTATTATTATTATTATTATTATTATTCAGTGTGGTCGAGAATTAAAAACAATTGAATTTCACGCGCAAATTTTCTCAATCGGTCTAACTTCAACTAAAGATAATCGATTTGTTAGACCAGGCTATGATTGGCTAGCTGTTGGTCTTGAAAATTCCGATATTGATTTAGTTAGAGTTTCTCCACTTGAAATCAACGTGCCACCACCTCAAGAGCATTATAGATTACAGTTACATGATAATTGCGTTTTATCATTACGGTTCGCTCATCATAACGATTGGTTTATAACTACGAGCAAGGATCACCTCATCAATGCTATTACTTGCCCCAGCGGTATCAACATCTTGCAGGTAATAATATTTCATTATTTTAAATTAACAAACTGTTAATCCACTTTTTATAATCGAATTTACTATAACTCGTAGCAAATTTATGATATGTGCATATTTAATTAATTTCGCCTTTGCATGGATTTTAATAATCACACACGAGATAAAGCTTATTAAGCACATTAAAGTAAAAATTAATAATAACTAGAAATTCAAATATATTTCCATAAACATCAATAACTCATTTTGCGTCATTAATTGCAGAAATATTACGCAAATCAAATATTAATTTTCCATATATTTCAACACAAAAAAAATTATTCTGTAAATAAATAATTTATTTATATTTTATTAATCATATTCCGGTGTAATTTTATAAGATAAAACAAGGATTTTATTTCATTAAAACCTGATTCTAAATCATTATTTTTTGTTGTAATTCTATTGAAACACACATTTTCTCCAAAGTTGATTTTTTTGTCCAGGTATATTTTTTCATTTTGAGCTAAAATTTATCAAAATTATTCGGTTAATTTTTGAGCTGTCGGGTCAATTTCAACCAAAATGTCTAAGCCCCTGTTTATTAATTTAACACTTCAGAAACTTGTTTGAAAATTGAAATTTGTTTTTTCAACAACTTTGGTTATATTCTCATTTAGTAACATTTCAATTAAATCAAAATAATAATTAAATGCAAAAATTTAATAAAAATTTTAATAAAAAACGTCTTATTTTGATTTTCACCTCTGATTTCTTTTTTTCCTTTATAAATGACATTTTATTTTCTACAAAATTTGACTATGAATCAGATTTATTCATAATCAAATTTTGTTGAAAATATAATGTCATTTATAATTAATAAAAATTCTTTATATAAGAAAAATAAACTAACGCGTTTATAATACATTTTAAAAAATTTCTTTCAATTTCCTAAATTATAGAATATACTTCTCACAAGCTCAATAACATTTTCATAATTTATCTAATTCATGCAAACAATTATTTGCACACCGTTTTTAAATTATTTAAAACTTCTAAAATAATCAATAATTTTATTTATCTTCTTCATTATTGATCTTTTTAAAATTTGTTACATCAATATTTTGTTTTATATTTGTCACGAACTTTTGTTTATACCTTTTCCAAGTGTTTTTTACGTTAAATAAACACAAAACAAAAAGTAAAATATTGAAGACTTACAAAATAACGAAAATATCGGAAATTCTAGAATAATTTAATTTTTCCATTTTATTTGATGAAAATATCATGGGCTTGTTATAAGTGTAAAAATATATGAAACTAACCATAATTAGGTGCTTTGTTTCAACCTGAAATTTTGATATTATTAAGGAATTCAATAAATCATGTTTACTTTTATCTGTATATTTTCAATGCAAATTTACAATGTTGTATTTTTAATAAATAAACAATTGTTTTCAGAATTTCCTATCTTTTGAATGAAACATGAAAATAAAGTAATTTGGATTTAACGAAATTTTTCAGAAAAGTTTAATTTTGACATCTTATTTACATTGAAATTTTCTTGTCACTTTGTACATAACAATTAATTTGCAGATTTTGATCCTATATTTATGACCTTCATTATATTCTCTATTTATGAACATTTAAGACTGTTGAAATATATCAATAAACCCTAACTCACAGTATATATATATATAACAAATAAAATTGCAGGAAAATTATCAATAAAAACAAAAAAGTACCATCTATGCCAGAGCACCGGAAACTTCAAAAAATGACGGACGGTGTATTCCGAATGGGAAAATGAATTTATTGCATAACTTATCTTTATTAGTGTTGAACTAAATGTTTTGCTGTATAATTGTTCTGTATTTTTTTAATGGAAATACTTTAATCAATTTTACGAACTTTAATCAGTATTACGAACTTATAAAATTGCAAACATTATGTTTGGGTATCAGATTTTACCTGTCTGTAACTGATAAATAAGCGGCTAATTTTCCTATGGTACCAGTTTTTATAGCTTCCTGTATCTAAAAGGCAATATATTGACGCAATGATGCAAAGAATTTTCTATAGTCTTTTTCAAGTTATAAATTTTTACTACCTTTTATTTAATCGACATGTTTTATTTTAATATTTTTATCTGAAGATTCACTTTTCTTTATCAAAATTATGATATTATTTGTCCAATTCCAACGAAAATTTATTTTTAACCGGTTCTATGCTTGAAAATCGATTTTTCCTATTAAATGATTCTTAAATTAAATGTAAAACTTGTTCGACATAAAATTAATATTTTTATGATCCCAGCCACCTTGTTGGATCAATTTTGTTGCATTAATTGAATTTCTTTACTGCTAAATTTGTGAATATAACTGATTCCAATACGTCACTATGTTGCATTTTTCAAGATTTTATTTTGTTTTAAAGATTTCCCTGGTATTCTCAGGCACTTGAGTGGAGCCTGAATGAATTTTCCCTAATATGCTAGGGCAACCAATTGTTTACGCATGTCTCCGTAATTTCCAGAGTTATTTTTTTGTGTGCAAAATCCAAAATTATATATGTATCAAAGCGAGATATTTGCCAACCACTGAATATACTGTTCAAATATTCTATAATCGTAACGAATTCCATATCCGTACGCAGCCAAACCGAAAGTGGTCATCGAGTCGAGAAAAATACATTTAAACGTACAACATCGCCATTTGCTAATCCAGAATCTGCTTCCAATTCATCAATATCGAGATATATTGGATAAAGTGTTTCATCGATTGCAGCTGGAACATCGTATGATCTAAGACATTTTAAAATTTATTAGGAGTTCAGGTGTTTCTATCTTTATTTTGACCGAAATTTAAATGACTGTTGAAAGAATCTTTCGAATTGGAAACATTTTCAGCTTGAGCCATTCTATCGCTAATTTGTTCTCTTTTCAATAAATTAACCTGATTCATAATGTCATCAGTGTTGCAGTTAAAGGGAGACAAATTGATTAAATTTTATTAATTAAAATTTAGCCTATTGGTTATATTATATTATGCTATATATTAATATTAATTATTCACCAACCACATTACTTTCTTAGGACTTATGGGTTTTTGCTGGTAAATAATTGGATATAAAAGAATTATTTAACTTCTTTTGACAATGGAATTTATTTTATTTAAAATATTATTTGTTTAGACCAAAGAAGCTGGTTCAGTGTTGACCAGTGATATTTCTTCCGATGACAAATATGTTGTCACTGGTTCTGGTGATCGGAAAGCGACTCTCTATGACGTGGTTTATCCGAATAATGATTGTTGAGATAGAGTGCAATGTAAATAATACGTTTACGAATTCTGTCAAATAATTAATTATCATTTATCTTAATGATAATAATAACAATTTACAATAAACTTTGCTATTTCAATATTCTTGATTTTCATTTACAATTCGGCAGCTGCATTCTTTTACCATATAGTTTCATCATATATATACATAATTTACGAATATTATTCGATGATTCTATTCCATTTTTAATGATTTTCACTGTTGGTGGGGATGTTGATAATGGCAATCTATGTACAACTTATAAATAGAGAAAACCGTAAGTAATATTTGGATATTTATTTGTTTTATAACTATATTAAACAATTAAATGATGTGCGTGCGCGTATAACTGAATTTCAGTTTTTATGCTCCTGCGCATCTCTGTGTGGCGGGGTTTTGGTAGATAAACTTAGTCAAATTGTGTCCGATGAGAGGATTTTGCGTGTATAGAAACATTGTAGTAAAAGACACAAGAATTAGAGATTCAATTAATCTGTTTTCTTTTCGATTGCAGTTCAGTAATATGTGAATTGTTATATTTATTTTGAAAATATGATTTTCTTGTTTTATCCCATTTGAAAGATCTGGAATGTGTTGTTATTTATCTAAAATATTTATTGACATTTTCAAAATGCATATACTGTAGATCTCAATTGAATGATTTGCTAATGTTTTATATATATATATATATATATATCCTTAAAAATGAGATGCATTTGGTTTTGATTATAATTCTGTAAATAGTTGAGTGTCTAATAATGTAGTGGAAACCATTATTTTAATTATTATTACAGTGTATTTATTTTTCATTATATATTGTACCTCTATATGTTTTGTATTTATTCATGTTTGTAGCTAAAAATAAAGAAGACATGTTTATTATAAATATTTGTGTTTAATTTTCTCCCTATTTCTCAGTGGTAATAATAATAGATGTCCTCAAGTAGTATAAACTTTTTAAAAAAAAATATATATATATTCAAATATTTTAACACCATTTACATGACTACGATTTGAAGTTTTTAATAGGTTAAATGCCACGGGGTTTACATGTGACCGGCGCTCAACTTGGCGGTAGCGCCTCGGGCGTGACTGGTGAATAAATGTCAATACATAAAAATTCAATTCGACGACGACGTACTAAACACAATGTCATCATATTTGTATCTTGGTTTTAGCAATAATGCATATACATAAAGCCATAGCTGAAAATTTGTGTTGGGTATAATATAAATATATTTTGTCAAAATGAAATTTGGAAAACCTTATCTTCACTAGCATGCTGATCCCTTTCAGGCTAGGTAATATTTTTTGACTGAGATGAAAATTGAAATCTCAGTCTAAATTTGAGTTTATATATTGTTATTATTCTGCGATTTGGATCTGTCGACAGATTTGTTTTAACAGTATTGCTCTTTGGACAATTTTGTTTCAAAATTATTGAAATCTAGATCTCTAAATTTTATTTCTTTAACCAATATAATGTTTTAAGGAAATAAACATGTAATTTCATGTTTCACTTACAAAAGGACTGACAATTTTACGAGTTCAAATAATAATATTTTCATTAGATTACAAGGAAAGTAAAATCCATTGAGTTGTCTCACTTTTGTTGTTTTGAGGATTTATCAAAGTAACTAAAATGTATTCTGGGGTTTATGTAAAAATATTGTAAATTACTTTTACTGACTAATACAAAGTAGTAGAATCTGCATCTAAAATGAAAATTTTTATTAATATATTTTAATTTGTTTTGAATTTAAAAATATCACATGACTTTCAATTTTATTTGAAAAAAATATTTTGAAAAATTCTCTATTAGATTTACTGAATTATTTTGTCATAAAAATGAGCGAAAACATAGCAACAATGAAAACTATCATTGTCTTAATTATGGTATTCTTAAATGAATTTAAATTTATCAATGTTCCACCATACATAATTAAAACAATTTAATATTCTCGTAAATTCCTTAAATTTTTATAACCCAATATTTCGTTTTAAAAAATCTATCTTAATTAAAAAAATTTAAAAATTATTAAATTAAAAATAAAATTTACATATTGATAATATATCGAATTTCAACACTAAAGATTTTTTGCTGCATAGAAAATAATAATACATTTAAAAAATTACAAGATAATTACACTGATTTGAAAGTCATCATTCTGTGTAAGCAGATATTAATCATTGTATAATCCTGATTTTATTTCCCCTGTTTTCAAAAAATCTCTTCTCTAAAATACATGAATAATTTATAAATATTGTATAAAAGGTATTTATTAATTTAATCAAACAGCTTCATTTATAAAATTAAACTTAATTTTAAAATGGAATTTAAATATCTGTACAAATGTATTACTCTGTTGGGATATTAACGATTTGTCGAAAGAAATTGGCTCTCGTTCTTAATAATATCAAACCCCAGTAAAATAACTTATTTTCTAATACAATAAAATACACTGATTCTGCAAGTTAGCCCACAAGGGTCGACACCCTATGGATAACAATCACCCAGAACAAAATCTAATTCATACCAACTGGCATTTCCGCGTACTGTTTTCTAGTTATATAGTATTTGTTTTCCTAGAAACTGAGTGGTTGGTGCATGCTCTCTCAATGTATGTGTTAATGACATAAAGAAATTTTGAGCCGGAAAAACAATTTATTACTCATTATCATAACTCCCGGCTGCCCATTAGGTTGACACCATTGATTAATGAGCTCGCCTTAAAATCAATTAATTTATATATTTTTAGGCTTTTGGCCCTTCTACAGATTTCTAATCAATTTAAAATTATTTTATTCGTCTTCGAAATCTAATTTGCCTCCGGTAATATTGATGTTTACTTTTTCGAATTTTTAATTAATTTTAATAAATTTTGATAATTGACCATTTTGTATTATATTTCATGTATTTTGTTTAATCCCAACAACTCTTTACCAAAAAAATTGTTAAATGGAGGTTTCTATTAAATAGAGGTAATTCTTTATTTCTATGTAATAGATTTTTGATAATTTAATTGTAATTGTGAATTCTGGGTAGTTTAAATAAATTTTGTACTCGTGAGTGATAAATTGTTTTTCCTTGATGTTTTAAACCATTTATTGCAATTGCAATAAGTCTTTCTGAATTATTTATTTAACAATAGTAGCACAAATAATAATCATTATGAAAAAGGTTTTTATATGTAATGCAATGCCATAATAAGATAAATTTTGGTGCTGACAAGCGGCTCGCTGTTGACAAATAATTTGTTCAAGTTCATCAATTTTTAGGCTATTGATTCCGCGTTGGTTGCAAACGAAAATTAGAATATTAATAATGTCAATAATTATTGAGAATTTATCACTTTTATTAATATTTCACTACAAGCTTAAAGTCGGATCGATAAAAGTCTAATTCCATATCTCACCGACAACTAATTTAACCCAATACTTTGTATGTAATTTTCCATACTTATGTTGGGCTTAAAGCCAAAATTAAAACAAAATAAAATTTCAGTGTTAGTTAAAATAAAAAATTAAATAATGAACATGAACCACAAGCAAAAAAATAAAATAAAAACATCAATTAAACAAATTAAAAATATAACAAATTAATTAAAACAAATATTAATAAAATTGATAGAAGCTCACAGAAGCAGAAAAAAATACATATTAAATAAATAAAACTGCCAAAACATTCCACAATAAGGTTTAGAAAAACACTGGCGGAAGCGGTGACCAAGAAATAAAATTTTTAGGGTAAAAAAGAACATTGATTAAAAAGTAATATTAAAATTAAATTCGAAAAAATATAATTAATATATTAAAAAATAGAGAAAATGAGTATAAAATTATAAAAATATTTAAAAATTAATAAAACATTTAAAAACCCTTAAAATAGCGAAAAATCGCATAGTTGGTCGCGCGCGCACACACACAAAATATCTATATAAGCAGTGGCTAAATTCATTATTTCAACTTTACTAACTTTACAAAAACTGATTACCTAATATTTGAAATTTTTATCTTGATTTTGCTGGGAACCTGATGGGTAAAAGATATAAGATTTTCGCGGTCATTTGCAAGGGGTTCCCACCAGATACACACATAAGAGATATAACTATTGGATACCCGTCAAAGTGACCTTGGAAATGCATTCCAATGGGTGGTTTCTAGTAAAAGGTGAGCTATACTACCATGACTGCTAATACTCTAGAAAACCTTTGGGTTCAAGAGCTATCATAGAAGGTATTCATGATCCTTTTAATTATAGGCCCCTCTGTTATTAATTTAATTGAAATAATATCGACTCCTTGAACGCTATATTTTGTTTTAAAAGTGTTATTTATAGAAAGTTTTAAATGATTTCACACGACCATCGACTCAAATCCCAATACATTTTATTGATCACTACAAAAAAAAATTATGAAGGAATGTCAGCAAATGAGGATCCAAATTTCTTTATCTGCCCAGTAGACGAGCGGTCTTCAATTGGAGTCTTCTTTCTCTTTTCACTTTACTGGGGTGACATTTTTTGGTGATTTGGTTTTGATGGTGGATCACGATTCATTTGGGTATTGGTTGAGATAAAACGTGAAATGAGCCAGGCGAAACTCGGATCAACGTTTAAAACTGTGCTGGGGGTGATGTTCGATCTCTGCCCTGATTGTTTCTTTCAACTTTAGTCGGCAATTTTTTTCCTTAACTTGTCGAGTTCGGCCATCATTTCCGTGTGTTGAGTTTTAGCAATTCGTTTTGCTGTTTCAATTTGGTCGCCTGCTCCGGCCGAGTTCATGTCTCCTCCATCCCACGGCATCTTCGGATCATCGACTCAGCTCTCTGGCTCTGTTTTAGGACCTCGTTGTGATAGTGGGCTACGTCCCGTCTGAATTTTTCTGAATTTTTATTCTATTGTTTTGGTTTGGTTTGAATTCACTAAAATAATGGAGCAAATTTCAGATTTAGTTGAAACTCGAGTTCGAGATAATTTTATGACCATAAGGATTAAAAACTACTTAAGGTGATCGTGCATATTTAGATAAAATATAATGCGCTATGGGATGGAGGCTTTATGAAGAATTCCATCACTTTCGAAGAGTTTTTAGTTTAATTTATTTATTTCAGAAGTAGATCGGCGGAGTGAAATATGTATGAGATCCTAGTAATATGTTTTTAACCGAAATATGATCGAAATTTGGAAATTCGGATCCTTTCCCTCTTAAAATCTTAGAATTCAAACATATTAAAATCATCGATTGAAACAAGAAATACCGTTCTATGCTTAGAACGGAATTTCTCAATTCTGCCACTATCTCGGGGTGATTGATTTTTACATAGATTATTGATTTTTCCTTTTAATTTTAATTTCAGGATTTCCCTGATTTACGAAATTTCGCCCTTTCGCTTGGAATTTTTAGTGAAGGTATCCCAGATTTTTATCAAGTAAGTTGTGGATATTTGTATTTTTTAAATAAATATGTGTTTTCTAATTTTTAATTTCCTTTTTTTTATTTAATTAACCTCTTTATATCATATAAATAGGTAAAATGAAATTTCTCTAATGGAAATATTTTATAAGAATACGATTTTCCTGATTTTTTCTAACAATTTTTCTTTTATTAAAAATATAAAAGCAAAAAATATATTTTTTTTTCATTGATCATTTATATAAAAGTTTGTTTATGGAACATTTATTAATAGATCCTTTTATTGGAGATTTCTTTCACTTTCTTAGTTCTCGTCAGATAATCGCCCGCCTACTCTCCTTTATTGTCTCATACTCCAGCGAATGAAAATTAATAATAATAATTAATATTGAATAAAATAAAAAAAATATTAAAATTATGTAGCATAACAATTCCTTTTGACTCCTAAGGCAATATGCTGAATATTAAAGTAGTATTAATTAAGCATATGACAAAAATTAAAATTAAACATTTATGTAATATAATTTCTTTTGAGGTCTAAAGCAAACTCTCTTTCCTCGTAAGCTTGAAAATCACCTACAATAGAAAAACATATTATCTCCGTCTTTTCTCTGGATGGTTACGACATTCTTTAGTATCGTTTGCAAGTCCCCTACTTAAAATGATATATATTATTAGTAGTAGACGTTCTAGAGGTTGAATGGTGGTGCTACGGGCTAGTTCGGTGTAGGTGGTGGAAGCGCTGTTCAACTGTCTACATCCCTTGGTGATCGCATTGTGTTCTGGCCATCATGCACAGGTCCTGTTCCGCAGGTCGACATTGTGTTGGGCCAGAACACAAACGACCTTGAGAATTTTTTAAATGAATCGGTAATACACACGCAAATACAACATGCAGATTTAAAATCGGACCTATAAAACACCAACTAACCATACAAAAAGATGAGAAAGAAAAACAATTGAATATAAAATCAAGAAACACAAAAATAAATTAAAATAATAACAAAGTGCAACAAGATCCGCACGAAATAAACATAAAAATAACACGAAAACAGAAATTTGACCGAAATTTGACAATTTACCAAAAAATGCAAAAATTCATAAAAATGGAACTAAAATTAAATTATTAATATGATTATTTTTAATTTTTATTATTTTAATTATCATTACTTATTATAATAATTATTATTATTATGATTATGATTATTATTTTTATTATGATTATTATTATTTCTATTACTATTATTATTTATTAATATTACAAGTAATATTATTATTTTACTATAATTATTTTATTATTAGAACTTTTCATTATTGTTATTTTTATTATTATTATTATTATTATTATTATTATTATTATTATTATTATTATTATTATTATTATTACAAGTTTTTAATAATAAACTCCTATCGCACATATCCTTGTTATTCATGCGCTCCTATTGATCATATCTTTATAAGTCATGTGCGTGTAATGCTTAATAGTATTATTGATGTATAACAAAGACATTGAAAACACACACACACACACACACACACATATATATATATATATATATATATATATAAATAGTGTTAAATAATATTTAATCTCATAAAATGGCATTAGATATTTCAGAATCACCCTTAAATCATACAGAGGTTTTATTTTATTTTTATTAATTGTATTAATCTTCTAAATTAAGATACCGGAATTCAGTATTGAATGGAATCAGACCTTTTTAATAATCGATAGACTGTTGACAGAAACCTCTGATTATTTATTACTATAAAATATAAATAAGTCTTTTAAACATCACAATATTCAAATTCTCATAGAATTATTCGGTTTCAACAAGTCACTAATGAAATTATCTAGCTGTATATTATTTCTAAATAATATAAATCCTACGGAAATTAATATGCTTAATATATTCTGGATATGCATGAATTTCAGATTTGGCAAATATCGAGATGTTATTCAATCCTACATTGATAATGCAGATAAAATCGAAATAAAAATCAAGAATAAACTGGATCAAGTACAAAAACAATATCTAAAGTAATTTATTAATGAATGTTTAATAATATATCAACTTTTGTTTTTCAGTGATATTCATGATAAAATATCCATGGTAATTTTGATATTTAATTAATGAAAATATGGTTACACAATTTGATTATACAACATGGTCATACAATTTGATCATACAACATTGTCATACAATTTGATCATACAACATGGTCATACAACACTGAGCAAATCATATATATGTTTATTAGTTATTACATAACCATTTAGTAAGTTCTTACTAATTTTACTAATATTAATTAGACAGTTCAGTATTTGTTACCAAATTGGAATTCATACAGGCTTAGTCAATTTCTATATATATGTGCTTATAAATAATGTTTATTTTTATATATTTATATATATTTAATGAATATATTGGTAAGAAATTTTATGCTTATCGGTTGTGTTATTTTCTTGATTCATAATGTAATAAATGAATTATAATTAAATTAATGAAAGATATATTCTATCAGTCATTACGTTGCGGTATTTTATGATTAAATAATCTACATATAATATTTAATTTACCATTTTGTAAATGAATTCGAAAGCATCATAGAAAAATATGTAAAATATTTGGATGAAAGTAACACAAAGAGTGTTTAAATGCACATTATAAATACGCGCATAATAAAGCACCATAATAACATTAATAATTAATATAAAAAACATAGTAAAACTAAATAAAACAATATTATGTTCAATTCCAAAACAAAGACATTAAAATTCAGGTGCAACGGACATATTGGACAAAGTCGCTTTAAAAACAAAATATTTTCTTTTACAAAAATTTTCCCGCCAAAACATTTAAAAATCTATTTAAACCGGTTTCATAGACGAAACTTATAACACAAAGAAAAATTCCGTAAAACTGTTATATTATTGTTTTGAAATTACGACAGTTTTTATAAAATAAAGTTCAACCTCAAATAATTCTAAAATAAAAGTTTTGATGGTTTATGCTTAACTTAATATAATTCTCAACAATGACTGATATATTTCAATGAAACACCCCAAATATACCCATGTTTTCATAACATACATATTAAGACTGTTGTTAGGCTCAGAGCCACAATTTAAACAAAATCAGTAGTAAAAATTAAAACAGAGAATAAGGGTAATGAGATAAGTCACTGTACATAAGCACGCACCACAAGAAGATATTAAAAATCAATAAAAAACATATTAATTAAAACAAATTAAAAATATAACAAAATTAAATAAAAACAAATAATTAATTAAAATTACTAAAAAGCCGACAGCTGCAGAGAAAGACACATGAAAAAGAAAATAAACTGCCAAAACCTTGCAAAATAAGGTTTAGAAAAAACATAGGCAGAAGCGGCGACCAGAAAAACAAAATATTGGGGTTTAAAAATAATATTTTAAGAAAATAATAATAAAAATATAACCCAACAATAAAATATTAATATATCAAAAAAATAAAGTAAAATATATAAAAAATTACAAAAATATTTTGAAATAAATAAAATAATTAAAAAGCCCTAAAAATGGCGAAAAATCGCCCATTGGTCGCACACACGCACAAAAATAGTATGTATACAGTGACAAATTTCATTATTCTTATCTTATGCTTAACTTTCAAAATTGCAATAATTCAAATAATTGATCAAAAGTAATGAATGTTGTATTTTTTCACTGTTTTATGTTAATGTAACCATTTTTCATAATTAAATTTTTTGATGTGTCATAATGTCTCCACTTTAATGTTCTCATTCAATAATTACTATCTATGTAAAGATAATCTATTGGTTCGAATCCCTTAAAATATTATACGTATTTGAATAGAAGTTCATGGGACGGATCTCGTGCCGGCTGGTGGGTGAAAACCCCTAGTTGAGCTCGCGGGTCATGCCTCGTGAAGACTTTGGTATTCCGCAGTAGGGTCTGGCAATATGCACAGGACCTCCACGCAAGGCATCGTCGTATAACTCGAAGCGACTGCTGAAAAGTGGCAGGAGCGAGTAGGAATAAAATCACGGGAAGAGCGTTGTTTCAGTTAAGGGGATATTAGGTACGATCATAGACTGATCTAGAAAACGTTTTTTACAAGAAAATTTCGAACCAACTAGTAAACGGAGATCGGGTAGTAGGGATAGGCATAGATGTTGACAACTAACTAGCCAAACTAACGCACGAAAATGAAATTAAAAATAAAAAATGAAATCGCACAAATTTTATTCGTTCTGAAAACATGAAAACATTAGATAAGGTTTCACTGAGTTTGAGATAAACCCCACAACGCGGATAGACACAATGAAATCATTTTTTCAAACCAGCAGGAAAATTCCATCACCAATGAGTCGCACGGGAACCGATATGAACGGTTAGCACCACAGATAAGAAAATAAATCCATGTCACAGACGCTCCGACGTCGTAGGTATAACTCCGGGAAGACGATAAGTCCACGCTGCGTATCTTTCTTCAACTGTCTTGAAAACTCACAAAAAACCCGGTAAGCACTGTGATGGAAAATAGGCAGAACCCACTACATTCTTCGGATCCAACTATTTTTGACGTGAGAATTGACACTTTAAAAATGAGTTAACGAAGCCGTGGGGCTGGCGGGATCCTCCTTTAGACATAATATCCATCACGATAAGGATCTGTCCATCCACATAGCCTGCAAATCGAGAATTCCGACGAATAACTCAGCCTACTGAACCGCATTAAACAATTTTTAAAAAATCAATAGTTCAAGCTCACCTACGCCTTCAATTACCGTTGAATATTTTTATCGTACCGTATCTAATGTGCTCATCATAAACAGCAAATATCGATCGATAGCCACTGTCCTAACTATAATATACACATTCCGGTATCGTAGATCTATTACTCTTCAACTGACATTCTGAAGCGCTAAGGACATTAGGATTTAATACACATCGCACCCGCAGGGATCTAACATTAGTAAGTATATTTATTATAAATAACGCAAATTTTAACTCGCTATCATAACCCGCATAAATTTTTTGCATTTAATAGCTTCTTTGTCATTTAAAATCAAATTTCCTCAATAGGATCAATAGTAGTACTAGAGACATTAATGTTGGATCACTCATGATAATAGTCCGGATTTACGGGTAATAGTTTCTGATAATATTAGTATTGTTTTGACAAATTACGTTAATTTTAAATCAATAGGAATCACTAATAGTGGAAAACATTAATGTAATTTATAATAGTAAATCGTAATAACTACAGGATGATTGCATAGCAAGTTTTATTAATTTTAATTCGGTAAAAATTATTAAACGATAATAATATCCATACTATTTGTTATAATGTTAAATCATAATAATAGTAATGTCGCCCCTAACGAATCAAAACTTTTAATTACGTAAAACGCAACTGTAATAGTAGTAATGGTATAATTTACGACGATTTAAATTTGTCGAAGGTACCGAGCAATAGTAATAATGTTACTTCACAATCTCTTGCGAAATTCCTAATCGAATAACAATTAATCATAACCCGGTTTAGCCGATAATTTGACTAATGATAGAAGTCCAAACGTTGATAAGCCATAACGGAACATATAATGAATTTGGGGATCAATGAACCACCCCGCTACTTCCCCGCCATTTCTTTTTATCTCTCGATTAATTTCCATTTCCTGAATTCCTTCTCTCCCCTTTTAGGATATGAATTCTGGAACCGGCTCATCAGTGAATAATCTCTCAAGAATTCCCCGACTTTCTCCATCGGTCATTGGACTTCGACAGAGACTTGAAGAACTGGAGGCGAAACATAACTCATTACGGACGAAATATGAAAGGATCAAGGGCACCTTGTCCTCTTCAAAAGTCGCCCAGGGCCTACATTGAAAGATAGAGAGGTTAACTCGAGCCCGAGAAGAACTGATCGCAGAGTCGCGCAGCCAACGGCTGCTAATTAAAGAACAGACCACGGCTCTCCGCCAGGCGTTTACGGACGAGGAGCTTAGGACCCACGTTCCAGGAAGTGTTCGGGCTCGACAACTGAATATAATACCCGAGCACCACCTTCCGATCGCCGAACTTCCACCAACTCTATCAACTCTCACCCCTCTACCACCAGCAATCGTGGCTGAAACTAGTGTTAATCCGGCCCGTCGATGGCCCAACCGAAACCGACGACGCCGCGACCGTCGTCGCAGGGAAGTGGAGCTCCTCCGAGAAACGGAGCCCATCGAAGGCCCGTACCGGATCGATGATCTGCCGCCCCCATACCAGGAATTCGAGATTCCGGGGCTCGATCCGGACATACTGTACGCTCCGACCGCAACCTTACCACCGCTAGCCCCCCAAATCCACATAAATCTAGTGGATGAGGACTCAGACTCCCCCGGAGTCTCCCAAGCCCTCGATTGCTTGGGATTGAACCTCGATGGCATTGCCGTCCTCACCGGCAATGTGTTTCAGATTTCTACTCAAATCGAAATCGCCGGACCCTCTACTCGCATTGGGGGCAACCACAGTGTAAACCCCCCACCATACCGGCCGGCAAAGCGAAGGTGCCTACCTACCGATATCGACGCCGAGGAGAACTGAGTTGAAAACGGGCTATCTTCACCTATCTCTGGTGTTCATCCTCACGAACCATCTGTTTTTTGTAAATGTGCCTATCGATATACGATATTTTAATATAGCTTGTTTGTGTTCCTTTTTCTTTCTGTTGGGTCAGAATTAATTATCTTAACTTAAGAGAGACGAAGTAACAGTACTAGATAACGGTAAATTGCCAGATAGGGTTTGTAAACTGGTGGAGTGATGTAAATGATTCCCACGATTGTCTTGACGTAGTTGATATAAATACAAGGGGGTTATAGGTAAGGTAGTAGGCAAGAAGCGTAAGTCCTTCCACCGGCAGCAAATAATCCGGGAAAGCGAAGGTCCTTCGAGGAGTAGTGTTAGTAATAGCGCTCACCTGCTCGAATGGCATTCGGCTATTTCGTACTAGGGTAGCCCTTAGCATAGGGCAAAAAAATGAAATTCATAATTTGAATTCTGGCACCCATCCAATCTGTGCCAAATATTGAAATAATGAATTATGTAAAACATCATTACAATTGAAGTATATTTAGAGGTGGCCCTCAGGCATTGAAGTTTTGTATGTACCACAATTTCAAGCTCGATAGTCGATATTGCAAATTGTTAAAGGTTTCTTACATTTTTAAATCACATTTATTTTACACACAACAGCGTGAACAGGTTAGTTTACTGTACAACAAATAAACAATAATGTCACTGATTCAGAAATAGCTCCAACTGAAAATGTTAAGAATTATGTCTCTCTGCCAACTGTTCTTCGCTGTATTATTATTTCACAACATTGACAATTTCAGTGTCAGATTGTTGACCAGTAGCACAAATCGCCAGGTTTCGTTTGGTACAGTCAGGGAACTGGCGCCTATGTTCATTCACAATTTGGAGAAGGAACTGGTCAATTTCTTATTAAAATCCTGAATGAGAGCAACTCCACGCTCAGCCTTGTCATTTATGACTGCCAAGCTCTTGACAATGCTCAGCGCTCGCGTGTATGACTAATTTTGTTCCCAATCAGATGGATCCTTGTTGACTAATGTTACAGGTAGATCAAGCAACTGGAACAGTTTCTTGGAGTTCACTGTGCAGAACTGTTCCAAACCTCGTTTTCCCAGGAATGCATTGGACTTTATGGATGATCTGGAGCTTCTTCGTCCATTGCAGCAATCATTAGCCTCTTGGAGTCATGTGATAGTCTGGAGTCAAACAGAGCCAGACCAATAAGCTCTTCGGACAAGTACCACATATGTAGCCCGAGCTTCTTGCTGGTAGCAGCAGAAATAGTCGCATGCGGATAGCTCCTAAGTTGTCCCATAAGCGTGAAGTCATTCAGAGGTGCTTCAACAGCCAGTGGTGCAGTCATCCAGGCTTTGAGGTGGATGACAACGGAAAAAGTGGCGACATCACAAATACCACGCTCTTCTGAAGCAGTCATCTTAAACTGACTGCGAAAGAGAAACCTTTTGATTGAGTAGATAACTTTCGCCATCCATCGTGCCCGATGAATTGCACCAGGCACCTGAAATCGAATTCCACGATCAGGAACATCTCCAAGAAATATGACTGCAAGCTCCAGAAATTCTCTGTAGTCATCTCTTGGATGTTCAACTTGCAAATATGTTCTGGCAAAACTCAGGATGTCAGAACGATATGGTGCAACTAACAACTCAACCGACGGGTCTGAAGAAACAACCTGAAAACCGTCACGATCTATGAATTGCCAGTAATCTCTGAACCTCTTGAATATCTGAATTTCCGGCCCAGATGAAGTGCCAATTGATGTTGTCTCAAATGCAGCCCCAACTATTAACTCCATAATGTGGTGACGACAGGCCAGGTATAGAAGATCTTTGTTTAGTTTGTGCTCTATCAGAGAACATGCTCCTGAACGATGACCAGTATTAGATGCTGTCGTGTCAAAACAAACTGCAGCGACCTGCTCTGCAACACCCCACTCTTCCAAACATTGAACGACTGCAGATGCTTGTGCTTCACCTGTCCCAGCTAACAGCTTTGGGACGCCAAGTAACTGCTCGACTCCAACACCTGAGATAAGGACTGGAAGACGGTCTACATGTTCATGTGTCGATAAGTCTTCAATCAGCTTGCCGTCCCAGTGAACCGTTAAAGGTACAGTTGTTGTAAACTCTGATCGCAGACAGCTCGATCTGGCAGCCCGATGACTTGCTCTAGCGCGATGTATTGAGCTTCGATTGATGTTTAAAGTGTTCACATCATGGCCAAGACTGGAAGCTACTTCACTGAGAACGAAGGTAGCATTCTGTGATGAAATCTTAGTTCTGTCCAAAGCTGAAGTTAAACCAGGAGACAACACATTGATTTTTGCTCTTTTGGCTCCAACACAGACTTCATCCGATCGACTGCAAGTTTTACTTTTATCGAAGTACTCATCATCATCATACTCATCAACTGCATCATCATCTGAAGATAAAGCAGTTTTAAGAGCAGTCTGGCTCGAATATGCTTCAATTTCCTCTTGTGATCGCTTCTTGCGCTTCAGTTCTGCCTCCTTCCGATCCTGACGACGGCGTGTCTTCAGTTCTTCCACCTTGCCAACAGCTCCAATTGAACCTCGCCGGCCTTCCTGCCTTTGAGAGAGGAGGAACGCTCTATCTTCAGGAATAGTAATCAAAGTCAGTGCATCCGAATGTGCGACATCAAAGAGATTGTCTAGGCGTGAAGTGAATTCATCCTACTTCATCTTGTGTCCATCGGTAATCCGATTCTTGTGCTTTTGGAGACCTTTCCATTCAGCAAAAAATGCTTCCAACTTGTTGATGCAATGTTTGGCTGCTTGAACTGGAATGCCAGCCTTATGCCAAAATCCAAACACCTTTTCGATGGTTTGTCGACTAGAGTCACGAACGGTCAGATTCTCAACTTTGTGAAGCTGCATGAAATAACCAAAAGTTTGGCGATGCGATGGCAACTTATGGACTAGGCGTTTACTAATCACTTCAAATAATGACTATTGAGTATTGAGTAATGAGTAACGAATGATAAAATAATGAATTAACAGAAGTAATTAAACCCATTCAAATAATAGACAAATTGGATTAATAGAAAAAATTACATTACCTTGAATGCAAGCAATCCACTTGAATCCACTACAATCCAGTGAGACCAATCTAGCGCACTAGTGCTGCAATTAAAGACTTGGCAGACACAGATAAGTATTGACTAATCAATTCAATGATAGCAGTCAAATTATTTATTATTTAAGGGTTGTAAGCTTTTTTGCAAATTTACATACAGTGTCTACTGTACCAAAGAATATTTATTTTGTCATTGGGATGATGCAATGATGATGTAGTATGTAAGTTAATATATTGTACAGTTACAATACATCATATTTATACAAAACACGAAACAGGTTTAAAACTTAACGATTTATTTAAATTTCACGGATTTAGTCAAACTTCAAAGCTTGAGGGCCACCTCTAAATATTGCCCAATCTGCATGATTTTTTGGACATAATTTTATTTCTGTAAGTGGAACATATTAGTGGGGTGCCAGAAGATGATTTCAAACTTTTTGTTTTAAGGGCCACCCTATTGCGTACAGTAACAACATGATTTCTGTCATGGGTACGCAATGGTTATTCCAAATCGTGCGGCATATCGGGAAGGTATCTCTAGGAGTTAAATGTGAAGGGCATACCAATAGGATAGGTAATAAAGACAAATGAAGATTCCAATACGTCCAACACTGTTAAATTATATCAAATACATTAGATTTTATAGGTGATAAATACCTCATATTGATTAAAATTGATAATCTCAATGTATGATTATCGTGTTTTCATGTGATTTGTCCATTTCTGTTATTTGATTGATTTTATTACTCATTTGCTACCCAAATGCAACAATAATGCATGGTTTTGATTGGTAGATGTGTGAATGTTACATCATGTGAATGCAGATGTGTCAACTTTGTATCGATACCTTTATTAACCCTTTAAAGTAATTTTGTTCCCGATTTATTTAATACCACAATGATGTGTAATTCATTCATCGAACATTGAGTACATCTTTGAATGTATGTTTCTTGGTAATTAGATTCAAAATCTAAGACAAATCAATGGAAATTTGATTGAATCAGATATTTAAAACAAGCTATGATATCTTTATTGGTCAGGATTGATTTGATAATAATTGAATTATTTTGAAGTATTTTTACATAAAAATCCGTGAATCGTATATGATTAACAATACCTTATTCATCCATCTGAACATTACATAAAGTTCTTTTTATTGATTTATTATGTGTTGACCTCCTCTTTACTCACATTATACCCATCTGTTACTAATTTACACATAGTACATCAATTTACTCACTCGAACCACAATTAGATATTTACACATAAAATATATACTTCAAGTTAAAATTAGCTTGTAAAATATATTTGAGACCAAAATTTAAGTAAAAACTTTATAAATTAACTTAACATTATCATTAATTAGTTCATGTTATCTACTTTTAATAATTTACTAGTAAACATTTTAATATTCTTCAATTATAAATTTTAAATCTTTAAATATAAATATTGATGATACACATGATGACAAAATGGTTGATAATAAAATTATAATAGACGAAAATAATGTTAATGAAATGGTAATAATAATAAAAAGTTAAAATATTATAAAAATAATAATAATAATAATAATAATAATAATAATAATAATAATAATAACAATAATAATAATAATAATAGTATTAATTAATAATTTTAATAGAAATCTGTTGAATATTCAAGATTTTTATTTTACAGTTGTTGTATTACTTATAAAATATATCTTATTACAAATAGATTTGATAAACACAGAATTACTAATATCAATTATAATTTTTCTGCTTTCTGAGTATTTTCAGTTTTCACATTTTTATTTTCAAAATATTTTTAGACTCTATAGCAAATTTCTGAAATGCATGATAAAATGATGTTTCAAAATTAGTGAACGATTAACAAAGATATTGCAATAAAAATGCATTGCAATAAATATACACAGAATGGTACTCATCAATAATTATACCACAACTTTCACACCTATCAGAGTTTTTAAAACACGATGAACAAATAATGATATGTCCACATGGAAGATATAAAAATATTGACTTAATTAATTAAACAACTTGAACATGTAAGATATTGTTTTTGTATTTCAGTTTATTTTATTTTTATTTTATCTGCATTATCAATGTTGAATCGAATAACATCTCGATATTTGCCAAACCTGAAATCCATGCATATCCAGAATATATTAAGCATATTAATTTCCGTAGGATTTATATTATTTAGAAATAATATACAGCTAGATAATTTCATTAGTGACTTGTTGAAACCGAATAATTCTATGAGAATTTGAATATTGTGATGTTTAAAAGACTTATTTATATTTTATAGTAATAAATAATCAGAGGTTTCTGTCAACAGTCTATCGATTATTAAAAAGGTCTGATTCCATTCAATACTGAATTCCGGTATCTTAATTTAGAAGATTAATACAATTAATAAAAATAAAATAAAACCTCTGTATGATTTAAGGGTGATTCTGAAATATCTAATGCCATTTTATGAGATTAAATATTATTTAACACTATTTATATATATATATATATATATATATATATGTGTGTGTGTTTTCAATGTCTTTGTTATACATCAATAATACTATTAAGCATTACACGCACATGACTTATAAAGATATGATCAATAGGAGCGCATGAATAACAAGGATATGTGCGATAGGAGTTTATTATTAAAAACTTGTAATAATAATAATAATAATAATAATAATAATAATAATAATAATAATAATAATAATAATAATAATAATAATAATAATAATAAAAATAATAATAATAAAAATAATAATAATAAAAATAATTATAGTAAAATAATAATATTACTTGTAATAATAATAAAATAATAATAAAAATAATAATAATAGAAATAGAAATAATAATAATCATAATAATAATCATAATAATAATCATAATAATAATTAAAATAATAAAAATAAAAAATAATCATATTAATAATAATATTAATAATAAGAAATGTAAAAATAATAAAAAATAAAATTATAATAAATCTACTTATAAAAATTTAAGTAGTAAAATATATTTGAAAATTTTGATGACCTTGAATTTGTTTAAATGGCTTCGATAAAATTTTTGATGAGTCACGATCTTTGTTTAAATTACCTTGAGAATGACCTTGAATGACCTTGAAAAAATATGATGACTCATCTAATGACATTGAAGAATTTTCGAATGACCTTGAGAAAATTTTGAATCACCGTGAGAAATTTTTTTGATGGTTCATGACCTTGAGAAAATTTTGAATGACATTGAGAAAGTTTGGAATGACCTTGAAAAAATATGATGACTCATCTAATGACATTGAGTAATTTTGAATCACCTTCAGAAAATTTTTGATGAGTCATGGTCTTTGTTTGAATGACCTTGAAAAAAATCGAAGGACCTTGAAAATTATGATGACTCATCCAATGACTTTAAGCGAGTCATTGTCTTTGTTTAAATTACCTTGAGAAAATTGTGATGAGTCATTGTCTTTGCCCTATAAAAATTTTGGTCTTTGTCCTACAAAAATTTGAACTTTTAGTCTTAGAAAAAATTGTTTTTACCGCGGGGGGGTATATGTTTTTGTCTAAGCGGGCCTGTATCCCACTACTCTCGCACGATTGTTATTTTCCTTGCCATTTTCCGTAGTAACCAAGGATAAGAGTTTTTCATCATTATTACTGATATTTTTCGTTTGTCTTTGAATACTGATTATATTTTCCAATTGTTTCTTGCTTCTCGTTTTATTAAATGATCTGGTCAACACAAGATTTACTCATCTATATTTTTTAAAGTATTACAATTATAAAATTTAACTTTAATTTTAATCTTGACTTTTCCTCTTTCAAATAATCAGTTTCAAAATTATATTTTCAATTTACTTCAATATGTCAGTCTTCGTCTAAATATTTCACCAATTTAATCGTTTTTCAGCCACTTTAATTTACTTATATAATGTTTTACTACTTTTAAACTAACTTTTAAATCACTTCGATTATTTTCACCAATTTTTAACCCAAGTATTCACTTCAAAGTTTTTAAAAATTTTAATGTAAGTTTTAATTTAACATTTTCTTTTCAGCATCTTAGATCCTGTCGGTAGTATTCAATATTTTAACAGTTTTAACAATTTCTTCATTGACATTTGATCCCACCAGCCTCACCAAATATGTTGGGTATTTATTAGAAGTCAGTACCAACCTCTGACTCCTTAGTGTTATCATTCAAATAAATTGAAAAACCCAACACAATAAAGTTTATTTAAAATCACCACAATAGTTATAACTTTATCCACACCGATTACAATATCAATTTTTAAACTAAAACAATTTTCAATATCACTGCCAATCTGTACACTTTTTAATAATAATTTTTTCCTCTCGTGTTGGAATTGGTCTTCCAATATGAGATATTCCTTCCAGTACGCTATGAGTAATAATAACTTCGCTTTAAATCTATTTTTTTCTTTATTCTAACTTTCAAAATTCTTCACTTTGTTTTCGACCAAACCGGTAATCTGACTATGTTGTCTCTCCCTTTTATACTACACTCGTAATTAAATCCGCATTAGGTTTTGATTTTTTTACTATTAATCAATCTTTAATATTATTACTTTCAATTACCGCTCCTTGGGTTTTCTTCAATCCTATTTACATTTAATTAGAGTCGGGTTGCTTTTTATTCCTGAGTTTCTCACATTGGTTGGGTTTTAAATTATCATAGGTTTTCCATTAGCTTATAAATTTTTAATTAATTTTAATATCAATAATTATTTCTTTCTGTGAACCCTATTGATTTTATTATTTTATATTTGAACTCGTCTCATTATTTGGTATACGCCTATATTTTCCCTCAAAATATTTATTTTAGTTTCTTTAGAGTTTTAATTGATTTTTCGCAATATACCTTTTATTTTGAATTTGATGTTTTTATTTATTTACACCTGATTTTTGTGATTTTACTTTAATCTTTTGCCCATTTTGTCGAACCCCAACACTACCCGTACATCATGCTTGTCTTTAATTTTTACTGTTGAACGAATTTAATATCCGATTGAAATTCTTTCCTCCTAACCTAACAACGCTTCTTCACCCAATGGATATGGGTACTACCAAATGCTTAAAAGTGCACTATGGAAATGGAGTAATAAAAGAAATCCTTAGGTTTATTGAGAAAAAAGAAAAATTGGCCCAAAATTACTTTATTAGATTGCATAAAACGAATTTCGAAAATATGGGATGTAGACATCTCTTCTACAACAATCAAAAACTGTTTTAGGAAGTTTGCATTGTATGATGACGATTTCAATGAGGACCATGATAATATTCCATTAACAAATATTATTGAAACAACGGAAACGAATTATATTTTTGGCTGCGGCTAATATCCAATTTCAGAGATGAGTTTACGGATTATCTGGATTGTGATATTAATGATGTGTGTGTGTGGATATTATGGCGGATGAAGATATCATTGAAAATGTACAGAATCAATCCTTATAAATGAATAATTTTTACTTTAATGATTACTTTCCTCTTTAATGAATATTTTCTCTATTCAATTAATGTTTTCCTTATTCAATGAATGTCTATCCTCTTCAATGAATATTTTCATCTTCAATGAATAGTTTCCTCTTCGATGTATATTTTCTCCATTTAAAGTATATTACCCTTGTAAGTTTTTAATATATCAATTGATATTTCATCTATTTAGTAGATATCTTTATCTATCTTACTTTTTTCAGTAATTTCAACGATTTTAGTCACTTAATGTACTCTACCACCAATATTACTTCTTCACTGAAAATTTTTTTTATAGAATATAATCTCTACTAATTAAAATTCCATTTGTTGACTTGTTATTGGCTTATCATTTTCAATGAAAATTTAATTAACTTTTAATAAATTTAATTACAACTTTCAATAGATTAGGTTGTAATGGGCAAAAATAAAATAATTTTAGGCTATGTAAATCAATTAGAGCTTTTAGGGAAATTAATGATAATTTTTAGTAATGAAATATCAAGTTTTAGATGATATTTAACATTTACTATTAAATTTTAAATCACTTTTATTTAGTGAATTTTATGGTTTTCTGTTGAATTTTAATGGATTTGGGGGATTATTATGTTTTTGTAGAAATTATTGAAGAAATGAGGGTAAACCTATAATTTTCGAGGTACTTAATTTCTTGATAATTTAATAGATTTGATTTGATTTCAAGATTATTTTAAATAAAAGTTTATTTTAGGAAAAAAATGTTTATGAAACGTCAGTAGTAGGATGTGAGCCCGTCAGATACAACCCCCCCTTGGCTTACGTAATAATTACATAACATTTGACCTCTACATGCGCTGTTGCTACCTGGAGATTTACCTCTGTCCACTAGTTGCTACCTAGTAATTGACCTTTGGTCAATGACCTCATGATCACGGCACTTGACCACTGATCAGTCGCACACTTATTATGTCACTGGTCAGTCACACACTTATCATGTCACTGGTCACTACCCGGAGACATACCTAACTGTTATTATGTCACGTAGTTGTGGACCAACACACCTATCTTCTAGAACCTTCCACACACCTACCTTCTTGATACTTCCACACACCTACCTTTTAGAACCTTTCGTTCTTAAACATTTCACACACACACACCCACCAACGATCAACGATCCGCACCGATCCGTACCCATCCGTACCCATCCGTACTGATCCGCGCCGATCCACACCGATCCGCACCGATCCGCACCGATCCGCACCGATCAGCGCCCATCAGCGCCCATCATCGCCAAACACGCCTACAACTAAGTCTACGACTAAGTCGTAGACTTAGCAAAATTACTCATATAAAAATTTATTAATGTAACAATTTTGAATTTTTCATATCGGACACAGCTCTACATAAAGTTTACCGTTCTGAGACTCTCCAAAAGCAAAAGATCCAATTGAGTTTCGATATTTTATCTTATTGTTGAGAAACTCTTGAAGCAGTTGCAATTGAATTTTCTCTAAATTGTCCTCGGCTCTGATTCTCTTTCATCGGCATTTTCATCCGGCATTGAATCTCCATTGGCTTTCGATGCAGCACCTTTGTAGTGGAAGCTGATCATAAATCTAAGACATCAAAGTAGATTCGGTTATTGGAATTCAGCATTTGATTATCGCCTTCTGACATCTGCCCAGATTCATTATTGATAATTGGCATTGATTGTTGAGGTCCATTTATTTATCGAATGTTGAATCTTTATCTGATTTTATTTCCATCCTTCAGAATTGAGTTTTCAGCAGATTTGAGATAAATACCATCAGGCTTCTTCATTCTATAATAATTTGCTACCAAGTGTAGACAGAGAGTTTAATTTTATGCAAAGTTAAACCTTTCCCTGGAAGAGGGTGGAATTCATTAATTAACACAATAAATCACATACACAAGTCAAATGGCAATTTTAACTCAAACATTAATTAAATCAAAATTTTTCAAGATTTAACAAAATACCCGTCTTATGGTAGTGCCACAGTCTAGCAGAATTGGAAATATTGCTTAGTGCACAATCTTTTAATAAACTTTTCAGGTGAGTTCGATCAACTCCAATCTTTGGAGGAAAGGAACCTAAAGATCCGATGATACAAGTATCAAGTTCCACTTTGAAGTCAGGTTTGGCATCTTGTATTTGCATTTTCAACGAATCGTATTTTTGTAAATTAAGAAGATCTACTCGTGCAAAATTATTAATTGTATCACATGGACATTTCATGTCAACTAAAAATATTTTTTTCCGCACCATGTCAGTGATCATTAAATCTACTCGCTCTTTCGATTCCGGAACAAGTGAACATACATGGTCAACAACAACAATCAAATTTGAATTTTTCGACAAGTGAGACGAAATCAGATCAAGACAATCATTGTGCCTCTCAGAACCAAGAGTCAAATGGATTTTACAAGATTGAATAATATGCGACATTGTTTCGTCTTCAGTGTGACATAATCGACACAGTCTTTTATTACCTTTATTATGTGGTTTTGCATTGATGGACAAAGTTTTTGTACGAGCACGATGGATAAAGTACCAAGCAAACTCAGAAATGTCACCTCGATAAATAGCTTTATTAATTTTTGGTGAAAGTTTAATGGCTGAAGCAATGAAATTTGAAGTGCAGCTTTTTTCACATTTCGAAAGATATGAGCCACAGAGAGCCATGTGCAAGACTTTTGAAGTAGTTTTACGCAAATCAGAAGTAAGAATAAATGTCCCACGTTTTTCTGATGTAATGAAGAGTGAAGGTTGACCTTTGGTGACAATAAACATAATATTAATATCATGTTCTTTCTTTAAAAAAGCAATCGCAATTCTAGCTCGCTGAAAACGAGTTTTCTTACCAGAATGCCGAGGTTTTGGCTCTTTCCCATTGATCCAATCAAACCTTTCTTGCAAAGTCGGATTGATAATATCAAGTCGCGGACCAGCTACAAAGTTCAAAGAATCAAGGTTAACTTTTCTCGCAAATTCACAACCTGAAGTAAAAAGTTTGAAAAAGTGTGTTATTGTCTGTGTGTGGTATTCGTCAAGTAGGTCAACACAGTTTGCCCCTCCGTTTTCAGTTGAATTATAAAAATCACATACTTCAGAGTGGTTAGGCAAAGACATAATTTTCCTAAAACAATTTCTTAATTGGCTAGTGATGTTTACAGTCAGATTATTGTTGGCATTGGATTTTGCTAGCGCACTTGTTTTAATCTCTCGTGTTCTAAAAGGAAATACTAGACGAGAATGTAAAAAGAATTTGTACGCTTTCAGTTTTTGCCATCTAAGTAAGTCAGAGTCAGCAATTTTCCTAGTATCAGAAACAACCTTCTTAAGAATGTCATATGGAATCTGATCGGTTTCTTCACACGCAGGCACTCCAAGATATTGGTATAATTCACTTGAAGCTAATCTTTTAATTTTAATGTCATTTATAAGAATTTGACTTTCTGTTTCGATAAGAGGAAGTTCGATATAACCGCATTTTTCAGGACGGTATTCAAAGCCAATTTCAGATGCAATTGCAACAGCAATGTTTGTTACTCTCTGTAAGTCGTAAGCAGACTTTGATAAAAAAGCAATGTCATCAGCGTACGCAAGGATTTTAACTGCAGATTCACCAATCATAAATGGTTCACATTTAGATTGGGATACCGCTTCAAGAACTGGATTAATTGCTAAAGCAAACAATATCATAGAGATAGGACATCCTTGCTTAACACCTTGTCTGATTGCAATATTTGGAGTCAAGATAGGGCCACAACAAAGAAAGTACTTGTATCGGAATACATCCTCTCAAGAATAGTCACAAATTCCTCACCAATCCCAACAAATCGAAGTAAAGACCACATGTAGGCATGAGGAACACTTCCAAAAGCATCTTTAATGTCAAGCCAAGCAATAGCAAGTTGAGAGTTCTTGCTATATTTAGAGTGCTCTAAAGCTGACGAAAGAATTGAATTGTGTTCCACACATCCATCGTGTCTAGAGCCACTTTTCCGACCGATATGCAACAGATTGTTCTCATTTATCCAAAATGTTAAACGATTAGCTAAACAAGAGGCAAACAGTTTGTAGATAACGGAAAGTAGTGCAATTGGACGCCAAGACGACACATTATCATATTTATCACCTTTATCGGGCTTTGGAATTAGCAACGTTTTAAAGGATTTCCAGCTATCTGGTATAACATTTTTAGAAATAATTATATTAAATAAAAAAGTTAGTAGTTTACCCTCGGGATCCAGCATAACCAGGTCTCGATATTTTATACCATCAACACCAGGACTTGTGTTGTCAGCTTTCTTGAGCTCAAATAATACCTCAGAATTCGATAAATATTTAAGTTTAAGTTTTTTATCAGAACGATTACAAAATTTAAACACCTTATCCCAAGTTCGGTCTAAAAGAATTTTGTGCTCAAAATTCGTTATAATGTTTTCATATTTAGGTCTAACATCCACATCTACACCATTAATGATCGTGTTTACAGTGGTTTTCATGTCACTGTTGAAATTTTTAATTAAATTACTTTTATTAATTTGAGATTCTACTCTTTCTTTATTGCCCAAGTAAGGTTTGTATGTTGGCACAGTTTTAATAGAAATTTGATCCAAAATTACATCGACAATTTCATCAACATTCATTTTAAATACTTTTGATCAAGTTGATCAAGTTTAAAATCAAGTTGATCAATTTTATTTTTACGTTCGTTTAAATTTTCACTTTTTTATGATTTTGATTAATTATATTATTTTCTAAGGATTTAACTTTTTTTATTTCACTAACTATTGGAAAGAAGAAGCTTACCACATTACCAATTTGTCTTAAATTCAAACCAACTAAAGGCAAATCATTGGCATAATTTGACATGTAAGAACAAAACAGAATTTTGCTTACTAAACCTAAACCACGAATATCATGTGGGCATTCACCAATATTTAATACACGATTAGGTGATTCTCTAATTTCATTAATTTTATTTCTTAGAATCTTACAAGTAGACAAATAATTATCATTTCCTAAAAGAGTTGTTGGGTTTAAAAGGTAATATTCATCAGTGTTGAAGTCCATGATAAAAAAAATTTCACGAAATTTTGGAGGTGCTACAATGGCGAATATAACTTGTGCTTTGAAAATATTATCATAGTTTAAAAAATCATTTAAATAGCGAGTGAAATCATCCATAATAGCAGTGCACATTGCTGAATTTAGGAATATAAAATTGCTGGGAAATTTAAATTTTTAAAATATTTTGTGATAATTTCATCATTAATTGAAAAATTAATTAAATTTAAATTTTTACAGATCTCATTTGTTATTTGTAGTTTAATTGATTTTAAAGTTTCATTGATTTTAGTAAATGAAAGGATATTACCAAAGAAGAATCTCTCGAGAAATTCAATAAACGCAGAAGCAAAAAAATAAGGATCTTCCGATCTAAACGAGAAGTGAGTCTGGTTATTGACTTTTGCAGTAGAAATGAAGAATTTATTCAGATAATCAGTCATGCTTTCACCAATACTGACAAGTCTCTCATTTAAGACTCTGCCTTGAAAGTTTAAGCTGTAGCTGTGCTCGAATACAGGGGAAAATATATACAGACACCAGTGTGGGTTGTTTGGAATGACAGCAATTACATACTTTACTCTCGTAAATTGCCTAAATGTGACGTTTTTACTTATAAATTGATTATTATGTGCAATAAGATTCAATGTCAATTCAGAAGACAATAAGGTTATATAATTTTTATTACTAAACCATTTTTTTATTAAAGAAGGTACACAGGAATTCTCATTTTGGAGAGAAGCTTTATAAGGAAGTGCTAATTTTAGTGGTCTTGTTACATTTTGGAAGCGTTTAAAAATAGGCAATGTCGTTATACCACCCCCAGAGACTTGTGGTGGATTCTGAAATTTAGTAGTTTGGAATCGATGGACATTTTTACGTATTGTTTCAATAAATTTGTTGGGAAATGTTTGCCATTCTTGGCTTATCAGCATAGCATACGCGCAGATGTATGGTCCACAATCGTAATTATTATCCTGGTAAACAAGGTTATCATGAGTGTGAAAGGTTACAGCAGCTTTGAGATCAAAAAGATTATTTAAAGCCATCGTGATTTTAAGTGCACTTGACTTATTAATAAGGTTATGCAGTTTACGGAGAATTGGGTCAACAAAATAGGAAATTTTAGTCAATTTACAGTAAACTAAAAGGATCCAATGAGATTCATTGATGTTAAGAGGGCATAATATTATTTGAGCTTTAAAAAGATTATCTTTAAAAAGATTTCGTCTTTGCAATTCGAACTTAAAATTTCGACGATAAAACATTTGACCGGTGCAAAGTTTGGATTACCGATGTGACTCTCAAGATAATAGTCAATATCATCATCGGTAAACCAGATCTTTGGGTTGCGTTCAGGAAAAAAGTAATTAATTATAGTGCTATCTGCATCAGTCTCTTCAGAGATTGGAACAGATATTGAAACTGATGCAGGCACTTCCCTTTATTTAGATTTTTGTGCCTTGGGTTTTACAGCTTGTTTTGATGTTATTTTTTTCAGAGGTTTATCTATAGTAACTGGATCAGTTTCGTCAATGTCTGTTGGGAAAGTATCCATCTGACCAACTATAACTGTGTCAGGAGTGGGATTGACAGGTTCCACTATTAAGATATTTAAGTTTTCATTAGGAGATACGTCTATATTATTGTCTAAAACTGCTTCTCGCTCTTCAAAAAGTTCATTTGACTGAATGAGCTTAGTTATGAAATCACTCATTTTTAGTGTACAAATTTTTCTACAATTGAAGGGTATGCGATAGTTAAAATTATCTTTATTTAGAAATCGTTTTTTGTCCCTAATAATAAAATAAAGCATTCTCTTTGCATTAACCAAATCATCTACATCATTGTCGATTTCTATGTTATTATTTTTTTCACCTAAACTAGTAAGAAATTTCAGTTTGTCGGATTTGGTAGTATAAGATTGGTCAATCACCCCAAGAAAAATATTGATTTCAATTATGGTTTCAGGACAAATGATATTGTGGATTCTGTCAATTTTACCAGACAATTTCCATTGTTTGAGCTTTAAAAGTTTTTCTTTACAACTTGAACTATAATGGGAAGAAGAAGGAATCAATTCAATCAATTTTGGAGCCCACAATTCAATATTATCAAGATTTAAGAAAGCACAAGTCTCAAGATCTAGAATTGAGTACATTAACAAACAATTAACAATATAGTTTTGAACATAATTTTCATAAGTTCCGTTTGTTGAAGTATCAAAATTGCCTTTTAAATTTAGGTAATTTAAATGAAAAATTATATCAACCAGTTTCTCTGGAGACTTTGGTTGACATAAAAGGGAATTTAAAATATTATCATATTCAGATAAACCAAAGAGACTAAACAAACCAAGGTTAAACATGATATCGGATTCAGATTCCACTTGTGGAAACTAAGAATCATTTAATTTATCAATCTTAACAAATTTACCCCCCACAAATGAGATCTGTTTAGGAAATGTTTCTTCAATTTTAAATTTATTAATTAAATTATTAATTTTTCAGGGTTTTCATCTATGCTTTTTTTTCGATGAAAAAAAGTTCCTGAATTTCAGGGAATGAGTTAAATAGTTCTTTAATTTGTGAACGGGACAGTTCAGTAATTTTTGGCCCAACTCACCCTCGATCTCAAAACTATTTAACAAATCCAACATTAAAAAATCCCCATCCTTATATTTAATTTGGGATTTAACCAAATAGTCGGGTAGGCTATTTTTAATTTTTAATAAAGTAATTATTTTATTTATTTGTTCCTCTCTGACTGTGACACTACTAATATTAGTTGTCTCAGCCAGTTTATCTGAAAGAACAAATAAAAACTTCGTTATCGATAAAGAAGCAGGGATAAATTTATTCGTATTGTAATTTTTAACAATCTTTGAGTTTATTAAAGATGTTTTGATTTTTAAGTTTTTAGTAATTTTAGGTTTTACTTTCCTACTATTATAAAAATCAATTGTAACACATATTATTATTTCTAAAAAATAAATTTTTAAATCCAGCTATATTTAGGGGATTATCTATTTTAGAAATTTTGGTCAACTCGATATTTAATACCTCAGATTTCTTTTCTGATTCTTTACTTTTCAATAAAGCAAATAAATTGGGAAATAGCTTAAAAAACTGTTGCCTCTCATTGGAATCTAAAACTCTAACAAATAGCGAAAAGTTTACTCTAGAAGTATGCTCTATTGTCTTTTTAGAAACTTTCTTAGAAGGAACAATTTTAGTTGGTATTTTCCTAATCAAATCTTCTTCTGATAACTTAAGACAAGGAACTTTATTTTGAACTAAAAAAGCTGAAGGAAGTTCACTAACAAGATTAGTCTTAACAGTTGAAAGAGGTTCCTTAACATTTTTATTTTTACAAATACAATTTAATTTATTATTATTTTATTAAGTTGTTCGAAAAAACGCTGAAAAAGAGCGGAAAATTCTCCGATTTCAATTTTCATAACGTTGATTTTAAAAATAACGTGCAACTTCTTATGTAATATTCTATAATCAAAAGGACTATTAGGTAATAAAAATTTACGTAACATTTTTGGTGATATAATTTTCGCTTCTGAACCAATAACTATTAAACCTGGCACTATAATTACTATTGTTGGGCTTAGAGCCAAAATTAAATCAAATTTACAAAACCAATTTAAACAAAAAGGTGAAAATTGTATAAGTTAAAACAAAATAATTAATGTCGTTTGGAAATTGTCAATATGGCTACTGTAGCATAAGCACGCACCGCAAGAAGAGACCAAAAATAAAATAAAACATATTAATTAAAACAAATTAAAAATATAACAAAAATTAAATAAAACAAATAATTAATTAAAATTCGGAAAAATGCCTACAGATGCAAAAAGAAACATACGAAAAATAAAATAAACTGCCAAAACCTTGCAAAATAAGGTTTAGAAAAAACACAGGCAGAAGAGGCAACCAGAAAACAAAATATTGTGGTTAAAAAATAATATTGTAATAAAATAATAATAAAAATAAAGTTCAACAATAAAATATTAATATATCAAAAAATAAAGAAAAATATATAAAAAATTACAAAAATATTTTGAAATTAATAAAATAATTAAAAAACCCTAAAAATGGCGAAAAATCGCCCATTGGTCGCACACAGGCACAAAAACACTATATATACAGCAGTCATTTTCACAATTTTTAGACTTAGAAAATTTTAGTCAGGCAGAAAATTTTTAGAAATTTTTAGACATTCTTAGACAAACAGTGAATCACTTGTAGTCAAAATTTTTATGCCAATTTATGCCAATTTTTCAAATCTGGTTGCATGACTGTGGATTGTAAGTACTGTTATTTTTTGTATAAATATATATTTTTCGGTGTTAAAGTTTTTGATTTTATTCTGGATGGTCGTGGAATCTTTTGGTGCCACTGACAAATCCCCCTAAAATCTTATTTATAATGCGTATTTCAATAACTATCAATGGGACGGATCGCGTGCCGGCTGATGGATTAAGTTCCCTAGTTGTGCTCGTGGGTTGTGTTCCATTGAAACCTCGGTCGTACGCAGTAGGGTCTGGCAATTGCACAGGACCTCCACGCAGTGCATCGTTGAACGACTCGTAGCGGCTACTGAAAAGTGGCCGGAACGAGCAGAAATAAACTCACGGGAAGTGCGACTTTAGTTAAGGGGGAATAAAGTTTTGTAGGGAAAATTTTAAACTTTGTTAGATAATTAATCAGAAAATCAAGTAGGAAAGGATAGGATAGTATAGGAATGTAAATTTGAAAGTATTATTCTAATAGTTGAATGATATAATCTGACAGAAGAGAGAAATGTTTATTGAAGTGACTGCAGAGGGTTGTAATTACTTAAAATCATGGGAAACGTAGCGGGAATAAGGGATTTGTTAATCAAATTTTAAAATAGGGAAAGATAAAGGTAAATTAGGAAAAATGTAGTCGATTCCGTGATTAAACAAATGAAACAGGAAATTTACCAAAAAATAAGGGAGGAATGCTGCCCAAATATTTGAAAGATACATTTATAAATAATGGGTAAAGACGACAAATGAGCATGGAAATTGTAGGAATAGACGAGTAAGGACCAGGATATAGAAAGATGTAAGACCTTCCATCTGCAGTCCAGAACCCGAAAGAGAAAATATCATGAGGAGTAGTTCTAGAAATGGAGCTCACCTGCTCATGAATTTTCAACCTTTATGTACATTACCAACATGGCAATCACCGTGGGTACATAGGAGGGATAGAATAATAATCTTGATGGCGTTTAGGGGGTAGATGCACCAATAACCTAGAAAAAATAAATAAAAATCCACCCTATTCGCCAACACTTTTATTATGTTTATTGATGTTATTTTATTGATGTTACTGGTAGTCGCACACTTATTATGTCACTGGTCACTACCCGGAGACATACTTATTACCTAACTGTTATTATGTCACGTAGTTGTGGACCAATACACTTACCTTCTAGAACCTTCCACACACCTACCATCTTGATACTTCCACACACCTACCTTCAGCATCTTCAGAAGTTAAAAGATCCTTCATAATAAAGTCACCATCAGCATATTTTAATTCAGATTTTACAAGAAAGTATGGTAATTGTTTTTTAAATTTTAAATTATCCAAAGTTTTATTAATGACAGCTCTTTTATGTAGTTCGTTTTTAATAGAAACTGTTTCGACTAATTTATGTGAAAATACAAATAAAAATTTCTTTATTGCTAATGGAGCTTTAATCAGCTTGGAACAATAATTATCAGTATTAATAAGGTTCGAAATAATGGTTTTATTTTTATTTTGAAAATTTGTTGATTTTGAAATTATCTTTTTAGTAGCATCTGTTTTTTTAATTTCACTTAACTTGATTGAAATACAGAGATTTCCATTTCTATAGAATAAACTATCACAATCTTTTATTTTAAAATTAAGTTTCGATTTATTAATCAAGGAAAGTTCATAATTAATAAGATCAAACTTGGTCTTAGAATTTTTCTTTTTCAATAAACTTATGAAGCATGGATAATTATCGTAGACTTACCAAAATCACTCACTAGTACTATTTAAAATTTTATTAATACAACAAGTTCTTGATTCATATGAATTGAGGTGATTCTGCTTGGAATCAGCCAATCGAAGAGGTTGAACGATAAAGATAAATTTTCGGTTTACTATCATTTAATTTTGAGAAAAGTTTTGTCTCAATAGAGTTCCACTCCTCGAAATTTCACTGGCTTTACTGATTTTCATCGGTTATCTGATATGGCTTTGCGCTATAAGTCATATTCGAGGGTTTGACATAAAGAGCAGATGGGCAGATATTTGAAATAAAATCCATAATTGCTTCAGAGGAAACAATTTGGGATTTGAGAAGATCCATCAATCTTTTACAACTCGATTGCTGAAAATCGAAATGTTTCTACAGCGGATCTAATTGGCTCGAAAGAGCATCATTTGAAATTGTTTGGTTTTTCATTTTATTTTAAATATAATATTTTTAAAACAAAATAAAACCATTCTATTGTTTTATTTTGAATTTGAAATTATTTATAATAAAACTTTAATTGAGAATATTATAAAAATAATTTTTAATCAAATTAAAAATCAATTTATTGGCTTTTTAGAACGCCAGTGACATGATAATGCCATTTTCTTGAAGAATTTGCGATGTTACTCATTGCGCATGCTTTTACCAGACCAGTGACTTTTTCAAAAGGAACTCCCATCTTACTAAGTAGATCATAAAATGCTGGGGGAACAGATCCCATAGAACCGATTATACAAGTAAAGATTTCAACAGTAAAACTAGGTTTGGCAGCCTGTATTTGTTTTTTTAAAGAATCATATTTTGCCAAATTTTCCTTATTCACAGTTTCAAACGTGACAAAAGAATCAAAAGGACATTTAATATCAAACATAAAAATTGTCTTTTTCTCATTATTAGTTATAATCAAATCGACTCGTTCTTTAGAGTTTGATACCAAGGAGCAAGTGTGGTCCACAACAACAATCAGTGAAGGACTTTTCAAATGATGTACTATTTGTTGAAGGCAATCGTTGTGACGATTAAGTGCAAGAGTATGATGAACCTTGCAATTTTGCAAAACATGTGGCAACGTTTCATCTTGGTTATGGCAACGCCTACACAATCTATTCTCACCTTTTATATAGGGTTTTGCAAAATTAGCCAATGTGCTTGTTCGGGCACGATGAATAAATTTCCAATGATCCTCTCGTAATTCTCCTTTAAATATTGCTCTATTAATATTATGGGACAGATAAAATGTTGATGAATTACTAATGTTACTGTTTTACCATTTAGTAAAATATGAATCATAAAGAGCAAGATGAAGAACTTTCGAAACCAAACGACGATCAAACAAAGTCAATATTATTGTTCCTTTCAAAGCTGTTGTCAGGCGAAGAATTGGCTTATCATCCAACACTTCAAAGGATATTGTAATATTATGGGTTTTTTCAAAAAACCGAATCGCTGTTCTAGGTCGAAAGAAACGAGTTTTTTTCCCAGAGTACTTTTGAATAATATCAGCTTTATTAATACAATTGAAACTGTCTTGGAGTGATGGGTTATTATTCCCAAGCCTAGGTTCAGTGACAAATTTTAAAGAATCTATATTAATACGTTTTGTAAATTCACAATTAGCGGTAAAAAGTCTAAAAAAGTGGCTTATAGTTTGCGTGTGATATTCATCCAAAAGATCAGTGCAAGATGCGCCTCCATTTTCAATCGAGTTATAAAAGTAATTGATTTCAGAATTGTTAGGTAAACTCATCATTTTTCTCAAATGACTACGAAGTTTTGTAGTATTGTTACAAACATTTGCAGAAAGAGCACTAATTTTAATTTCTCTCGTTCTAAATGGGAAGGTTAGGCGAGAGTGAAGGAAGGTCTTATAAGCTTTCAACTTTTGCCAACCACACAAATCGGAATCCGCTAGCTTTTTCGCATCACTGACAACCTTGTTCAAGATTTCATAAGGACTTTGGTTAGGATGCTCACCTATTGGAACTCCAAGATATTTATAAAATTCTTTGCTCAATAATTTCTTTATTTTTATATTATTAATTGAAATTTCACTAATCGTATCGACATTTGGTAGTTGAATATATGCACAATTTTCAGGTCGATATTCAAATCCAATTACACGAGCTACATCAAAAGCAATGTTTAAGATATTTTGCAAATCATGAGTATTATTAGCAATAAGAGCGATATCATCAGCATAAGCAAGAACTTGGATTGAAGATTCACCAATTTTGAAAGGTTTTACTTTAGAAAGAGTAACAGCTTGAAGGACAGGATTTATTGCAATGGCAAACAAAATCATTGAAAGAGGGCATCCTTGTTTGATGCCCTGTTTTATAGGAATATTCGGAGTAACAATCGGACCACATTTATAGTATGAGCTACTTTCAGTGTCTAGAAGTTTCAAAGTGTTTGTGAATTTTTCACCAACTCCAATGTGTCGTAAAATCTTCCACGTGTAATCATGGGGTTCACTGCCAAAAGCGTCTTTGATGTCAAGAAATGCAATTATTATAGGTGTATCCTTACTATATTTCGAGTGCTCAAGACAAGATGAAAGTACAGAATTTTGTTCTACACAACCATCATGCACAGAACCCCCCTTTTGTCCGATATGAAGTAGATTGTTTTGATTTACCCACGATGTTAAGCGTCTAGCTAATATTGACGCAAATATTTTATAAACCACGGATAACAAAGCAATTGGTCGCCAAGAAGAGATCAGATTATATTTATCACCTTTATCAGGTTTAGGAATCATTAGAGTTTTAAAAGATTTCCAAACGTCAGGCATGGTATTTTCCGTGATGATTTTGTTGTAAAGAAGAGTCAACAATTTACCTTCTGGGTCAAGAATAGCAATATCGTTATATTTAATTCCATCAATTCCAGGAGATGTATTCAGTTCATAAATAACCTCTTTATCTATAATTAGTCGAAGTAAAAGAGTATTTTGAGATTTTAGACCAAAGTTTAAAACATTATCATAACTTTTAATTAGCGTATCTTGATGGCTAAAATTACCAATGTGATCTTTAATTGTTAGCCTCTCGTTTATTTCATCGTTAATTAAAATGTCGTATACCGTCGTTTTCATATTTTGATTAAATGATGATTTGAAGTTAGTTTTTGGTGGTGGAACTTTACTGATTTTATTTCCTAAATATGTTCTACTGATTTTAGTTACACTTGTTCCTTTACGAATACGTATTTCATTAATAATAAAGTTACTGATTTCGTTTACACTTGCGTTTTGTAGGGTCAACAGATTCTCATTTATCAAAAGTATGCGTTGATCTAATTTTAGCTTTACATTTGTTTTATTATCAGATAAATTCTTTATCGAATCCTTTATAATGTCTTGTACAGTCGGTAATAAAGACCTTATGACATTTCCAATATCACGTAGATTAATATTTTCCAAAGACAAATCTAAGGCATAGTGTTTGATAAATGCACATATGAGAATCCTAGTAACAAGACCAGAGCCACGAATATCACGAGGACAGTTACCAAGTAGTTTACAAAGTTCCGGAGTTTCTTTGATTTCATTGATTTTAGTCAATAAAGAGTTTGCTGTACAAAGATAAGGAAAGTTTGGAAGTAAAGATGAAGAATTAAGTAGATAATGTTCATCAGAGTTGTAGTCGATGATCATCAAAATTTGCCGAGCTTTAGGAGGAGCAATAATGCCAAATACAATTTTTGCTTTCATTAAATTTTCAATATTTAAAAATTCATTTAAGTATTGAGTGCAATCATCCAGTATTGCTGTGGTCATTGTATTGTTTAAAAAAATGAAATTTTCGGATAAGTTCAAATTGATGAAAAAGTTTGTTAAAGTGTTTTCTGTAATCTTACAATTTATTAAATTCAAATTTACTACAACTTCATCGCACATCTTGGATTGCATATTTACAAGGTTTTCAATTACTTTATCTCTATTGACAACATTTCCAGAAATAAATTCTTCTAAAAATAGTATAAAAGTAGTAGCGTGATGTATAGGGTCATCAGAGAACATTGCAAAGCGAAAGAGAGTATGAGATTTCTTAAATATAATTGTTTTTTCAAGAATAAATTTATTCAAGTAATCTGTTATATTCTCTCCTATTCCTAACAGCCTTCCGTTGATATTTTGAGAAGATCGAACGTCAAAGATGTAACTGAAGCCAAGGCAAACTGAACAAAGAAATAGACACCAATAATTATCGTTGGAGATAATACTAATGATTATTTTAATGCCCTTAAATTGTTTAAAAGCAACATGATCGACTATATAAATATTGTTTTGAGCAATCAAGATAATTGTTAGCTCTGGAGAAAGTACCATCACCTCAAGATTATTTTCAAAATATTTTTTTAAGAGAGTCGAGACACAAGCTTTTTCTTGAGTCAGCGTTATAGTTTCTATCGCTTTGAGGGTTGGGTTTTTATTTTTAAGTGCTAATGCTTTTTTAAAGGTAATTTTATTTAGGAAGTGATCTTTAGAAATTCCACCCCCCGATAGTTTTGTATTATGAATTAAATGAAAACTTTGAATTTCGTAAATCTCTTTCCTAATGAAATCAACGGGAAAATAGTACCATTCTTTACACACACTCATCGCTAAAGTGCAAATGTAAGGTCCACAATCAAAATTATTATTTTGATATTGCAGATTTATATAGGGATGATCAATTATTTTATTTTGAAGGTCAAATTTATTATTTAATTCAGAATTAATTATATGAGCTCTTTCATTATTTTCAAACGTTCTGTTATTTTTAAAAACAGGGTCAATAAAGTAAGAGCTACAAGAGACTTTACAGTATATAAATAAAATCCAGTGGCAGTTGTTAATGTTAATTGGACATAAGATAACTCGAGCCTCATATATATTGCTAGGAATTGGAAAAATATCCTTGGAATTTTTTGAGCATAAAATACTCACAACAAAACATTTAAGGGAAGCGAACTTTGGATTTCTAATGTGACTTTCAAAATAATAATCTATGTGATCTTCAGTAAACCAGAATTCAAAATCAAAATTTTCAAAAGTGCAATCTGCATCAGTCTCATCAGACAGTGCAGCAGGTGTTGAGACTGGTGCAGGCACGTACCTTCATTTGGATGTTGTCTTTAACAGCTTTACATACTTTCGTGTCGTTAAAGTATGTGAAGGTTCCTCATCAATATCAGTAGTTAGATTATTGGTTGTCTCAGTAACTTTATTATCTATAGGCGTTTCAACAATTAAGTTTTTACTTTCATTAATAAAGCAGAGCGAGGTTTATACAACAGGAGCTGTAGATTAAGTAGAAGTTTGTACATTTATAGTTGTAAATTGTTCTACTTGGTTAACGTCTGCTTTTTCTTGGATAAACAACACAAGTGAGTCTATAATTTGAGAAATGAATCCACTCATTTTACCTGTGCAGATTTTCCGACAAGTTTGATGTATTCGATATGATTGTTTCTTTGAAGAGAGAAATTTCTTCTTGTCTCTAATAGCGAAGTAAATCAAGCGTTTTGCATTTATCTCATCTAAATTGCTAGAGTCAGGATTCCAATTATTGATGTTATTACTTATTTCGCATAATAACTGTATCTGGTTAGACTTTTCAGTAAATGTTTTGTCTAACAAATAGAAGAAACTATTCACGCTGTTTATTGTTGGCGGAGAAATGATGTTGTGAATTCTATCTATTTCACCTGACAGTTTCTACTGTCTGAACCTTAAGAGTCGTTCATGGCAACTAGAGTTGTAATAAGATAAAGATGGAATTATATCAATCATTTCAGAAATAAGTGTTTCATTATGATCAGGATCAAGTGAAGGAGTACTTTCAATGTCAACAATTGAATACATAAGTAAACAATTTCTAATATAGTTTAGAGCGTAATCACCATAAGTTCCATTCGTTTTATAATTTAAATTATTTTTTAAATTTAAGTAGTTGAGATAAAATATTATATTAATTACTTTTTCAGAAGTGTTCGGTTTATTAAGCAAAGTACTAAATTCCGTGTCATCTTTTGACATCTCGAGAAAATTAAGCAAACCAAGATTGAACATTATATTGGACGAATTTTCAAAATTTGGATTTTCCGAAGTATTTATTTTATTAAGAATTAGAAATTTTCCACCCACAAATGAGATTTCGTCAGGAAAGTTTTTATTTAATTTTAATTCATTTATTAATTTAATTATTTCGTCAGAATTTTTAGACATGTTTTCAACAAAACATAACTCGTGTAATTCTGGAAAGAATATAAGCAACCTATGAAACTGAGATCTTGTTAATTCAGAATTATTTATACTTTTAATTTCAGCATCAGATATATGGTTATTAAATAGGTCCAGCATGACAAAATCTCCATCATAATATTTTATTTGTGATTTTGTCAAAAAATCATTTTCATAATTATTAATAACAGTTGGGTTATAAGACAAGACATTAATTGCAAGAGCTGGATTCTTTTCCTCAAACCTACTTATATTGCACAATCTCATAGGACAGTCATCTATCTCATCATAATTTAATTCATTCAAGAAGTTAGTATAACTATACATATCACTACGATTATTTACAAGAACGTCATGCTTCAATAAACCCAAGATACTATGTATAAAACAAAGATTGTCACTATTCTTAATATTAATAATTGCTCTTTTTCCTTTAAGCGCAATAGGAGTTTCAATAAAACCGTGACCAGTTAACCTATTCATTTGGGAATATTTAGTCAAGATAAAATGAATTTCTCGAATTCTAGAAATAGTCCATCCACTACCTAATTAAGTAAATCTTTCTATTTTTTCATTTAATTTTCTAACTCCTTCAACAAGAAGATTATCTGAGAAGACCTCGGCGTTATTAGATATAAATTCATCTTTAGTTATATCATCTTTCTCAAATTGGATATTTACAGCAAATTGAATTTTAACGTTCCCCATTTTATTAATTTCAATTTTTAGCCGGGTTATAATTCTATCTGTTAATGTAATTTGATTAACATTAAATTCATCAATATTAAATTTTAGTAATTTACAAGATCCTCTTAAATCTAATTCTACAATTGGGTCATTACTAATGTCGACAGAACCACCTATTTGGATGTTTTTCTCATCATCACTAAATAATTCATTTTTAGATATTTTAGGCGCCCCTAAATTCAAGCCAATATCAGATTTTCTTTTCTTAATTTTAAAATCGTCAGCCTTAAAATTCAAACGAAAGAAATCGAGTTTATTCTGTTTAAACTGCGTCAAATGAACCTTATGATCAAAAAAGAAATCAAGAAAGGGTTGGGCATGGTAAGTTTTGCACTCGGGACATATAAAAATTTCAATGCCATTGAACTGATGACGATAATATTTCTTCATTAGGTCATGGAATTCATCACTATGATTCATGGATGAATTGCAGTACTGAGGGTATAAATTACCTATTTATATAAAAATAATTATAAATGAAAATTAATAATTTTTGAAAATTATGGCGTAATTATTAAATAATTAAAAGTTTTTTAAAAGGTTAATAAATTACCAAATTCGAACCCTTTAATATGAAAAGGTTATACTATTTTCAACCTTATGTAAAAGGTTATATAATTATGTAATTAAATATTTATAAAAATAAACAGTTTACAATCAAATTATCAATCTAAACTATTTATTTTTAAAGATTTTTAATCACTAATTTGTATACCTTATTCTAAATCAATATTATAACTAGAATTTAAAAGTAATATTATTTAAAATATTTAATTCTTTATTTAAAATATTACTTAAAAACAATTTAAAAATTCAAAGAATACTTACATTTAATTTTCTTCCCATTTAATTTTGTATTAATATGGGGCATATTTGATGAAGAATTTTGAAGATTGTTGTTAAAATCTTGCATGTTTTGAAGATTGTTATTAAAATTTTGCATGTTTTGAAATTGTGGAACATTTTGCATGTTTTGACAGTTTGGATTGGCAAATTGGAAATTTGGATAATACCAAGGCATGTTAGTATATGGCATATTTTAAATAAATAATTAATAAAAATTTAATTTAAATTTAAATCTTACAAAGTTAGCATTCATATTCTGCCAATACATTTGATTAGGAAAGTTATTAGAATTCTAAATAAACTTAATAATTTTCAAATAAAATTTAAAATTTACCATATGATTTGTATTTGGTATTTGTTTTGAATTATTCATATTGGATGAATTATTATTACTATTCTAAATAAAATAATAATAAAATTAAAATTAAAAGTTTTACCATATTGATTATTGTTCGAAATTGGGTATATATAAAAAGTGACCATAAAATGAAAAAATATATCCTTATATATGACTAATTACGTTATCACTACTACAATAAATTAACCAATCAAAACACGGTAAATTGCACACATATATTTTTAATATTTCAGATAATCTAAAGCACCAAGTAAACAGTTTTTATAAACACAATCATCATCGTATTCATAAAATGGACAAGATATGTTTCTTGGAAAACTCTGATATTCTTTTAATGAATACTTTACAATTCTCAAAGATGGGAAATATGTTTTTAAAATCTTTTCTTTTGTTTCATAGCAAATTGAACAATTTCTTTTGTTTTAATTGGATAAATCGCATGTTTTGAATTAAGACCAAGTTGATGACCTGCTAATACTGAGGATTCAACACGAACTCTTCGAATCATTAATTTAGCATCTAGTAATTGACATGTTGGTTCACCAGTTTTTGAAAATAATGATAATGCAGAATCAGATCGTTTCAATCTAATGTGAACATTGACACCAAGAAGTAAATATTTTGGTTGATCCATAAAATCAAACTGTAGTGAGGAACACATTGTAAAAACCTTTGAATCTTTTATCCAACTTTTTCTTTTTTCAGAATTTCCATATCCCATAGGTGTAAGACAAGTATTTTTAGTATTAACGTTATAATTTAATATAGTTTCAATCAATGCTTTGTGTGCATAAGTGTTGTTACCTCCCTCAATTTTAATATGATTAAACCCAAGAATTGCGTATTTAAAAAGCGTATGAAACATGAAATTGTTTGGCTTAACATCTGAAGTATCCACCAAATTTTTTCTGTCGACATTTACAACTTTAATTTGAACAGTTAATAAAGTATCATTCAAATCCAAATATTCAGTTTGGGAACCATTAATGTAAAATTCAACATCATTTCTACTATCAGTAATTGAATTCATCGGAAATACTTCTTCAAATGCACCATATTCAATTACTGCTTGAGGTGATGGACGATCGAAAATGCATAATTCAGATTTTCCACAAATCATTTTTGAAATATAGTTCCATGTCCTTTCATTCGATTGTTTATATGCCTACCATGTTTTCTACGTTTTGGCATGGATCCACCTGATGCAGTATATTCCTCACTCTTAAACATATTTGCAACACCAGGTATCATTGATGATACAGCCGGTAAAGCTTTACTAATTTCAGACAGAGCATTTGATTTTAATGATGGTAATATTTTCTTATCATTCATTATCACATCTTTTGCTGTTTTCATTCCAAAACTGCCCATACGCTTAAGAATTGGTAATGCAAATCTTCCAATTGTCCGTAACCAACCAGACCCATACTGCTTACCAATAAAATATGGTATTTCGCCACCAGTTTGGCTATTACTATACAATGAAATTATATCTGGATTAATCATTTAATTTACGAAAATGTAATGTCAAATGTGTTTTTGAATTTTTTGGAAAGTTGATAATTTTCCCACCATCATCACAAATATTAATTTCTATATTGTTTATACATGACGTGGAAAGCGATAAATATACAATACAATTTGTACAACTTCATCTTGTTCATATTTTTTAATCCAGACTGCTTTCAATAAGGGAACCAAAGAATTGCCAACAATTTCTGGTTCAATAATGTTACTATAGATGAACATTTGTTGATGATGATCATATAACTTTGCTTTATAAATACTCTCAAATTGTTTCACATTATATGTTTGCTTCTCTAATCCGAGTGAACTAACCAAGTTTTTATCAAATACAACCTCTGTAATATTATCATGAATACTGAATGTGTATATTTTATCTTTTATTTGAATAGATGTAAAAATATGAGGACAGTTGCACACTATATAATCATACAAGTCTATAAGATTTGTCAAGTACAAATTATCACGAAATGAGAAAACTGATTGAATTACAGTGTTATATGTTAACTTTATTTTTACTACATTATTCATATCTGTATTTGGTGGAACTACTATTTGAAATGTCTCACTGGGACTTGTAATTATTGGTTCAGATACACCCATTCGTTTTGCACTTTGTATATCTTCAAATGATATTTGGAATGGGTAGAAATTACAATAATATGTAAAACTCTTTTGGATATGTACATGTAACTATGCTCGTTGAATTCTTTTATTGGCATTTCTTCTTTTTCCGGTTCAATAAAGTAAAGACTGCTAACTGATTTTGATACAATTTCTTTGTATTCAATCTTTGCTTTACTATAAAATGGAAACGTACTATACACAAATGTAAAATCTTGCAAAGCTACTTCCCAATTACCCTGTAAATAAATCGGGTTTCGAAGATTGACCATAAATTTACTGGCTTGATTGTCTGGATGAATTGTTGTACAACTATTGCTCGGTAAAATCATGTAGAAATTCATTTTACTAGATCTTTTGAGGATATCCATGATGAGTTTTGATATCCATGCCACTTGATATAATGTTGTTTATCTTTATCCACCATTTTAGTTTTCAAAATCTTTTCAATTCTAAATACTGTTGGTGGAGGAATAACCTGTAGCGCTTGTTCATAGAATTTACCAGATATCTCATTATTTTCTCCATCTTTTATAACATACATGATTGGATTTTGAGCTGTATTGATCTTTGAGATTTGAAAAACTTCATCACTTCAATTGTTATCAAAATTCTTAATGAATGGTGATGCTGATATTTTAGATATTCTTACATAATCATCGACATTATATTTTGGCTTTTTAATTTGTTCTTCCTGAATAAAACTATCTTTTGAAGTTACATCTATCGGTTTCAATCTCTTTAAACCTCTATGAGACGAATGATTGTAACTGTAAATCATTTATCCATGTTTTATTACCCTGATGCACGAAATACCTTTTAAGTTTATCCCTTAATGTTCGATTAAATCGTTCAACATGTGCTGCTTTGAATTGTGAAAATACTGAGTAATGATTTATTCCTTTTATTATTTCTTTAACTTTACTGTTGTAAAATTCTTTACCCAAATCAGTTTGTAAATTAATTGGTTTTCCATTTTTAAACATTGATTTTATTCCTAAAGCCATTTCATTTGCAGATTTTGTTTTGACTAGTATAGCGCGAACAAATCTACTAAAAACATCAATACATGTCAAAATATACTTGTAGCCCTTGTTAATTTTAGAAAATGGTATCATTTCCATCAAATCCATTTGCCATAAATCATTAATTCCGTATGTTTTATATGCTCTTGTTGGAAACCTTTTCAACATCGGTTTGTTCAAACTGTAAGCCAGTTGACCGGATAACCATTTTTTGCGTCTCTTTTTTCGAGTTTGTAACTTTTTTCTTTAGCTTTTCTACCGCACTGAAACCTGCTTCGTCTTTTGGATTTGTCCAAATTTTCTCCATTACAACAGGTAGACTTAAATTTAAGTATAAGATTAGGTAATGAAGTAGTTGTACCCATTGTTTATGATAATAAATTTCCTATTACTTCACCTAATAATGATAATGCTAATGGTAGCAACGCCGCAATAAAACCATCTTGTTGTTTATATACGATTTTACGCATCAGCATTCGATTTTTTGAATTTACGAGTGACAACAGTGGTTTTTTGTGTTTGTTTAATACTTTTTTACTTGATTTACTGATTTCAATTTTACCTTTGACAACTTTGACTATAATATCAAGTAAATCGTCAATAACGTAATTTGGAAAAGATTGTAAGATATTCATTCTTTTCACACTTGGAGCCTTTAGTAAAGCATTTAAAAATGGAAAACTACGATGACTTGATTTTATAGACTTTTCATTTTTATTCGGAATTGTGTGAAATAAGATTTTGTGCCGGAATATTTTCAGTTATAAGTTTTTTAGATGTGGTGAAACTAGTCGTTGGTGGAATCAATGGTTCATGAGTCTTTTTCGAAGTTTTGATAATTTTGGATGCTTAACACGAGATTTAAGTAGCATGATTGGATGTATATAGCATCATTTTCAACTTTGTTTATAAAACATTGCACCTTCTTTATTAAAAATATCAGTTCTAACTCGTAAATCATCTAAGCACTGCTGTGTAAAATCAAGAAAAATATATCCATGTGGAATTTCGGTTGCATCTTGAAAGGCGTTTATCAAGAAATTACGATTATTAGAGTAAGCCTGTCTTGCAAGGAAATCAGTAACAGTTGCATCTCTAGGATTTTTGAAAACAATCAAATATTGGACATTTAAATTGCGAGTTCTGTGAGATCCTCCTTGGTGAAAAAGATTTTGTGTTATAAAAATAACTGTAACACCTTTATGTCTAGTTATCTTTGTAAATAAATTATTAAAATCCTTTTCTTTGTTCGCTTCTTGATATAAGTCATCGATAATTATCACATCACCTTGCCGTAATCTAGATACACAATTTTTATCAAACCCTTTTATAATTACCATTTTTTTTACAAAATTGATCCTGTGTCATTCCATGTTCATCATCGGCTCCCCTATGCCAATATATTTTATTAAACTTTGATTTAAACATGTTTGATTGTTATAATTTACAAACAAATAATGTTTTCCCACTTCCGCTTGGACCAACAATTTGATATACTGCATCATTTCTTAATTCCATTTTAAATATTAACTTTAATTATATTGTTTATATTTGTTTAAATTAATAGTTATACACGAATAAAAAATATTCAAAAATAATTACGTCATAGATGCTTAGTAACATAGATTATAAAGGAAGATGTTCAGTTGCTCACATGAATTTTCCATTTGGGAAACCGCAACAAATTGTAGATCGAAGTGGTAAGTATCCAATTATATTTAAGTGTCGAATAAGTGTCGAATTATGGGATGTAAGAAACCTCTAAAAGTTGAAGATTTACCATTTACAATTGAAGATGTTCAAATTCAATCAATTACAGTAACTAGCGATATTGGAGTAGATATTAATTTATATGATTTATTGAACAAAATTAATTGTATATATGAACCTGAAATATTCCCAGCTTTACGATATGTTAAATATAATCCTTTATGTGTTAACGTGTTTTCTAGTGGTAAAATAGTAATTTTAGGTCTTAAAACATTGGATTATCATGAAATTGTTGGAAATATTATTAATGATATTAAGTCAGTCATTGAAAACGATGAAATCTTAAAGTTTTTACTTAGCATTACCTAACGTAGATGTAATAGTTGTGTATAGTTTTAATTGGCTGTGATGTGTTTGTAATTTGTGTGAATGATTCTGATTCGACGAAATGAGTCTGATGTGTGTTAAAAATTAGTATAAATACAAGTGAGTTATTCATTCAAATAACAAAATGAGAAACAATTCAACTGATGGTAAGTTTCTTTTATTTATAAATTGATATGTTTTAATTTATGGTTTTAGAAATGGCTATTCTATTCCTTATCGAAAGGATAATACTCTCATATCCCGAACTAAGGGAAAATATGGCATTCTGGGCTCCAGAAGTTATAACATATAGAATCTTTGAGGCGACTGGTATCAGCGTCGAAAAGATTCTGATGGAATATAAGGAGAGAAAAGAAAATCCAATAAAAATAGAAGCCATTTGCGGATCACCCGGCAATTGTTGTAACAATTGGAGGGAGGAAAAGGCGAAATCCGATCTGCTTTATATGCTCGCAAGATGGAGCTAAGACTTGAATTAAAAATAAATTATTTTTCTTTAAATTTTGTTGTCTTTTTTAGTTATGTTTTATGTTTTAATTGGTTTTCATAATTTTGTTTATATAGTAAACCTTTTTATTAAAATGATTATGATTGGACGCACACGTGTTATAATAAGTATAAATAATGAAATTTGTATATTATTTTCATTTTTCAGATGCAAGGACTTTTTAGCGATAAATCCGTGATGGTAAACAATCAGAACGAAACAGCTAAAAGTACTCGAAACAGAAAAGGTGTAAATTTGAAGTCTGTTCAGATATATCACGGTCATAGAATGTACTTCTTAGTAATTGAAATAGAATATAAATTTTCCAAAGCTGCTAAATTTAAGTCAAACTCGATTTTCAAACTTCAAGTGAATATTACGAAGGAAGATGCAGTTTCAATCAATAAAATTTTACATCAAATCAATAAGAAATTATGTTGCAGTGAAAACAATTATATTAATTCTAGAAACACTGTATATCATGACGCTTTTGAAGAAATCCAATTCAAAGAAATGGAAAGTTGGTACATTAATATTACTATTCAAGGTTATAAAGTTGATCAAAATGAAGTTATGTCACCAATATGGAGAATTGATAATGCTAGAATTACTATTTTTAACTAAATATATTTAGATTTAAAAATTGTTTATCTTTTGTGTTATAAATTGTTTTTGTGATTATTAAATTTATTATACCTTGGAACTTTCTAGCTCTTATTAAAAACTGTAATGTACCAAATATCTGTATGGTTGGGCTCTTAGCCAAAGTCTTCCTTTCGGTGATTTTAGTTGGGTAATTAATAATCTTGATTCTATTTTGGATGAGTGTATGAGTACAAATATTGAAACGCTTTCATATGGTTACACGATAGAAGTTGGTCTCGAAATTCCTAAAAGTGTACATGAGTTTTTGGATAAATTCCCTGTGGCGCCTGAAAAGATGTGTCCACCGGATTCTAAAGTTGAAAAATTAATGCTCACCCATTATCCCAAGAAAAACTATGTTATTCATTGGAGACTTCTAAAGATGTTTGTTTCTCTTGGTGTTAAGGTTGTTAAGATTCATTGCTTTAAGTAACAACAATGATAAACGTCAGTGGGTAGGTAAAAAAAAAGTTTTGCATTCGGGCATTATTTAGGTATCAATGCCATGAAGATATTGAAGCTTTTATTTAAATAAATGTTGTCTTGTAAATGTGTTTGTCTTTTTATTCTATTGTTCGGTAATTATTATTAAATGAGACTTGTAACAGTCTGGTGTCGGTAATAATTCGTTGAGTCTTGGGTTCAACTCCTATAGTGGGCGAATTATTTTTTATTTTAAAAATTAAATTTTTTAATAGAATATAAATCTGTATATTTTATTTGCTCTAAATTCAAAATTTTATAGAAATTGGTAAAGTATATCTTGTATAATTTAATTTTTTAAATTTAGTTAAGTTGAAATTTTAAACTTGTTGAATTATTTTCTTAAAATATTGAATTTTGTAAATCCAGTGTTCAAATTTAAGTTTTGAGTGACTTGATTTTAATTAGATAAACTATCAATATACTATAGTGGTTTTAAACTTAAATTTTCATGAAAATTATTAAAGTTTTATGATTATTTTGATAAAATTGTTATGTAATATACTACTAACAAAATAGTCAGTAAGCTAAATAATTTAGGATTGAACATTTATTTATAAGACGAGTTTGATGTTAATTTATTATGTTTAAGGATTATTTTTTAATTTATTATGTAATAATATAATTAACAATTGAAAATTTCATGTAAATATAATTTTTTAATATATCACATGCAAGTAACATGAATCAATGAGGTAAACTAAACTCTTACGTTTATATGAAGTAAACAGTATAATAATAATACCAATAGTACTAGTGAGTGATTTTGCTAAGTCTACGATGGGTGTGAATGGAGGTTACTGACCAAAGGTCAATTACTAGGTAGCAACTATTTCTCTTCTCAGACAACACGATGACGCAATCTCTTCCGATAGTGCAAGATCAATTTGCATCAAATCTATTGAATAATAGTTCATCAGAACTGGTTATTTTCAAGACAATTCTACAAAATCAAATAATTTTTTCCCAGCAATTATTGGATTTTATTTCTCAAAGATCAAATGGACAAAATCAATTGCCACTTTCGGCGAAGCCAATTCATCCAGATCTATTGTTGGATTTAGTATCAAAGAAACCGACAGGTGATAATGAATTGCCACTTTCAACGAATGCAATGGATCCTGAAAAAAAAGGAAGCACTTTAAAACAAAATATTGCCACTTTCGGCGAAGCTAATGAAACTTGAAGAGCACATTTTGCGAATGAATAGTAAGTTTGATATTGTTTTCAATAAATTAAGTAATTCTGATTTTAATGATAATAATTGTAATTTAAATATACTAAATAAAATTAATGTCGATAATAAGGATGACTTAAATATCCCATCTAATTATAATCTTGTTTCAGAAAATGCAGAAAATAGTCCTTTAAATCTTATTAATACACAGCTTAAAAATTTTTAAAGTTACTAAAACTAAGGATGCTTTAAATATGAAAAGATTTTACTGCAATTACCTTTCACGTATTTTAAATAAAAATAAGCGTCGTAATATTATTAATAATTATCCATGCTTCATAAGTTTATTGAAAAAGAAAAATTCTAAGACCAAGTTTGATCTTATTAATTATGAACTTTCCTTGATTAATAAATCGAAACTTAATTTTAAAATAAAAGATTGTGATAGTTTATTCTATAGAAATGGAAATCTCTGTATTTCAATCAAGTTAAGTGAAATTAAAAAAACAGATGCTACTAAAAAGATAATTACAAAATCAACAAATTTTCAAAATAAAAATAAAACCATTATTTCGAACATTATTAATACTGATAATTATTGTTCCAAGCTGATTAAAGCTCCATTAGCAATAAAGAAATTTTTATTTGTATTTTCACATAAATTAGTCGAAACAGTTTCTATTAAAAACGAACTGCATAAAAGAGCTGTCATTAATAAAACTTTGGATAATTTAAAATTTCAAAAACAATTACCATACTTTCTTGTAAAATCTGAATTAAAATATGCTGATGGTGACTTTATTATGAAGGATCTTTTAACTTCTGAAGATGCTGATAATGAATCTTTTAATATTGGGTCATCTAATTTAACAAGATCGCAGCTTGATAAACTTTATTTTGATTTTCCAGAGATTAGGGAGATGTTCTTTACTGAAGGCATGCACAAAGATTCTGATAAGATAAGTAGTTTAATTAATCACTTAAAGGTAAATAAAGAATTTCCAAAAGATATTTCATTTTCTGGTGGTAAATTCATTATAAATCAAAAATCAAATAAAATAGAACCCGATTTAAGCAATGCTTCTGACGTTATGTTTAATTTTGGATTATTCGACTTATTTAAGATATCTAAAGACGATATAGAACTTGAGAGGCTTATTTCATTACCTGCTTCTTCAAATAAAATTGTTGAAATAATTTTCCACCTAAATTATTTAAACTTAAAGGGTAATATAAAATATTTTAGTAACATAACATATGGTACTTATGTTTTAAATTATTTCCGTAATGTTTTACTATTACATTCTATTATTGATAGTGAAAAATGCAATTCGTTGATAATTGATACTCTTGAAACATGGGGGTCTGAATTAACTGATCAAATTCCTTCTACTTCCTATTTTAAATTTAGTTGTCAAGAAAAACTAATTAAATATAAAAAGTGGTTACTTAATGGCGAAATTGATAAGTTAAAAAATATAATTTCACCACTTACAATTAAAAGAATAAATAATTTATTTAATTTATTTAATAAAACAATTTCGGAAAAAACTAACCGATTGAGTATGATAGACTCGCTCCTTACTTACATCAATGATTTTCGTCCTGAAAGAGACGATAATGTTACAGTTACGGCAAAAAGATTATTGTATTTTGTTATTAGAGATAAGAAAAACTTTCTACTTAAAAATAGAGACGATTTTCAGATATCAATGAAATGTCGGAAAAACTGTACTAAGGAAATGAGCTTGATTATTTTTGATCTCATTGAATCTCTTGAAAATTTGATAACTTATAAAGAACATGTTAACTCTGTCGAACTCACCGATAAAATTGATAACTTTAATAAAGGAAGTAGTTCTAACGTAACAAATATCGAAACAAAACTAGTTTTACCTGTTGATATTGACGAGGAAACTGTATCTTCTTTGGAATTAAAAATTACAGATAATAAAAAAATGATGACTAGACAAAATCTAAAGGTGTCAAAGGCAATGTCCAAGTGAAGGTGCGTGCCAGCATCAGCCTTAGAATCTGCCACAATCTCTGAAGAGACTGATGCAGAATGCACTAAATTAAAAAATACTAAACTTCGTGATCCAAAAGTGTGGTTTACCGACGATGACATTGACCAATACCTTGAACGGCATATCAGTAATCCTACATTTGCACATTTACCATGCTTTATTATTAGTATTCTATCTTCAGACATTAAAGAAAATATTATCTCAATTCCAGATGCAGTATTTAAAGCTGAGGTTATTCTTTGTCCGCTAAATATAAACAATGCCATTGGATTTTATTTGTGTACAGCAAATCGTTTCTTGAGTCATATTTTATTGACCCAATATTTGCAAATAGAAATCTGTTAAAAAATAAACAAGCTACTCTTAAGATTAACATTGCTTTAAATAAGATTTTCAAACTTCAAGTGGCTTCATCTTGTCACCCTTTCCAAAATCTTATATATCAAGAGAACAGTTTTGATTGCGGTCCTTTTATTTGTGCTTATGCAATTCTTATAAGTCAAGGTTTGGACACTTTTCCTAACAATTTTATTGATGGGATAAGACGAGAGGTGCATGATTTTCACATTTTTGGCTCAAACAAAGTATCCCAAGTTATCAGTGGGGGCCTTCCTAAAAATAATTTGATGGGAATCAATTTTAAAAAACCAATTGCGCTTACTCTTGAAAAACAAAAACGAAACATCAATAACAGTATTAATATTAAACCAAAACTTCAAAAGTCATGTGTGTCATTCCTCTTAAGTAAATGGTTTAAAAGTAATACTAATATACTTGTTCTTTTCCGGATCTAACTATCAATTTAATTGCCCAAAATAATAATTATATCATTGAGAACGTCAACTTTTGATAGTTCAAAGACGTTCAACATGTCATTAGCATAATTCCCAATGAAAATTATTGGTGTTTACTTCTCTATTCGACCCGTCGTATGACTTGTAATATTTTCGATTTTCGAAAGACTGATATTTCTGATAGACTAACCGAAATAGGAGGAAACTTTACGGATTATTTAAATAGTTTTTTCTTGAGTATGAAAATAAAATTTCAAATAAATCATGGTATTCTCCACCGCTGCTTCATTTCAGATGATTCAACTTTTCATGCCACTGCTTTCATTGTGTTTTTGGAAAAATTGATTTTAGATCGGGATTTTCAACATGATAAAATATATAAGCTACTTGATGATATCAACACTAAAGAGTGTGTTGAAATTTCATTAAATTGAAATCTAATAAATGGAAAGATTACCGACAGCATTTTAATAAAATATTTTAATAATTTAAGTTTATCAACAGACTTCGTTCTTTTGGGTTTCACAATGTGTACTGCTTTTCTTGACGATTGTACTCATTATTTGAATGAAAATTTGAATTATAAGTGCCTCCAAAACGCGAAAGTTGTATTTGCCATTTTTGCTCCACCAAAGTCTCGGGAAACACTAATGGTAATTGATTATAACACTGACGAGCATTACTTCCTGGATCCAACAACACTTGATGTCAGCCTAAACTATACATTTATATGTAAAGTATTAGTTACTAAAATAAATGAAATAAGAAACTCACGTGGTTGTGCCATTAGAGCAGGCAAATGTCCACATGATGTTCGTGGTTCAGGTTTGCTCAGTAAAATTCTAATATGTGCTTCATCAACAACTATGCGCATGATATGTCCCTTGAAAACACTAATTTGAGAGGAATAGCAAGAATTATCAACTCTGTTCTTCCAATTGTTTCTGAGATCAATAACAAAGATAAAGAGAAAATTTTAACAAAAGCAAAAGAAACAATTAAATTTGACTTACAACAGCGTAAAAATAAAGTATTTGAATTAATTATTAGTTTTGAAAATGCTGATGTTAACCAAATAGTTGAAAGCATTATTCGACAAATTCCTCACTTAAATAATTTCACTGAAATTAAATCCCACGAACCATACCTAGGAAGTAAACAAAACTCAAATATAATAAGTAAATATAAAAGTAGATCAGAATTTTTAATTAATATGAAATTAACTTTTTATAAAATTATTAATGACTTACCAGTCACTGTCAGGCCTGAAATTCAGGATATTCTGAATCAATTTAGCCACGAGGACCCAGTATCGAATTCATGGAATAAAATTCCTAAAGATTGTCGAAGCACGACAAATGTTCTCAATCTTGTAGATATTTTACCGTTTAAAGTTATTTACGAATTAAAGAGAGCTGATAACACTTCACCGGGTATTGATGGTATTCAATACAAAGATCTTGCTCTTCTTGACCCTGAAGGTATTTTGTTAAGTTTCCTGTTTAATAAAATCATCAGTAGTAAAATCATCCGACTAGCTGGAAAACTTTCAAGACTATACTAATTCCAAAACCTGATAAGACAGATAATTATGATAAAGTTTCATCTTGGCGACCAATAGCTCTGCTGTCTGTTATTTATAAAGTCTTTGCGTCTATTTTAACTACACGCCTAACATAATGGGTGATTTGTAACGATATTTTGCATATTGGGCAAAAGGGCGGCTCTGTCCATGAAGGTTGTGTCGAGCACAATTCAATACTTTCTTCTGCATTTGAGCATTCGAAATATAGCAAGAATTCTCCATTAGCTATTGCTTGGTTAGATATTAAGGACGCATTTGGAAGTGTTCCTCATGACTACTTGTGGAGTGTTCTGAAAACTATTGGCGTTAGCGAAGAATTTATTACTATTGTCAAATTACTTTACACCGACACTCAATCTTTCTACAGCTGTGGCTCAATTGTAACACCTAATCTTTCAATCAAAAAAGGAGTTAAACAAGGATGTCCTCTTTCAATGATTCTTTTCTCGATTGCCATTAATCCTGTTCTTGAAGCAATAAGTAGATCATGTATTGAACCATTTATGATTGGTGATTCGCCCGTTCAAGTTCTAGCTTATGCAGATGACATTGCACTTGTTGCAAACAATGTCAAGAACCTTCAAAAAATTGTTGATGTTGCTGTTGAAGCTGCTACAGAAATAGGACTTGAATACCGACCGTAGAAGTGTGACTACATGCAGCTTCCCAGAGTTAACATCAATGGTGAGATCTTGATAAATGAAAAGGAGATCAAAAAGTTGTTGTCAAAAGAATTTTATCAATATCTTGGTGTTCCAGTAGACGAGGACAATGATCAAAGTCCCTATGCAATTCTTGATAAAGTTGTTAGTGACACAAAAAAAATTGCAGATTCCGGTTTATTTGGTTGGCAAAAACTCAAGGCCTTCAAGATTTTTATTCATTCTCGACTAACATTTGCATTCCGAACACGTGAAATTAAAACTATGGCTTTATCAGCTTCTCAAGGAAATACTAATTCCTGTGGCAATAACTCAAGTAAATTGCGTGGCCATCTGAGAAGAATTTTGAACTTGCCGCACAATTCTGAGACAGTTTATTTATACAACTCAACTGAAAATGGTGGAGCTTCGTGTGTCGATTGGCTTGATGAATATCATACTCAAACAATTGTGCACTTTTTCTGACTCTTTACTTCCAATTGCGATTACTCGAGAAAAGTTAATATTGACTCTCTAAAGTTTGTAACTGGTGCTCGTCTTGGAATCAAAGAGCCTACATTACAGCAAAGTTTTGATTGGATTAATGGTGCTGAAACTAAATTGAATCATGGTGGAAAGAAAACGAGATTTCAACGTGCACGTACTTCAATAATTTACTTTAAAAGAGAACACTCAATTTCCGTATCTTTTCATATTGTTAAAGAGCAAGATTTTTATATCTGATAACAAAGATTCATGGAAAATTCATACTTACGACTAAGTTTCGAAAAGCAATTTCTAAGATATTTCACTCTGTATTGTACAACTTATATGCTAAAGTGGCAACTAAGCAATAAAAGCGACATGATTGCAGCGGCTATAAAATTATCTCCTCAAATAAATAAAGAAATTTTTAAAAGTAAACTTGGCGAATTTGCATGGAATTTTATACATCGAGCGCGAACTAAGACACTTAACATCAATGCAAAGCCTAATAGAAAAGGGGATTCTAGACTTTGTAGACGTTGTGAGAAAGAGGATAAAACTATGTCTCATGCCTTACAGTCATGTAAGATTCACCAAATACTGACATTAGAGAGACACAATGACTGTATAAAGAATCTAAAAAATCCTAATTTTATTGTCGTGATTGACCATTCTTGTTCTCTTGTCCTGAATTCTAAACAACGCGTAGATCTTATAATAACTGATACTGAAAGAAAAAGAATATTCATGATTGACATTTTGACATTTTGAGTTAACTGATAAAGCAAATATTGAGAAATATAGCTTGATTCAGAGTGAATTACAGGTAGCCAAACCTGATTATCAGGTAGAGCTTTACACTTGTATTATTGGGGCATTAGGGTCGATTCCTCCATCAACTTATGATCTGATTTGTAAACTTGGCATTGAACCACTTCAAACAGAAGGTCTGCTTAAAGAATGTGCAATGAGCAATATCCTGCACTCAGCTAAAATATGGTATTACCATGTGCACGGCATTCTACCAGACTTCTGCAATTAATTTAAAATAATGGATATTTAAACTAACTTATACTTTTTCATTGAGATCAGAATTATTTTTTTGTTTGAAGTGATTCCAGACTTCATTCGTAATTTATGTTTAAATTCAATATTATTAACCTGACCTTTGCCTTTGTAAAAGTCGTAATTGAATTTAGAAAACTTAGAAAATCAAATCAGAGCTTAGTTCGTAGCATTTATTACTGCATAATTTATATTTGCAATGCCGGATGACGACGCCGAGGAATCATCATATCAGATCAAGCAAAAGAAAATTCAGAAGACGCCGATTGCAGAAGAGACTGATTGATCAAATACTTGATAACTTACATTTGAATTCATCCTTCTCTACTACGATTGCAGTATGAATTGAATGCTTCATGTTGAGCATATTCTTTTCACTGTGAAACAAACTTGTTATATTTAATAAAATTTTGAATAGTACTAGTGAGTGATTTTGGAAGTCTCCGACTTAGTTGTAGGCGTGTTGGGCGATGATAGGCGCTGATGGGCGCTGATCGGTGCGGATCGGTGTGGATCGGTGTGGATCGACGCGGATCAGTACAGATGGGTACGGATGGGTACGGATCGGTGCGGATCGTTAATCGTTGGTTGGTGTGTGTGTGTATGAAATGTTTAAGAACGAAATGTTCTAGAAGGTAGGTGTGTGGAAGTATCAAGAAGGTAGGTGTGTGGAAGGTTCTAGAAGATAGGTGTGTTGGTCCACAACTACGTGACATAATAACAGTTAGGTAATAAGTATGTCTCCGGGTAGTGACCAGTGACATAAAAATTGTGCGACTGACCAGTGGTCAAGTGACGTAATCATGAGATCATTGACCAAAGGTCAATCACTAGGTAGCAACTAGTGGACAGAGGTCAATCTCCAGGTAGCAACAGCGCGTGCAGAGGTCAAATGTTATGTAATAATTACGTAAGCCAAGGGGGTTGTATCTGATGGGCTCACATTCTACTACTAATGTCTATTTAAGATAATTATTTACCAATTAGAATCCAAGTTGACTGATAGATTTTGAATAGTAAATAATATTTTAATTATAATTTTATGATCTATTTAAAAAAGTTGAAATTGTATTGTAAAGCTTTTCAGAAGTTTATTGGGTAGTGATTAATGTATTTTACTGTAAATTACAATCAACTTTAGGAATACACAGAGACACGATTTTATCGAATTCAGTTGATTTTTAAAAAAATATTTTAGTGAAACTTAGAAAGAATAAAATATCTTTGTTTCATGAATATCTGTTTCATGAAATTTATTGATTTTTTTAAGAAAACATAGATTTTATTCGATTTTAGTCTTTTTTTTTGAAGAATTTTTTTGTGGTTGAATTTTTTATCAGAATAAATTGTGGTGATTTTTGATGGAAAATGATGAGTATCGATAACAATTTTATAATATTTTTTAAAAAAATTATTTTCTAGTGGTAAAATTCAGATTTTTATGTTAGTTTTAAGGGAATTCAATCGATTGAATACATAGTAAATATTGTCTAAGTGATAGATTTTTATGAAAAATAATGGATATAGCTGGGAATATTATCATTTGATGTACAGTGATTGGTTAAGAGTAAATTTTATTTTAGGGGAAATAATCGATTAAAAACAAGTTTGTTGTCATTTTTAAGGGAGTTGAATCGGTTGAATATCTGTGTTCAAAGGGTAAATATTTTCTAAAATGGAGAATATAGAGGAGGAATTTAAAATATTTTTAAGGGGATTGGTTCGGAGAGATATTAATATGTGGGTAAATTTTATGAAAGAGAATGAAAATATTATCATTTAAAGAGAAATGATTGGTTGAGAGTAAATTTTATTTTAAAAAGAAATGATTGCTCAAGAGATGAATATTATTTTAAGAGGATTTCTAGAAATTTAATCGATTGAATATTGATATAAGACGATGATTTTTATGAAAATAATGAATATAGCGGGGATTATTGTCATTTAAAGAGAAATGATTGGTTGAGAGTAAATTTTATATTATTTTAAGGGGAGATGACTGGTTAAGAAGAGAATTTATGATATTTTTAGGGGGATTTATTCGGTTGGATATCGATGTTAAAGGATTAATACTTAGTGAAATCAATAAATTTTCATTGATTTAAGGGTTATCAAAATATATCAATAAAATTTTGGTTAATTTTAATGATATTATTGAAATCTGAATAAAATATACGATACGTGTTCGGTTCTAAGAAAATGTTTAATTCATGTATTCAAGTATTTATTTGATTTTATTATTATATTTGTAATTTAATTTTATTAAAAGCTAAAATTGACTAGTATTTAAAAAGTTTTTGTTACCTATTATTTATGTTTTTTATTGACAATTTTATGAATAATTTAAATATTTATGATTATTTCCAGGAATGAAGAGAAATTGCACAAGAGAAATTGAGCAGTCAATAACATACATTAATTTTCTTTCAGCAAGTATTTAGAACAATTACCTAACAATCTTATAAAATTTATAAAAATAATCTAACAAATTTTTTCAATTATTTTAAAACTTAGTTAATTTAATTAATTTTTTAATTGATAATTACTATTTTCTTTACAATTTTCTACTATGCTGAAATTTTTTTAAAATTTTTATTCAAAGTACTAAAAATTTTATTTAAAATTTATGTAAAAAAAATTTCATTATAAAATTATGCTAAAAATTTTATTTAAAAATCATGTATAAAAAATTGATCTATAAAACTATACTAAAAATTTTATCATGTAATATTGTCGACTCTTTAACTTTAAAAATTCTTACCTTATGTAACTTACATTTTGATCCTCTATTTACTTTTAAAAAATTATTACCTAATGTAATTTGCCAACTTTAACTGCTTTTAAAATTTTCAGCTTTAAAAATTACTCTTATGTAACTTAACTGTTGACCCTCTATTTAATTTGAAAAAATTCTTACCTAACTTACCATACTTTACTCTTGGCATATTAATTTTCTTTAGGAACCTTAATTTACTTTAATTTATTCTAACGTAATTTAATTTATTCTGATGTAATTTAATTTACATTAATGTACCTTAAATTACTTAAATGTACTCTAATGTACTCTAATGTACTTAAATTTACTCTAATGTATCTTAATTTACTTTAGGAACCTTTATTTACTTTAATATATTCTAATGTACCTTAGACCCTTTAATTTAATTTAATTTACCTTAATTTACTTTATGTATTTTAACTTATTTTTATCTAGAGCCTAAATTTGCCTATGAAAATTGTGTGACAAAATATTACAAGCTTTATTTTAACAAGCCTATAAAATACCCCTGACAAAGCCATTTTTATTTTATGCCTATATTTACCCATAGAAAATATTGAGACCAAATATTACATTGTTTTTATTACGTGTTAAAAATATCCCTGGCTATAGTGTCACCATTGTAGGCGATTTGAGCCAATTTTTATTTTATGCTTTTTATCAAAAAAAATTACTTAGGATTTTTAATCAAAGAAATATTTTTTAGGCTTTTTAATCGATAAAATATTTCTATGCTTTTTTATTGATGAGTGACTCAAGCCAATTTTATCATAGGCTTTTTATCGAGAGTCAAAAAATACCCACTGACTATAGTGTGACCGAAAAAAATTTGTGGATGAAAAAATTATTTAAAAAAATATTTCAAACAATTTTAATTTAAAAAATATGCCAAAAAATTCTAAAATAAATTTTTAAAAAACACACAAAATCTATCTTAATTATGTAATTGAAATTAATTACATCATTACGTAATTTAATCTGTCACGAACTTCCCCCCCACCTATTTTATTATACAAGAGCTCATAACTACTTACTTAATATTTTTATTAATATTAGTATAAGTATTAATTTTGTCCAATATAATGTTAATAGGAATTATTTTTCCTTTTTATATTAATTTTTTCTTAACAATTTTCCCGCAATAAAATAGAAGTGATGTTGATATCATTTTTATACAATTATTTTCACCGAAACAATTTTCCTCTACAAACTAAAACTAAAATACATAAAGAAAATCGTACAACAAATAGGAATTTCAATGAAAAATACAGCCCAAAGATCTTTGCCCATGGGTAAAATAGACAATTATAGAAAATATTAAAAAACAATTCATAGATAAATGAAATCAATAAATCATTATTTAGGAACTATTATTAGAAAAAAATCAATAATTTAGAGTTTAATTTAGATTTAGTGAGACTACATCAATATAACTGTAAAAGGTAATTAATTTTATTTTATTCGATATAAAAACTTTAAAAATATTATAAAATATATGCGTAAGGTTTTGGCCCATAATTGGATAATTGCGCGTTGTCAAGAAAACTGTTCATGGAAACTGTGGAGATTTATTTACTGGTTTGATCGATGCTAATCGCATTATTGCTAGAGAAATTCTAAAGAATTACGTTTTTAAAATTTAAAATCTAAAAAATGTGATTTAAATTTAAATTAAGACGGTATATTTGAATATTTTGATTCAGAAATTTTATATTTTAATTTTATAAAGTCTGATATGATACAACACGAATGTCTGATATGAATTTTAATATTTTAGCTGCACTCAACTCATTTTTAAAAGACTTAATTTCCGTAATAAGTTTTATTTATTAAAATTTCAAAAAAAGTGCCAAAACAAGGTAATTTTAAATATCTCAATTCTTTATTTTAATTTGAAAACTAAAACGCGTCATTCGGAAATTTATTTGTAAATATTATATATTATGAAATATTTTAATAGTTGGAATTATTTATTTACCAGAATTCTAAATGAATGACGAACTTGAATGTAGTTCTTTCACGAATAACAATTAATATTGAAAATTTCAATGACAAAATTGAGTGAAGAATGCCCAGTAAAACTAATACTATATAATCTTAGGGGAAATAAAATAATCAGCAAACCCTCTCGTGCATAATTTCATTTAAACAATATTGCTCTCATGAAAATTGGAATTATTTAATTAAATATTATAAATAATTATAAATTAACTAAGTATACTGATTACCTATGTCCTGTTCGGTTACTGATTTCAACATTTATTCATCTCATTCATTTTTTGTTTTAATGAAAATAGTAACGAACTTTTAACAATATCAATTTATTGATTCTAAAGACAATTTCAACTAGTTTTCCACCTCAATAAATATAATAAAATCAAGTAATTTCGACTCCATAATTGATCAGTTCTTATTGCAATTTAATTCTTTTTTGAATCTTCTTCGTTGAAAGGTTTTCCATTCCTATTTTCTACTTCTCGTTTAGCATGCCAGGTCGACTAGGTTAGATCTTTTTTTATAATTTCATCATCCTTTCATATTTTCCATAACAATTTAGATTTTGTTATTAGATTAGATCTGGGTTTCCAAAGTTTATACTGTCATCTTGACAACCAATTCCAACTGATATGAAAATCAATCATCTTATCCTTAATTTACACTTTAGACGGATTTCCATAATCGATTTACTCAGTTTTCAATGAAATAAAGTTTAATGAAAATTTTTATTGGAACATGGACATCATTATTCAAGGTTTTAAAGTTGATATAAATGACTATCATACACAATTTGGAAATTAAAGAGTTGTACATGTAATAATTTAAATGAATGTATGGCGTATCAGTTTTGTTTTGAAAAATTATGATAATAGTAATTAAAAAATAATAATAATATAGATATTAAATACTACATATACTCCAAAAAAGTCATGATCATAAAATACAATGAAACCATTTAATTAGAGTAACAATATTTGCATTATTATCAATATTTACAATATTAATATTTGCTTAAATATTCTATTGTTGTTACTGTGAGAATATAATTAAATTAATTCATAAAATAAATAACTAAATAAATATTAGTTAAATAAAGAATTAAATAAATGTATGTTGTGGATTGATGTGGTATGTAAATTTATTATGCTTACATTACTTTGTGTTTAATATAATTCCTCAACAATTGTGTTTAAATATTACAAATAAATTTTGGGATTTTAAATTTTATAAATATTTATTATGGACGTTATTAATACTAAAAGTAACGCATCTAACAATCTATATTAAAATTTTAAAATAATAATACAACAAATAATAATTAAACATAATAAATTAACATCAAACTTGTCTTAAAATAAATATTCAATATTAAATTATTTAGCTTACTGGCTATTTTGTTAGTAGTATATCACATAATAATTCTATCAAATTAATCATAAAACTTTAAAAATTTTCATGAAAATTTAAGTTTACAACAATTAAAGTATATTGATAGTTTATTTAATTAAAAATAAGTCACTCAAAACTTTAATTTGAACACTGTATTTACAAAATTCATTATTTTAAGAAAATAATTCACAAAGTTTAAAATATCAATTTAACTAAATGTAAAAAATTAAATTATACAAGATATACTTTACCAATTTCTATAAAATTTGAAATTTACAGCAAATAAAATATACTGATTTATATACTATTAAAAAATTTAATTTTGAAAATAAAAAATAATTCGCCACGATTGGATTTGAACCCTTGACTCAACGAATTATTACCGACACCAGACTGTTACAAGTCTCATTTTATTACCCAAATTTATAATAATAATAATAATAATAATAATAATAATAATAATAATAACAAAACAATAGAATAAAAAGACAAACATATTTTTAAGACAACATTTATTCAAATAAAAACTTCAATATCTTCGAAATCAGTGGCATTGATACCTAAATAATGTCCGAAAGCAAACCTTTTGTTTTTAACTACCAATTGATGTTTATCATCGTTGTTATTTAAAGCAATTTTACAATTTTTAAAAGTAAACAACTGATGATTTATCGTTCCTATTCTCGTTTGAGGAACAGAAAAAATTGTATCGTTTTTATAACAATCAAGATAAGAAAGATGCTTTATTTTAGTTCCTTCCAAAGTAATTCCCTTTGCTTTATTACTTTCAGTTTTACCTAAAAGACTATAGCATTTTGGTCGTAAAAAAACCCATTCCTCGTACCCAAGTCCCTTACGCTCATCTTTGAATTTACCTATTACTGAGTCGAGTTTTCTTGAATACAAAGGATGACTAGGATCATAACTCGAAGTGTCCAAAAGATTATCCGAAACCATTGCACGTAAAAGAGTACTAAATTTACAAATTCATTCAAGTTCATCCGACTCTATAAATTATTAGCGATACCATCAACTAAATTTGTTGTAACAACTATTTTAGATTTAGTGTTTTTATGAAAATAAGTCACTGAGTTTACAATTAATGGTCACTGGACTCACTACGTAAATTGAATAATAGATCCATAAGTTTTATGTCAATATCTTTTTAAAATTCACGCATGCTGGATTAATTAATGCTAACAAAATTCACACAATTATGGTAATAATCCTATTGATATTAATAATTTAACTTTCACAACAATATAAAAGACAAACAATTTTTCACACGTAAATTTATTACAGACACGTATTTGGTAAACATTGTCAATATCAGTCAAGTGGATACTAATGATATCTAAATAAACTTTTGCTTTTAATAAGAGCTTTGAAAATATCTAAATACTAATTAAAACTCATCATTTTTAGTGTTGATACCAAAACGTGTAAAATTAGATTTACATTCATTAACAAAATGCTAATTAACAAATAATTTCGGACATTAAAGCTTTATGTTACCAAACATTGATTAAATAACCATTTAAAATTCATCAGGTCTTATGTGACACCTATTAAATATTTCAATAATTTATGATTCAAACTATGTGAAGAAATAGATAATAACTTTAACCCTAAATAATGAAAGAAGTAACAATTTTAACTCAAAGTAATGAAAGATTTAATAATTTTAACTCTAAAAGATGAAATAGGAATAATTTTAACCTTATGCTATTATAACCTTATGTATACCAATAATTACTAAATACCAAGTATATTATAACACATGTCTTTTATAAAGAGTAGTTGCTTAATTGGTAAAAAACATACATATATTTAAAAATCGCTGACAATTTTTAAGTAACTGTTAAAGATTTTAATGGTTTGAAAATATAAATAAATTTATTATATTTTAATTTAAGAATATTAAATTAAAAATCTCTATTGAAATTATCAAAACATTAGATTAAAAAGTATATAAATTTGTTAATCGTCGATGTAAATAAACTCGTAAAATTATTGAAATGCAATTGTTAATTAGAAATATTAATTGGAATATTATTGACTGAACTTATTTTTCAGTAGAAAGTTATTCTTGAAACAACATAAAAATCATATTTCAATAACGTTTCTTTAAATTAATTTTGAAAAAGTAGAAACCAAATACTTGATTTTTATTGCCTGTTACTATTTACATATTGCTATTAACGACACTATTTTTTTGATAAAGTTAATACTAATAAATTTATCAATATATTAAAATTATTACAGTTTTCTTAAAAATAATTTGAAACGTACAAACTATTTTTCAATAAAACTGTTATTAAACTAAAAATAGATGACAAGTTGAATAGATTTATCGATATATTTATTGTTATTTTTCTTGATAATAATTTGAAAACGTACAAACAATATTTAATTTTTTTTAATAAACTTATTATTAAACTAAAAGCGGTTGTTGAAAATACTAATAAGTTTATCAATTAAAATAATTACAATTTTCATGAAAATAATAATTTGAAAATGACATAGAATACTTGATTTTAATTGGTTAATTCTATTTATTACTAATGACAACGACTCAAATTCATTCAAATTTTAATGTTCAAACTATTTTCTAAATATTATTGGTACCGCATTGATTAGTCGATAGGAAATCATACTATTCAATCGAACATAATTTCATTAATCTTTTTAAATAAATCAACAAAAGTCATTTAAAATTAATATAATGTTGAACTTGTTGCTATTCACCGACTAATTTTATTTAAAACTTATCCGAATCTAATTACATGAATTGTAAAACGCTAGAATTACCATAATTCATTACTCTAAAGTTTCCTTATAAAGAATACTTCAACAATGTCTCCAAATCTTTACATATAAAAGTTGTAATTATAACGATTCTACCAAAATCGACTAGAGGGATATGAGGACTATGCCCCGTGGATATTTGGCTTGAAAATTGCCCTGTGGATATTTGGCTTGAAAAAATCCCGAGACCCCCCCCTCCCCCTAAAAAAATTTTTAGGGGGGGGGAGGGGGGTGTTAAATTTTATTTTAATTATTTGTTTTAATGAATGAAAAAAAAAATTTTTTTTTAATTATTTGTTTTAATGAATGAAAAAAAAAATTTTTTTTTTTTAATTATTTGTTTTAATGATCAAATTTAAAATTTTTAAAAAATTTTAATTCATGATAAAAAACTTTAAGTATTTTTTATCGATTTAAAAGCCTAAAAAATAAAAATTGGCTTAAATCGCCTATGATTGATTGTACTGATGATTATTTTCGAATAAAATTGGTTCAAACCCGAGAACCTAAAAATATTATATAAAAGCCTAAGTATTTTTTCATTATCCATCAAAAATGGCTCAATTCGCCTGTCAACTAAAAAGCCTAAATATATTTGCTCGAATAGATCGACTAGAAAAGTTTTAGGTACAACAAATATTGGTTAAATTGACTATCAAATGCCGTAATTTATGGTTACCGTACAATAAGAATTTGCCTCTATAAAAATATACTAATTAGCCCTATTAAAAGTTTAACAATTTATTGAACTACACATACTTTTCTTCAATATAAAATGAATTTAACAGAATAAGAAAAACAATATTTGTTAGCATTTTGATAAAAATTAGTATACTTTAATGTCCAAATGGATATCTAACCACCTTAAAATCTTCGATCAAATTTTAATGAATTTCTATCATGGTAGCAATAAACATCAAAATACCACAAATCATCGACAAAAAAGGATACATATACTCAATGCTTGAATTCATCTTTGATTCACCTAAAAACTATAATTACTATCATGTTACCAGTAAAAATTGCATTAATAAGCTACAATTTACTGACAATAATTCCACATATAAAGCTATATTATTATTTCTCTACACATACTTTACATTGGATTTAACCCCTAAAGTTATAGTGACTGTAAATTTATGAATTACATCTTGCCACATTGAAATTTGTTTATATAAATCCTGCAATAACTAGATTTATTAAAATGCAGTAAGAATCTTTAATGAATTTCTCTTACACACAATAGTAATACCCTGATTGATGAGCGCTGATATCCCAACAAATATTTGATTAAGACTCCTCAATCGTAACCAATTATTAAACTTTTCACCTTTATTTGGTAAATTACTGATAATTTCATAAAAAACCTTATTTTTCTCCGTACATACATAATATTTAGCAATAATTTCCCACTTTAAATTGATGAATTACTAACTTTTTATCTAACTTTTTGACTTTGTATAATGTTCATTTGGTGCCAAAATGATGCACCAATTCTATATTGTATGTATATTTTCAACTCTGTTTGATGCAGAAAAGTATTCATGACAAATAATTAACCCTCGCATGAAATCGTAACCTTTATTTTGGTTACATTTCTTTAGTACTAACGACAAAAAGGTTTCTTGAGACTAATACCTGTTGTTTTGGGAATCATGTTTATGGGAATAACGAAAGTTTTAATGTACAAAAAAGTATAATTTTTAAATATAAAATATGCGAGTATTTATTCACTTTTGGCAGTGTGAAATTGTTAATTTTTAAGTGATTTTTGCGACAAATTAACAAAAAGCGACTGATTATTTTTAAATCAGATAAAATGCTGATGCCATGGAAAATATGTTCCAAATTGGTAAAAGAGCCACTTGATGCCAACATCAGAAAAGAGGTTCAAAAATTATGTCGAGTTAATCCGTAATCAAACAAACTCATTTGTTGCTTATTTTCTCATAAGAAACTACTTCAGTGCTACATTGTTTTACACAATGTCACTCGAAATAAAGCTGAAAAACCGACTGCAAGGTTCAGAACATTGACTTCATTATTCTCTCACGCCCTTCATATTCACCGAACCTTTGCCCGCCCGACTTTAATTATTTTTTTACCAATGCAATATCACTTCCAAGGGAAAACCTGCAACAGTTCCGAAAACATAAATGCAGACATTTAAAACCTTTTACATTTAAAACCGTATAATTTCTTCTCAAATGGCATTTCAAAATTAACAGGACGTTGGAAAAAGTGTATCGAATATGATGGAGATCATTTCGGTCCTTTGAATGATTTGAAACTCATTTATGTTTTTCTTGAAATAACACGAAAAAACCTTAGACTCCACCCTATATTTTTTTTGGAAGGTATTTACTACATAAATCAAGAGTTGAGTGTATCACTATTAATAAATTTTGACTAAACACACATTACCTCCGCCTTCCCAGGAATTTAGCAAAAAAACATTCTCATATAAAAAAATCACATTAAAAAAAATTTTATTTTTAAATTAGATACATGTACAAGCAAAATGCATTTTGGTTAGGATTTTTTTTAGTAAAACTAAATCCAGATCGGCAACGTATCAAAAAGACAATAATAACAATAAAACTCTCATCTACAAATAGAGAAATAATTTTTAAAATTTGTTGCTTGTTTATGGTTTTTTTTGTTTGTTTATCACAACTCAAATCACATCTAGAGAATCAGTGAAGAATTTCAATTACTGAAAGAACAAAAAAGAAAAGAAATTTGGTAGTTGAATATTGTAAAAAAAATAGTTTCATTTGAATAATAACAAATAATAAATCTATTATTTATAAATGCAATTTCTTTTCCACGGATTATTTCCTAGAAAATCGCAATGAATTATTGAAATCTTCTCTTGTTTTTGTCATTTTCCTCGCCGTATTGTTGTACGTAACATCCAATGTCGAGCGGCGCCTATTCATCATTCCATACTGTTCTACATACGATTCCGATCTCATTCGTCGGTTGATAGTTCGGCAGCGGAATAAAAGTATTTCTTTGAATGGAGTGCGAAAATCCCGATTGAATTTTGCGTAAATAATCGGGTTGAGAAAACTATTGAAATAACCTTAATAAATTAAAATTTTCTTTGTAAATAATTTTTCTAAAGATTTAAATCAGAATTCTATAATTTTGTTTTATTGTTTGAATGTAAATATAAATAAGAAGCCATTTGGCACTGAAAGCAAAACCATGCTTGATGCCACCATCATATTTATGATAGAATAATTTTACAATAAAAATATTTTAAAAATTAATTTAAAATTTTCGACTTACTTAGGCATGCTTACTATTTTTCTAAAAAATGTAGCAATCTTTTTAATAAAATCATTTCATCTCCATGTATAAGTTAATGACTATTTTTCAAATAATAAATATTTAAGCGATTTAAACAAAATAATCATTTTAGAAGTTTTTGAAATTATATAAATTTTATTTTTCACATTTTTCCGGAATATTTTTTATTAACATTTTTATTTAATCTGAAAGCTTGTGGTATCTGATATGTTTGTTGGGTGCTGGTCTAGAGTGGTGCAAAGAGAATTAAAGTATACTGGAAATTTACTACAAAACGCAAAAGTTATAAAAATTTATAATTAATAAATTTTTAAAAAATTAAAGTTGACATATTGTCATGGAAATTGTTAGGTACGGATAGAAAACGATGAGACGAAAACGAAAACAATAAAATAAAATCAATGGAGGTACCCAAAAAAATATATTCAAGAATACAAATTAATTAAAAATTATTGAATAATTAAGTAGCTGAACATATGGAAAATTTGACCCACATGATAAACCGATCTATATGGAAAAACCAAGTGTTTATTGAGCAACTAATAACATACAATAATAGATGAATGTTACAATATCAAATTTTAAGTTAAACAGAGAGACTAAAACTAACCGAGCTAATAGTTTAGTTTTGCTAAATTATAATTTGATAATTTAATTATAAAAATCAAAGAACAAAACTACAGGCAAAAATAAGATCCATTAAAGATATAAAAGTGTTTTAAATTATTAACCAAAATAAATGCAACAGTAAAGGCGATTACCCGCTTGGTTAGTTGTCTTATCGTTTTAGAGAAAAAGGAAAATATATTGAACTATTTGTAGGACTTTATATTCGGATAAAGTAAATTTTTTGTATTGGATTGTTTTCCTTGATTTATAAAATCAGCACGAGGAGCTAGATTATGCTGCCAAATACCGTTGATAACCCAATAGATTTTAAATTATATAGAAAACTTTTAAATTACCTATGTTGTAATATTATTCTGCTACTTTCTATCTATAATTAACAGAATATTTGAAATTCAACGAAAAAAAATTTATTAAATTAAAATTTATACAAAGAGATTGCAACATCATTTAAGTATTAAATAAGTGTAAAAATTAATTATTTCGTTAATCTTCAATTAACTAAGAAAACCTTGTAGTGTTTAAATCAACTATTTTAGATGAACTATACAGTAATAAAGTTTTTATTGATATTTTGAATTTAATCATATATTTTGATATAATTTCATTGTTTGTCAATCGCCATCCTCGCAAACCTCGCTTACATAAACTTTAAATTATTTATATAATCTTTATAAAAAACAATTTTTGAACATGAAATTCTTATTCAATAATCAACTGTTTATTGTTCTTTCAATAAATAAATTCATTTAAACAATTTATTATATTTAACCTAATTTCCTTTGAATTTTGCCTTTAATGAACCTTTTCTACCTCAACGACTGCTTTTTATTATATTTCGCGTTTAACTTTTAAACATCGTGCACTTGTTAAAATATTTCATAGGTGGTATTTTTTTGCTAGATGAAAAATTTAGAGAAAATTATTTGCTGAAAAAGTGACAAGAGAAGAGAAGAAATATAGAACATGCCATATCATTGGTTAACATGATTTACCAATTCCACTAATACAGATACACTAGTAGATGTATGCTTTATAGAGCAGAAGTTTAGTAAAATTTAACTATTAATTAACTGAAGAATGTTTAACCAAAATGAATTTTGGAGCCCTATTAATAAAGTTATTTTATAAAAAGCGCCACAACCATTTTATCAAAATGTACTTTTATAATATAAAAAAAACAATAGCAAAAATAATAATAAATTTATTGCAAAATTGATATGGGAAATTAGCTATGTATATAGGATACTAATTAATGAAGTTCCAAAATTGTAAACACAAAACCTTTCAGCGCATAAAAGAACTCATTTTCGGCGACAATGAGTTCTTTCATCAAATTTCAGCTCGGTCCGATGACTGAAAATAGGTTAATTAGTCTTCGCAAGATTTTCATACCAAATTCATTCAACATCGGCTAATTTATGATAAAGGATTTAAATATAAAATATTAAAAAATATATGAGAATATTCAGTGACGGCTTATGAAGTTTGGAGTCGCTATAGTAAGGATTTTTAGAAAATATTTTTAGATTTTTTATTTACACAAATGAAAAACATACTCAATTTAAAAAAGAAAAATTCTATTTACAAAAATTTGCAAATGAAAACGTTGAATATTTTTTAGATTTTTTATACTTATTAGTTAAAATTAAAATGATTTATTTATTGTATTAACGGAATACCCCATTATGGTGGAGTCCGTGCTAAACATTGTTAGCACAATGGATAATACGGCTATGAGAATATTGTACATAATAAAAATTCAGAAAATATTTCAAGATATAAAATCTTTTATTTTAGCAGAAAATAGTATTTTTTTTGTAAAACCATTTTTTTATGAACCACAGTTTAAGAAAGTATGAATTAAATTTACATGTTATATATTAAAAATAAATGAAAAATATTTATATAATATAATTTTTCTAATAATTAGTAAATGAATTTTTTTTGTAAAATTTTATAATAAGTTAATTTAAAGTTTTACTAAAATTGGAAATCTGAAATAAAAGCAATTGTCGAAAATTTTTAAACTTTCGGTGCACAATTCTTCCATTAATCTAATTTTTTCGTGCTATTTTCTATATATTAAATTCCAATTGTTTTGAGTTATTTATTTATTTTTTTATCTCTTTAGTAAATATTTTACTAGAGAACTTGTTTTTTTTATTTGAGGAGGGGAGGGTAATAATCATAAAAATAAATGAGAGATACATTACAGAGTGATTTGCATGTTAATATAAATCTAATATTTAAACAATGTCTTAAATTAATTAACTTGAAAAATATTTTGTAAGGACTTTTTTGTTTTTCACCTCTGATTTCTTTATAAGTGACATAATATTTTCTATAAAATTTGACTATGAATCAGATTTATTTAAGGTATTCACGAATTTTCGGCACAGCCTTTTTCAAGTAATTTCCATTGAAAAACGTTATTTAATAATATATATATCATAAAGAGGTTGGTAATAATTGAGATTTTGATGCATTAAAATTTCGTAATTTACATGCTATTTAATTATTCCTTGAAATTTCTTGTCAATTTTTTCTCACATTATTTATCTGCTGTCACCTTTTGTAACAAGCAAAATGATAAGAGAATACTTTATACTTTAATAATAAATTATACTTTATTAAAATTTTTATATTTCCATAACTTGCAGATTTACGGCCTTACACAGGCTGTTATTACCAGCATTTAAAATTGCGATTCATGATTTAAAAGTATTTTTAATATAGTGCTATTGCGATGATTTTATAGACATTGCGCCATGACTGCTGCTATGTTCAATTATATTCCGAAAGGCAAATCTAAAGATAATGATGACTGTTATTACATTAAACAATAACAAGTGTAATTAAATTTGGATTTCTAGATATTTTACGTTATGGTGTTTTTAAAATAAATTATTCAATAGACAACATTTAATTTATTTTTAGATAATAGAATTACACTTATCAAATTCAGTGTGACTTTCTTTATTTTTAAAATCCATACAATCAGGGGCGGCGCAAAGCGGCATGTTAAGAATTGCATGGGAGCACATACTAGGATGGGACGCTAATGTTGAGACGAATTTCAAAAATTAATATGAATAAAAAACAAAAACATAAAATGAATATCAACAAAATAATTAACGATTTTGTGGCAGAAAAAGCACATAGGGAAGCTTTAAGGAATATTGCCTATATATAAAATTAATGTATAGAACACTTAGAAATAAAATTTTACATTTGCTTGATTTTTTGTTTAACTTTACATATACTAAGTTTTTAATACCCTTATTTTCATTTAGGATGAAATTACATTACGATTAATGTTATAAATAATTGTTATTAATAATTACTTGATTTAAAATTAAGGTATACGAAAGGTATACCTTATTTTGAAGGGGCGCATATTTTGCGCCGCCCCTGCATACAATTTACAAAATTTGAAAAACATTTTCATAATATCTCGGGATTCTTAACCAATGATGCGTGCACCATTGCGAGTTTGAGAAACTTTTCTAAATTTTAGATGGAAACTATGGCTTGTAAGAAACTTGCGAATACTATATTGAATTTTGAGACCAATATCCTATATTATTGCTTTCAAAGCATTGCACTTACTAGCAAGTGCAGTACGATAAGAAACTAATTGAAATGAACAGGTACATGCATACTCTGAGTACGAACATTACCGGTGTAATTTGACGATGAAACGAACACTATTTTTTTTAAAGTTCACTCACATTTGTATATTTTTAATATAAAAATGTATTTGTAATACATGTGATTTGTTTAATACACAAATATAAACACTAAATACCATTGTATTATTTGATTTAAATTTTTAAGAGCGAACTCTCAAATAAACTTTATGAGTAGGGTGACCAGACGTCCCGCTATTAGTGAGACAGTCTCGATTTTTAACAATTTATCACACGTCCACACTGGGTTTTAAGAAAGTCCTGAATTTAAAAAAAAATGCGTGACAAGCTAAGGAACGTGTGTGAATGGGAAGAGAATATACGGTTTTCGGCTTTCATACAGCTATTTCACCAGGAGTAGTGGGATGTGTCACCGCTGGATAAACCCCCCCGGGGGAGTTAAAAAATTTTTTTTCTAAGTCTAAAAGTACAAAAACAATTTTTTAAGACAAAGACAATGACTCATTCAAGGTCATTGAAACAAAGACCATGACTCATTCAAGGTCATTGGATGACTCATCAAACACTTTCAAGGTCATTCAAACAAAGACCATGACTCATTCAAGGTCATTGGATGACTCATCAAACACTTTCAAGGTCATTTAAAAATTTTCAAGGTCATTCAAAATTTCTCAAGGTCATTCAAAATTTTTCAAGGTCATTGAAACAAAGACCATGACTCATTCAAGGTCATTGGATGACTCATCAAACACTTTCAAGGTCATTTAAAAATTTTTCAAGGTCATTCAAAAGTTCTTAAGGTCATTCAAACAAAGACCATGACTCATCAAAAAATTTTCTCAAGGTCATTCAAACAAAGACCATGACTCATCAAAAAATTTTCTCAAGGTCATATTATTTTTTTAAAAAAAATTTTAATTTAAAATTACTACTTATAAAATAAAAGTAGTGTTTTAATTATTAATATTTTTAAATTTTTTATTCTATTACTTTTTTTTTTTTTTTTAAGTAATGTTTTAACTATCACTGATTTTATTATTATTATTAATATATAATAAAAAACCAAGACATATACAACAAAAAGTTTTATTATAAAGAAATAATTCTACTATAGTTATGTTATCGAAGAGCTTTATTCAAAGCCCATTCCACATACCTCCGATATCGGGCAGCGCATAAGTAGTGTTTTAATTATTAATATATATTTTTTTTATTCTATTACTTATTTTTATAAGTAATGTTTTAACTAATAATATTTTATTATTATTATTATTGTTACAAGATTTTATTTATTAATATTATTATTATATTAATCTTCTAAATTAAGATAGCGGAATTCAGAATTAAATAGAATCAGACATTTTTAATAATCGATAGGCTATTGACAGAAACCTATGATTATTTATTACTACTAAAAAATAAATAAATCAATAATAAAATTATCTAGTTGCATATTATTTCTAAATAAAATGTAATCTGGATGTGTATGGTAAATATCAAGATGTTATTCAATCCTACATTGATAATGCAGATAAAATCGAAATTTAACTATTGTGAACATGTTTTATAACCCTTTATATAAAAAAAAGCAATTAATAATAATCAAAAACATAATAAAATAAGTAAACGTACAATTTTATTATTTTTTTTTTCTATAATATACAAAATTCAAAATATACAAAAATATAAAATATTCACATAATTGTTCGTCTGATAAATTGATGATCAATCAGGAGCCAGAATTTCTTTGAATATATCTTGAAATTGCTGTGTTCTTGTAATACTATGACCACTATTAATTGCATCAAGCCCTCTATAGTGTCCATAGGCAAAACTAACATTTTTATCAACCCATGCCCTCTTATCATCGTGGATGTTTAGCGCTATTTTACTATTTTTAAAAGTAAAAAGCTGATGATTCCGGGACCCTATTCTAGTCTGAGGTACAGATATAATCTCGTTATTATTGTAACAATCTAAATATGATTGATGATTTATATTTGTACCTGCTAATTTTACTCCCTTAGCCCTCATAGTCGACTTATTTCCCAATAAACTATAACATTTAGGGCGCAAGAAAACCCACTCACTATACCCTCCCCCCTTACTCTTATCCTTAAACTTTCCTATAACGGATGCTAGTCGTCTTGAATATAAAGGATGAGAGGGGTCATAATTAAATGTATCTAAAAGGTCATTCGAAATCATCGCTTTTAATAAAGTATCTAATTTTAAATTTTTTATCTCCAAAAAGAAGCTGTCCGTATCACCGGCAATTAAATTTATATCACAATTATAAATAGTTCTATACTTTTGCAGCTCTATATACTGCAATTGATACATCCGTAGTTTGGATAGATCTAGTACTGATTGTCCGATGTAACTAGGCCTATCCAAACATATTGAATCCTTATTAAGATGCGCGGCAAACAGATTCTCATCAACTTCGATGGTTTTTCTGAATGCCGGTTTTGACGAATATGTAATTAACTTTTCAAATGAATTACATAGTCGCAAATTCATTCGCTTCTTAAGGTTTTCAACGGAATTACCGTACAAGCTGTTATTATATAATTTAAATAAATCTTTATATATCTCGCTGACTGCATTTGCTCGCAAGTCAGTATTTTTATCTATATAATTTTTAAAAATAGGTTTCTGTGTAAATTTTATACATCTATGTACATTCACAACCTTAGCCCCAAGCGAAAAATAAAGCCTGAGAAGCCTCCAATGAAGAACATGATTCTTCTTTGGATAATGCGTGAGCATTAGCTTCTCAACTTTTGAATTTGGTGGGCACATCTTTTCCGGTCCAATCGGAAAGTCATTTAAAAAATCATGGAAATTTTCAGGGATATCAATATCAACTTCCATAGTATATCCATATGGAAGGATTTCAATATCCGCAACATTCATACACTCATTCAATACATCATCCAAACCATCATACACCCAAACAAAATCAGCATACGGCAAAGATTGGCTAAGAGCCCAACCGTACAAATTATTTATGTCTATATACAGCAATTCGGTGTCCTCTGAAGAAGCAAAATAGTGTTTGTTAACAAACGTTAACCCTCCTCGTATTCCTCCCTCGTAAAAATTGAACATTTCCATGTCCTGTAAAAGCTCTATGGGTTCATCTAATGTCATAAGCGCTGACGCCCATGACATTCCAGGAATACCATAGAAATTTAAAGGTTCAAGACCATTGTATGCAATGGCCTTTTCACGAAACTGTTGAAAGTAATCAGCGAGTAGGAATACATCAACTTTTAAATAATGCATCATATAGTCACGCAAATTACCACAGTTTTGTTGCATCCAAACCAATTCAGCAGTCGCATACTCATCATCTGTCACACCCTCCCATTTAGGAGGCAATTCATAAGTAGTTTCAAGAACATCAAAAGATGCGGCATAATCATAAGGAAATATACCCTTAGAATCTATCATAGAACCAGGAAAGGCAGAGGTAGTAAGAGGTATTGTAGTAAGTGTTTTTACAGCCTTAGATAAAGAGCAATTTACAAATTGCATACTATCTATAAATCTAACAGCCAGATTTTTTCAGTCGAGGTAGGGATAATGTCTAAATTCCAAGAAGGAAAACCGTTGAGACCATGTTTTAAAATATGATGCAGATCGTAACCTTTTAAATTATGAAACACTATCGGAAGCAACTTATATATTCTACGCGCAAAATTACATTTTCGGCACGCTGCACCAAGATATTTACCTGTAAAGTGACAATGGTCTTTAGCAGGATTTACAATTGGTTTCTTGCAAAGATAGCAAGTTCTACATGATTTAAATTCTCGTTGTTCAGCGAAAGACATAAAACTTATCAACTTTTCCCCTTCAACATCATAATAAGGTAGGACAATTGTGACAGCAATTTCCTCTACTTTTTTAAGAAATAAAGAAATGCAGTCAGGCCCATAAAATTTAAAATATTGTTGTGTTTTTGTGTAGTTATATTTTAGTAAAAGGCCTGCTGAACTAGGCATATGAATTTGGTGATGTCTAACATCAGGTGGTAAAACCGACTCGAAATCGGCATAAATTACATAGGGAGGGGTGATGGTTTTAGAATAATTTTCAAATTTTAAATTTTTGTTATCAGGTAATGTGTAAAGGGTTGTACCCGTCTGATTTTTAGCGCATAGAGCTACATGTTTATTAAAGGCATTATCCAGCCTGAAACCATTTAGGCAGTGTGGGCACCATTTACATCTAATTTGAATTGGACAATCAGGATTCTGATGACAATTCATTAATTTATTCAGATCACTCACCGCGGTGTAGTGATTCCTATCACTTTTCTCTAATAAAAGCAAATAAATAGGTGTTCCGCCAATGACCTTTGAACGATGAATTATACTTAAATGAGGATGATGGAAGACATTACTATCAGGAACCTCGTCAATTATCACAGTTGGAGTATAAGAAAGGACGTTTATTGCTAAATTTAAACTGTCATTTTTCTTTTCAAATTTGGGTATATTTATTAATTTCATTGGACAATCCGTAATTTCGTCATATACTAAGTCGTTTAAAAACTCGGTGTATTTTGCAGGTCTAGTCCGATTTTCTAAAATTAAATCTTTTTTAAGAATTGCCAGAATACTATAAAGGAAGCATTTATCGTCAGTATTTTTAACATTTATAATAGCTTTTTTAGATGCAATAGCAGAAGGAGTCTGAATATATCGATGACCTGATAAACGACTAATTGGGGAAAATTTGGTAAGTATAAAATCTATTTCTAAAATATTGATTACTCTCCATCCACTGCCTAAATGGGTGAAATTTTCTATTTTTTCATTGAGTTTATTAACTCCTTCAGATAAAAAACTATCTGAAAATTTTTCTGCGTTGTTGGAAAAATAATTATCGCGGATTTCCCCATCTTTTTCAAACTGTATTAAAACAGCAAATTGAATTTTAACATCACCCCCCATCTTTCCAATCTCATCAAATAATTTAGAACTGATTCTCTCAGTTAACATTATTTTTATCAGTTGCGCCTCTGATGTATTAAATTTAATTGTTTTAATTGCGCCGTTTAAATTAATTTGTATTATAGGTTCTAATGAACCACCAACTTGATTAATAGTATTATTAACAATATCTACATTATTTATAATATCTACATTATTTATAATATCTACATTATTTACAATGTCTGCAATATTTATAATATCTGCATTATTTACAATATCTGCATTATTTATAATATCTGCATTAGTAATAATATCAATATCTACATTATTTATAATATCTACATTATTAATTGATTCGTCATCACTGATTTCAATGACTTCGATTTTTATAAGTTTATTTGGTATTTTAGATGGCCTATGTTCAGCAGGTCTTTTATTTTTAGTTATTTTTGTTGGCGTATATTATTTATAATATTCATAATATTTACATTATTTTTATTACTGATACGAAACAGCTCCTTTTTAATTATTTTAAATGAATCTAAATGGTCATTGTGAATGTTATAAAAAGCTTTGTATTTTATGGACTGGGATGTTTTGCATACATGGCAAATAAAAAACCTAATGCAATTAAATCTATGGACATAGTATTGTTTCATTTTTTCGTGACATATTTCACCATGATTCTTTGAGATCATGCAATATTTTGGGTAAAATTTACCTGATAAAATAATAATAAATTAAATAACTTGTATTAAAAAATATATATATATATATAATTATTTTACAATATTTCATAAAATTATCTTTCATTATTATACAATTCTATAACATAAAGACTTGTATAATATTAAATGATAATTCTTATATAGTCAAATGTATTAGACATGGCTTTGCACTTGTTTTGCATAAATATTGCAACATTCGCGAATCATTCATTATTATGCAAGTTTATAACAAAAAGACATGTTAATAATAAATGTTTCAAATTATAGGGTGAATAGCATGTCACTGCAGATTATTATTATTAGCAAATTATAGGGCGAATAGCTACATGCTTACTGTAGACTATTATTATCATATAAAATAAATATTATTATTATTATTATTATCACATAAAATATTATTATTATATAAAATAAGTATCATTTTTTCAAAATATAGCTGCATGCTCACTGCAGATTATTATCACATAAAATAAGTATTATTATTATTATTATAATATAAAATGAATACCGTTTTCAATGCTTGCTGTAGATTATTATTTTTTTTCTTCTTATTATTAATAAAGAATAGATATATATTAACCTAAAATTTAATAAAAACAACCTTTTATTATTTACACAAATCATTCCCTAGAATTAGTTAAGAATCAACTCTGCATGATTTCATAAAATCTTCATAAATTCTTCGCTATTAAATAATTTCCATAAATTCTTCAATAATCAACTTTTCACAAAATCTTATACTTTTCATAATTTTTCAAAATATTATTTAAATTCGTTAAATTTTTAAAAATATAATTAATTAATATATTTAAATAAAGTTTAAAATAAATAAATTACTAACATAAATCTGCATCAATATTATCATCAGATGAATCGTCAACATCAATACAAGTGGGGGCATTATCCACTATATCATCTCCATCAATACAAGTGGGGGCATCATCCACTATATCATCCAAAATAATTATTGGGTAAGTTGCCGGAATCATATCATCATCATCATCTGAAATGTTTTTTTTTATATTTTGAAAATAAATAAATATTAAACTTACCGATAGATATAACCTCATAAACATCTTCATTAATTGAAGTGGGAGTATCTTCAATAATAATTCTTTCAACATTATTATTATTACAATCTAAAAGAATATTAATAAAATCATTTAACTAAAAATTAAATTTTACCAAAAAAGTCATCCAAATCCAATAGATCCTCATTTTCGGTTACATCGAACCAGTCTAAATTTACTAAAAGATTAATGGTAATAAATAATAAATAAAAATTACCAATGGATGAAGTTAGAAGACTTCTTAAAATATTATTTTGTCCTGCCATATTAAAATTTATGAATTAATTGTGATAGATTTTGAATTTGCATATGTTTATAAAGAGAATAATATTTTCAGGATTTAGCCAATCACATTTAAGCAATACACACATATAGGTGAGAGATTTTTACGCATGCAGCCTATATTGTGTAGGTATGTTTTCTTTGTAAATCACATACTAACAAAAGTATGTATGTGTTTTTCTTTGTAATTCATATACAAACAAAAGTATGTATGTGATTTCTTTGTAAATTACATACAGTCTTGAGTGTGTATGTATGCGTTCCTTGTTACTAATCATGCACTTATCATGCAGTATCTTTGTAAATCACGTGATGATCATGCAGAGTCTTTGTAAATCATGCACTTATCATGCACTGGCTTTGTTAACATTAATTAATTAAACACATAATAATAATATTAATAATAATAATAATATTAATAATAATATTAATAATAATAATAATAATAATAATAATAATAATAATAATAATATTTAAAAATATATATATATTATTAGTTAAAACATGACAATAATAATAAAACATAACACAAACATTAATACATTTATTATACATCAAATCGCTTGGATAATAACCATGCTAAACAATGTTGACCACATGTTAAGGTCCATGGTTTTTGATACATAGTTTTATTATACACAATAGGTTTACCCATTGTTTGCAGTTTTGAAACCATTAAAGCAGGATAATAGAAACTCATAGGATCAAATACAAATATCTTGCTAGGTTTCATATATATTGCTAACCAATGTTCTCCACCGAGATGAGACGATTGAGTATTGACGATAATGGCTTGATTATTACGTAAATATGGAATTTTATCAAGAGGAAAAACCCTAAAAATTCATGTCCTAGAATTTGTTTTCCAATTCGATAGACCTGAACAGAACTACATCAATAATATTAATAATACATTTAAAAACTTACTCCATGACAAATTATCATAAATTATCTATACATTTATACCAACAACGTTTGAACTTTCTTCAAACCAATACTGTTCTGTTTGCAGTTATTTGAACCTCATTTTCAAATACTCCATATATTACAACATGTACCGGTTCAGTTGTAGCTTTAGCAAACTTTATATCTAATCGTAAATTTCCATTTTGAGGTAATTGACTCTGATTTAAATCAAAATCGGGTGCCAAAACAAATGTAAAGAATGGATATTTGTTTTTAAAATCATCAAGAGTTATACCACAATTAAGGTTTTTATCCAAATAACCCATATTTCTCACTATACTCTGCATGTATGTAGCACAATAATTGTCATTATCGAAATCTTGAGTATATGTTTCTCTATAATCACTATTTTTCGATAAAGTTAGCGATGTTACTCCAAAATTTTTGAAAATTGAGCTTGATGTTAAGTATGATCCATTATATTGAGATTCGCTTTGAAATGTTACCAATATAAAGTTGGGCATTCTTCTATCTCCAAATATTTGTTCTTTATAGAAAGAAGCTGACCCTTTAGCAATTGCAAATTGAACAATTTCCTTTGTTTTCAATGGATATATTGCTTGTTTAGAATTAAGCCCCAGTTGATGACCGGCTAATACAGAAGGCTCAACACGAACTCTTCTCACTAATAATTTTGCATCAACTAATTGAAGAATTGGTGTTGTGGTGGCACTTGTTAGTGATAATGTTGACTCTGATCTTTTCAATCTAATGTGTACATTAACACCTGGGAGTAAATATTTCGGTTGATCCATAAAATCGAGTTGTAATGATGAGCACATGGTAAATAATTTCGATCCTTTAATCCACTTTTTCCTATCGTCATCACTACCATAACCCATAGGAGTTAAACATGTATTTTTAGTATCGCTATTATAATTTATAATAGTTTCTATTAGAGCTTTGTGAATATATGTACTGTTACCACCCTCAATCTTGATATTATTAAATCCGAGAACTGCATCTTTAAAAAGTGTATGAAACAAGAAATTATTTGGTATTACATCACTAGGTTCACCCAACGGTTTTCTATCTTTATCTACAACTTTGATCTGAACAGTTAACAATGTATCGTTCAAATCTAAATATTCAGTTTGGGAACCGTTAATATAAAATTCAATATCAGTTCTACTATCCATAATAGAATTCATCGGAAATACTTCTTCAAAGGCCCCATTTCAATTACTGCTTGGGGAGATGGTTTATCAAATAAGCACAATTCAGATTTACCACAAATCATTTTTGAAATATAGTTCCATGTCCTTTCATTCGTTTGTTTATATGTTTATGATGTCTTTTACGTTTTTGAGCCGGTGCAGGTTCTTGTTTTTGAAACATACCTGCAACACTTGGTAGAAATTTCCCTAACTCGGATAATGCATTTGATTTCAGAGATGGCAATATTTTCTGCTCATTCATTATCACATCTTTAGCGGTTTTCATACCAAAACTACCAAGGCGTTTAAGAATAGGAAGTGCAAATCTACCGATAGTTTTCAACCATCCTGATCCGTACTGTTTACCAATAAAATATGGTAATTCGCCACCACTTTGGCTACCACTATACATAGTAATAATATCGTTATTGGCCATCTAATTTACGAAAATGTAATGTCAAATGAGTTTTTGTATCTTTACTAAATTCAATAAATTTACCGCTATCATCACGAATATTTATTTCTATATTGTTTATACATGATGTTGATACCGGTAAGTACATGGGATTATCGATATTTATATTGACAACTTCATCCTAATCATGTGTATCAACCCACACAGATTTCAATAGAGGAACCAAAGAATCACCAACAATTATAGGATCGATGATGTTAGTATATATGAACATTTGCCTATGAAGTTTTATTATTTTTGGTTTGCGTACACCAAAAGCACTTGCCCTATATGTTTGCTTATCTAATCCCAATGTATTAGCCAAATTTTTATCAAATGTAACTTCACAAATGTTATTATTCAGACTGAATTTACATATTCCATCTTTAACAAATTCAATAGTTTTAAATATATGTAAACAATTGAATGAAATATATTTATGTAATTCTTCAAGTGTTTCAATATATAATTCATTAGTAAATGTAAATGTATCTTCCACCTAATTAATATATGATACAGATATTTTGATGTTTTCGATTGTTACACTTTTCTCATCAAATGTTTTGAAACGTATTAGGTATTCAGTACCAGGAACAACAATGATAAGCTTATCACAACCCATTCGCTTGGCATCCTCAATACTTTCAAACTTTATTGTAAATGGACTATAATCACAACTAACATTCAATCCATCTTTGAAAAACATGCCACAATTTTCATCTAAAATCTGATTCGGAATATGACAATATCGTTCAAAATTATTGATTGAGAAAATACCACTACAGGTTTTGGGTACACGTTTCTTGTAACTGATTTTACAATGACTATAAAATGGGAATGTATTGTACACAAATGTAAAGTCTTGCAAAGCAACTTCCCAATTTCCATGTAAATAAATAGGATTTTGAAGATCAACCATAAATTTACTTGCTTGATTTTCCGGATGGATTAGCGGGCAACTATTACTAGGTAAAATTGTATAGAAACTCATTTTACTAGGTCTTTTGATGATATCCATGAGGGTTTTTGATATCCATGCCATTTGACATAGTATTGTTTATCCTTACCCACCAGTTTAGTTTTCAATATTTTCTGAATTCTGAACACTGTAGGTTTCGAAATAACTTGTAATTCCTGTTCATAGAATTTCCCTTGTATTACATTGTTATCACTATCTTTAATAGCATACATTACAGGACTCTGTTTAGTATTAATTTTAATAATTTGAAATACTTCATCACTCCAATTACTATCGAAATTTTTGATGAAAGGTGAAGCAGATATTTTACTAATTCTAACGTGATCACCAACTTTATATTTTGGTTTTGTAATAGCAACTGTTTTAGACCGTACTGATTTAGCTAATGTTTTCGAGCTGATATCTACGGGTCTCAAACCATTCAGACCTCGATGCGAAGAATTATTATAACTAACAAGTATTTTCGGTAATACATTTATCCATATTTTATTACCTTGATGCACGAAATATTTCTTTAATCTATCCCTCAATGTCCGGTTAAATCTTTCAACATGTGCGGCTTTGTATTGAGAATGTACAGAATAATGATTTATTTTGAGACGATCCAGGATTTGCTTAACTTTACTATTGTAAAACTCCTTGCCTATAATAATAATAATAATAATAATAATAATAATAATAATAATAATAATAATAATAATAATAATAATAATTATTAGGAGGTTCATCCTGTAAAACATTAAAATCAGTTTTTGTTTCCATAAATTTTATTTCAATAAATATCAAACTCCAAATTGTCTGCTTTAATCTTTCTTATTTAAACAAATTTTCTACGAAGATATTTTTAATTAAAATATCTTCTTATTTTGTTTTTTTTTTAAAAATTAATCTAAACTTTTTAATTTTTAAAATTTTCAATTTAAAAATTTCTTCATCATAAAACTTCCTCATATCCCCTTTCTTAAGAAATTTTTAAGTTTTTCCACATTTCTTTCGATCCTTTTTCCATCTTCATTTCTTAAGATGTATCGTCTGTCATGCACTTTCTCTATCACTTTGTACGGACCTTCATACCTGTCCTGGCCTTTGTGCCGTGTTTCTACTTTTACTAATACTTCTTCTCCTACATTGAATTTTCTCCTTGTTTGTTCTTCTAGTTCTTCCTTTATCGGTATTTCTTTGGACCCGTACCATTTTTCCCTGCTAATCTTTTTTCCAAAAACTATCTCTGCCGGGCTTTTCCCTGTCGTTTTTTGTTTGGTTGCATTTAAAGTGAATTCGACTTCTGGTAATATCTCTGCCAATCCGTCTTCTTTCTATCCTGTAAAGTAGCATTTATCAATCCCGTATTGTCCTGAATTGTCTTTCTATCTGACCGTTTGTTTGGTGATGGTATGGACTCGAAAAACATAATTTAATCTCTAACATCTTTGTGAATTCTCTCATCATTCCTGATTCAAACGCCTTTCCGCAATCAACTCTTATCTCTTTTGGACATCCAAATCTTAAAATCCACTTTTCTAAAATCGTTTTCTTTATTGTTTCTTCGTCTTGTTTTGTTATCGCTGTCAAGACTTGATACTTACTATACTGATCTATTATGCCCAATATATACTTCTTACGTCCTTTTGTTTCTGCCAACGGTCCACATATATCTACGAATATGATTTCGAACATTTCCTTCAAATCTTGTCTTTTTACTGGTTCTTTCGTTGTTATTGTTAAAGCCTTGGTTTTTTGACAAATCTCACAACTTCGAACAATCTCCTGAATCTTACTCCACAGGTGTTTTCCAACATATCTATCTTTCATATAATCGGCTATCTTCTCGACTCCAGCATGACACAATAGTCTATGTATTTCCTTTATTGTTTCTTGTAACTCATTTTCAGGTATCATCGTTTTCTTTCGTACTTCTTCTACAATTCCATGTTGGATGTTGCTTCTTCCCTCTTCTCTGATCGAGTCTAGTAATCTTGTTTTTATCTTCCTTTCTTAGCTTCTTCGTGGGTCATTTGACATTGAACACACGTGTCACATTTAGTTCTCGACACCATGTCTGCATTTTGGTGATTAATACCCTTTCTGTATTCTACTCTTATATCTAAACTGCTCAAATAATTGATCCATGTTTGGAATTGTGAAGTAATCGGCTTCTTGGTTGTCATCATAAACGTGATTGCCTTGTGGTCTGTCCTGAGCGTGAATCTTCTTCCGTAGAGATAGTGCTTAAAATGAATGCAAAAATAATATACCGCCAATAGTTCCTTTCTTGTAATACAATATTCTTTCTCGTGGCTCGTCATCGAGTGTGATCCATACGCAATTACTCTTTCCTTTCCATCTTTATCTCTTTGTGAAAGTACTGCTCAATGGTATCGAAACTAGCGTCGGTATCTAAAATGAACTCTTTTTTCAGATCCGGAAAACATAAGATTGGCGCCGTCGTGAGTGCTAATTTCAATCCTCAAACACGCTATTCGTTCCTTCACTCCATTCTAATTTTTTGTTACTTGTTCCGCTACATAATTGTTCTAACATCCTTGCCTTCTTTGCATAATCACTGATGAATCTTCTATAATAATTGCAAATACCTAAAAAGCTTCGGAGTTTCTTTACGCAGTTAGGCTTCCCAAAGTTCTGTATGGCCTGAATTTTAGATGGATCTGTCTGTACTCCTTCCTTGCTGATTATGTGTCCTAAGAATCTGATTTCTTCCTTTATTATTTGGCATTTTTCTGGATTAATCCTTAGGCCTGCTTCCTCAATCGCCTTTAACACTTCTCCGAGTATTGTATAGTGTTTCTCTTTACTGCTTGAATAAATCAAGATGTCGTCCAAATACACCATTGCTCCCTTTATTTTGCCTAATACTTTTGTCATCATTTCTTGGAACGTACCTGGTGCTGCTGCAATTCCAAACGGCATTCTGTTGAAACAATATTGTCCGTTCTTTGTTGAGAAAGCTGTTTTCTCCTGTGATTCTTCTTCTAGTTCCACTTGGTAATATGCATTACCTAGATCGATTGAGCTAAAAAAGACGGATCCTCCTAACAAATCCAACATCTCGTCTATGTTTGGCATTGGAAATGCCTGCCTCTCTGTTACCGCGTTCAGCTGTCTAAAGTCCAAACATAGTCTAATATCCTTTTTCTCTTTTTTCCATACACATATTAGCGGTGTATTCCATGGAGAGTTACATTTCCGTATAATTCCATTTTCGTACAAATTTTGTATTGCTTCTTCAATCTTTGATTCCAAATTTAGTGGTTGACGATATGGTTTTATGTTTATCGGCTCACCTCTTGTAACTATCTTGTGTTTTACCAAATGTGTGCGACCCACATCCCATTTATCTGCCATAAACACGTTTCCACTGTTTGTTATAATTTCCTTTAATTTGCTATCTTCATTGATCTTTAACTGCTCCAACGCTCGTATCAATCGTTCTTCATCCTTTATTTTTCTGCCAAATTTTGCTTCAATGTTACAAATATAGTTCTTGTCTTTTTCACTAGCCTCGATATCTTTAATTTTTAACAGTCTAAATCCAAATGTTTCTTGTAATTCGATTCCTCCAATTACGTCTGGTGTCACTTTCTCCGCCAGAATGAATATAACTTCCTTCGAAACATTTCCAATGGTTACTTGCACCTTCGTTTTTCCTATTGTCTCGATCGTACTCTCGTTTGCGCATCGTAACTTATCGTCACTTTTCGTCAATTGTTGTCCTCGTAGCTTGTTGAAACAGTTAACACTCATTACATTGATTCTTGCCCCAGTGTCTAATAAACAGTCGAAATTTTCCCCATTCATCCTTACTGTTATACTAGGCCTTCCTTGCATTCTGTTATACAAAATTTCAACAACCTGCTCCGTTTCGATGGTTCCAATTCTCTCCACTTCCTCTTCAAACATTTCTCTCTTTAGGAACCTGTATACTTTCTCGCTTACCCTTCCAACATTCTCCCACTTTTCTGCCCCTTGAGGATATCCCATCAAATTTTCTGTTAGAATATGGCTCCAACCAACTCCTCTACTGGTGGAGCCCTGTTGTTTGGGTACGTCTTCCTAAAATTATCTTCATTTGTCTCTACACACGATTCCCTTTCTTCTTCTTCCTCGATACCATTTATTCGACTGTATCTGTTTCCCTTGAATCTTTGTCTCTCCGTCGCTTGCCCGTACCTCATCTTTGTATAACACTCCTCGGATCTATGACCATTTCTGCTACATCTTTCACAGCGTATTTCCTGACACAATCTTCTTATATGACCTTCTTTTCCACACCCAAAACATCTTGGAGCTTTTTTATCTGGACAGTTTCTACTTATATGTCCGCTTCTATGACATGTCCAGCATTCTATTTTACCTTTTATTGGACAATCAATTTTCGTGTGTCCTATTTTGTGGCATAACCAGCATTCTGGCATTTCTCTTCGGATACTTTCTTCTCTCTGTTCTTTTTTCTTGTATTGTACTCTTCCCTGTGGTTCCTGATAGACCACTCTGGCGTAACTTTTCATACTGTTTATCTGCTCTCTTTGCTTTTCTACTTTGTCCATCAGAGTACGTGTTTCCTTTATTTCTTCTGTGCTTTTTATCTTCCGTAGTATCACTTCTTTCTCAACTTCTTTATTCTCCGCACATACTATTAACATCCTTGCTGTTAATTTCTCTTTGGTAAATTCTTTATTTTCGAACAACCTATCAACAAGGTCCTCCACCTTTTTAAAATACGTTTCTATTTCTTCACCCTTCCGCTTGTAATTCAACAAGTTTTGTAGATCCTTTAAAACATCTCTTTCACGATCGAATGCCAATCGCAACCTAGTCTGGAATCCTTCGGCTTTTTTCAGTGTTTTGGCGTACACTTCCAGGAGATCCTCATCAATCATGCAAGATGTTAATCTTTCCTGGTCTTTCTTCTGCGTGATTCCCTTGGCGTCGAAATAAATTTCGCATCTTTTAATGAACTTTTCCAAATCGTCCCCTTGGCAGAATACCTTTGGTAGCAATCTTTCGGTGATTGCGTCCGTGTTTACCGCTGCCACCATATTAGGAGGTTCATCCTGTAAAACATTAAAATCAGTTTTTGTTTCCATAAATTTTATTTCAATAAATATCAAACTCCAAATTGTCTGCTTTAATCTTTCTTATTTAAACAAATTTTCTACGAAGATATTTTTAATTAAAATATCTTCTTATTTTGTTTTTTTTTTAAAAATTAATCTAAACTTTTTAATTTTTAAAATTTTCAATTTAAAAATTTCTTCATCATAAAACTTCCTCATAATAATAATAATAATAATAATAATAATAATAATAATAATAATAATAATAATAATAATAATAATAATAATAATAATAATAATAATAATAATAATAATAGTAATAATAATAATAATACCTAAATCGGTTTGCAAATTGTCTGGATGCCCATTTTTAAATAAATTATTAATTGCTTTAGATATTTCCTCTGCAGATTTTGTCTTTGTTGGTACACCGCGAGCAAAACGACTGAAAACATCAATACATGTTAAAATATATTTATAACCCTTGTTAATCTTCGAATACGGTATCATCTCCATCAAATCCATTTGCCATAAATCATTAATACCGAATGTTTTATAAGCTCTTGTTGGAAATCTTTTCCGCATTGGTTTGTTTAAACTGTACGCAAGCTGATCTGACAACCACTTTTGCGTTTCCTTTTTCGACTTTGGGACTCTTTTCTTTAACTTTACCACTCCACCGAAACCTGCTTCGTCTTCTGGGTTCGTCCAAATCTTCTCCATTACAACAAGATGATTTAAATTTTAATTTAACATTAGGTAATGATTGCCCCATCGTTTATTGTGATAATAATGATAATGCTAATGGTAACATTGCTCCAATAAAACCACCTTGTTGTTTATATATGATTTTTCTCATTTGCTTACGATTTTTATTATTTACTAGTGATAACAAAGGCTTACGATGTTTATTCAGTACTAGTTTTTTAGAATTACTGATTTTAATTTTACCTCTGACTACTTTTAATAGAATTTTGAGTAAATCATCGACAACAAAAGTTGGAAATGATTGTAAAAAATAGACATTCTTTTCATACTCGAAGCCTTTAACAATGCATTAAAATATGGGAAACTCCTATGATTTTTTACAATTTTATCTGTTTTCTTACTCTTTTTAATAATGTTTTTCGAAATAAGATTCATTGCAGGGTAATTCTCGGTTATTAGCTTTTTAGATGGTGTATAACTGGTTTTTGGTGGAACTTTATTTATTGTCTTTTTAATACTTTGTCTAAGTTTTCGGATATTTTTAAGCCTGGATTTCATAAACATTTTTACATGTTAAAGTTTTTAACTTTGTTTATATACCATGGCACCTTCTTTATTGAAAATATCGGTTTTTACCCGTAAATCATCATTGCATTGTTGTGTGAAATCAAGAAATATATATCCATGTGGTGATTTTGTAGCATCTTGAAATGCACTGATGAGAAAATTACGATTATTAGGGTATGCCTGTCGAGCAACAAAATCAATAACTGTTGCATCTCTAGGATTCTTGAAAATAACTAAATATTGAACATTTAAATTCCTTGTTCGATGGGCGCCACCCTGATGAAATAGATTTTGAGTAATAAAGATCACAGTAACACCAACATGTCTACTGATTTTTGTGAATAAATTATTAAAATCCTTTTCTTTATTAGCTTCTTGATACAAATCATCAATAATGATGACATCACCTTTCCTTAATCGACTTGACCAGTTTTTATCGAAACCCTTTACTATTTTCATGTTTTTCAATTTACAGAAATTATCTTGAGTTAATCCATGTTCTTCATCTGCACCCCTATGCCAATAAATCTTGTTGAATTTTGTTTGAAATAAATTAGATTTCAGTAATTTACACACAAACATAGTTTTACCACTACCACTTGGGCCGACGATTTGATATACAGCATCATTTCTTAATTACATTATTAATTTGTATAATTATAGGTTTTTGTTTATATTATATGATTTAATGAACTCTTCCTAAAAATTATATATATATAGCTTAATATTTCTTTATTGTTTAATTATGCTATCCAATATAAATTATAAAGGAACTTTTGATGTATCAAAAATGACGTTTCCACATGGTAAACCACAGCAAATTGTAGATAAGAGTGGAAAATATCCTATAATATTTTTCAAATCGGGCAAATGCAGAATCATGGGATGTAAGAAACCTTTAGATGTCAATAAATTACAATATAGAATAAAGGATATTAAAATACAGTCAATTACAGTTACCATGGATATAGGACAATCTATCAATCTATACAACATGTCAACAAAATGTCTTTGTATGTTCGAACCAGAATTATTTCCTGCACTGAGGCTTTTAAAATACAACCCAATGTGTGTTAACGTGTTTGCTAGTGGCAAAATAGTTATATTAGGGGTGCGAAATCTAGAATACAAAAATATTGTTTGTGACATACAAAATGAAATCACCGGATTGGTTGATATCTGATTGGCCAACGATTGTTTAAAACTACTTGCTTATTCATTTGATCTCATTTTTAAAATGGAAAATATTATGTATGCTATGCCAAAGAAAAATATCGCTGAATACGGTAAATTTATCTTTTTTTTTTTTTATTTCATTTTTTATATTTTATTTAGACCAATATGTATCAATGATAATAGATCGCATTATTTATTACTATCCTCAAATAAAGGAGATTTTGAAGAATAAAGAACCGTCAATGCATCAACAGTTAATATACAATGAAACAAGAATAGATATTTCCAATCTCATTAAGCAAGCTCTTTGGGATAATGAAATAAACCGAATGGTCAAGGAGTTGGAAACTGAATACCCCTGCATTCTGGGGTATAGCTGTTGTGATTTCAGATATCAACGCTATGTGGAATGGAATCTTACAAATTCAATACGAAATTTTCAAAAAATGAAACTGTTAAGAAAATAATTGTATTTTATTTTTGTTTGTTTTGACAGTTTTAGTGTTGGTAATAAATGTTTTTGTATTTTATTTTTGTTGTTTTGTTAGTTTTATTTTTGGTAATAATAATAATAATAATAAATGTTTTTGATAGTAATAGTTTTATTTTGATGTTGGAAAAATAATAAAAATAGTAATTTTATTAGTATAGTAATAATAGTAATAATAATAATAATAATAATAATGATAATAAAACACGTGATATTAATAATACATTTTATATAGATGATATGTGTAAAATCATATATGTAAACTCAACGGGTTAATTTATATATACAGTTTTCCAGTCACGCACTTATCTTGCACTGTCTTTGTGATCACGCACTTATCATGCACTGTCTTTGTGATGATGCATTAGCTTATCTTTAATTAAACATATAATAATAATATTTATAATAATAATAAAAATAATAAAAATAATATTAATAATAATATTAATAATAATATTAATAATAATAATAATAATAATTATAATAATAATAATAAAAATAATAATAATAATAAAACACGTGATATTAATAATACATTTTATATAGATGAATGCGTAAAATCATATACAAAATCCACGAGTTAATTCACATACAGTTTTCCAGTCACGCACTTGTCTTGCACTTATCATGCACTTATCATGCATTGTCTTTGTGATCATGCATGATTCTGATTGGTTAATCAGTATCTGTTAAGAGTATAAAAGTGCGTCACCACATTATAAAGATCATAAATCAAACATGACCAAGAAAATAAGTGTCCAACCAGTTCAGATGTTCCACAATTATAAAATGTATTTTTTAAAGGAGCCTATCAATATGCAATTGGCAAATCCAGTCAAACTTAATAAAACGCAATTTCAATCTCTTGCTAGTACTCTCTCAATGTTAGATATCAAGGATATTGATAATACATTCAAAAAGATCAATTCCAATTTAAAATGCAATGAAAATGGTTTCTTCACGAGTCAATATACCAGATATTATGATGCATTTACAGAAATTGGATTCAAAGAACAGGAAAACTGGTATATAACAATAACAATCCAAGGATATAAAGCAGATCAAAACGATGTGCTTTCTCCAATCTGGAAAATTGTTACTGCTAGACTTTCACAGTTATTTTAATGTATAGTGTTTAATAAATGTATTAATGTTTCTTTGTTATTCTATAAACAAATTATAAGTAGTTTTAAAATAGTGTTAAAATGATGTCTGAAAAAGGTAAAATATAAAAATATAAAATAATTAATTAATTTCGTTTAGAATATTTAATAAACTTTTTGTTTGATAAACTTGAAGAAATAACCGGTGTAAAAATTAGAGATATGTTGACTCTAGTTGAAGCATTGAGTAAAGAATCGGATTGCGATTCTGAATGTCAGAGTGATTCTGGATGTCAGAGTGATGAAATTGTTAATGATGGAGATACTGAAATTATTAATGATTCTGAAGAAATTATTAATGTTGAAGAAGCTACCGAAATTATTAAAGATGAGCCTACCGAATTTAAGAATTGTATTGATCATGTTATAGAAAATATTATGATAGAATCTTGTGGTGATGAAGAATGTGCATGTAATAATCAATAAATCTTTAAAATATAGTTTTTTATTAATAAAAATAACAAAGAAATATTTATTAAAATCTATGATAAACCTTGTTACATAAATATAAAACAGATACTCCAGTGAATAGTTTTAATAAAAATTTGCAATTCTCGATATAAATATCAGAGCGTTTGGCTTCTGCGGCAACTTGAATAATAGCTGTCCATCCACCGTTTGATTCTACCCACGGATCAATTTTTGTTTCTATCACCTAAATAATAATAAATTAATAACAATATAAAGTAATATACCTCTATAGACCATTGGAAATAATTTTCATAGTCGGATCCAGATTTTAATATCATGTGTTTCATATACATTAATCCTACTATTATTCGCATCCATTTATTATTTTCATCGAACATGTAACTAAATATTGATTGGAATGCCTTCTTTCTCTCCAATGGTGGCAAATTGAGAATTTTTTCATAATCGAATGGGATGTCTTCAACGATTTTCTCGGTACGGTTTACCATAAATTTCATGTTTTTAATGATTTCATCTTCTTCTCTATTATTAGAGACCAGCTCATTCAACAAAGTTATAAAAAATTTAGTTTCTGGCATTTTATAAAAATATTTGAAAGTGTAAGCTTATTTATACTATATTCGACCAATTAGAATCATGTAATACTAAGAAAATATGTAAAAATATATAATGGAAATGGCAATGATGATTTGTTGGCACTGTTAACTTCTTTCAAGCTGTTGCCGCCACTGTTAACTGGGTGTTGTTGTAATTTCATTATACGATTGAACTGATCAGTTGTTTTATTAGAATAAAATTTTATACTATATTGAACTTGATTCATCATTTTTTCATTAAGTTTATGATTTTCTTTCAATTCTAATATTGATTTTCTTAATTCATTTTTGATAGTACCAATGGTCTTATTTAAATATATAATATCATCATATAATTCGTTTTTAGCTCTTTTTAAAGTCTCATATGTATGTTCAAATCGGAATTCTAAATTACTCATTCTTTCAGATAATCTTTTGACTGGAGTTTTCAAATATCTAGGCCTATATATCATATACAAAATATCCATCAATACAGCGGTATCAGGACATACACATCTTGTTGAATTTTTACCTTGAACGGTTACAACAATTGAGTTGGCCATATTAAAAACTAATAATATTATTAAAATTTCTTTAATCATTTTCAAAACATTATAAATTAATATTTATTGTTTATAGCTAAAGATGTGTGTGTGTGTCTAAATTAGTATAAACGTAATTGTTATTTCAATTTTTATCATTAAAATGATTGTACCGAGCGCAGTTCAAGCTATGAATGAAATTAAACATTATGGTAATTTATTATTACTATTATTATTATTATAACTTGTTTTTTAGATGATTATTTTAAAGTTATTAAAAAACGTCTGGAATTCTATTATCCAGAAATACATGGAATCATGGATAAGCCAGCATCAATAATTCCAGACTTGATATTCAATCATACATCAATATGGATGTTTACTGTAATCGATGAGTTCCTATGGGATATCGAACAAAACAATTTGTCCAAAGATATGGAACCCGAATACCCTTGTGGTGATGGATGTCGTTGCTGCGCTGCCAGATATCGGAAGTATGTGGAATGGTCTTTGAATAAAGCTCTTCGACAATACTACTATAGTAGAATTATCTTTTTATAATAAATTTGTTGTATATGTCGTGGTTTTCATTATATAGTAATAATGTTAATAATAATAATAATAATAATAATAATAATAATAATAATAATAATAATAATAAATAATAATAATAAAAATAATAATAAAAATAATAATAAAAATAAAAATAATAATATTAATAATAATAATAATAATAAAATAATTGACTTGATTAAAACAAACAATTTAATTTAATAATAATAAAATAAATTTACAAAATATATACTACTTATTTTTATAAGTAGTAAATTTAAATTTAAAAATGTTTAAAAATAATATGACCTTGAGAAATTTTGAATGACCTTGAAAAATTTTCAATGACATTGAGAAATTTTGAATGACCTTGAATTTTTTTTGATGAGTAATGGTCTTTGTTTGAATGACCTTGAGAAAATTTTTTGATGAGTCATGGTCTTTGTTTGAATGACCTTGAAAATTTTTAAATGGCCTTGAAAGTGTTTGATGAGTCATCCAATGACCTTGAATGAGTCATGGTCTTTGGTTCAATGACCTTGAGAAAATTTTTTGATGAGTCATGGTCTTTGTTTGAATGACCTTGAAAATTTTTAAATGACCTTGAAAGTGTTTGATGAGTCATCCAATGACCTTGAATGAGTCATGGTCTTTGTTTCAATGACCTTGAATGAGTCATTGTCTTTGTCTTAAAAATTTTTTGTACTTTTAGACTTAGAAAAAAAATTTTTTTTTACCCCCCATCCGGGGGGGGGTTGATCCATCGGTGACATGATCTAGCGGTGACACATCCCACTACTACCAGGATATTAATTTTGTAACGTTTTTGTAAATTTTATAATGTTAAACTTTAATAATAAAAATTTACTAAAAAATATTCACTAAAATAAGAAATATGTCAAAGAATAAAATAATACTTAACACAATTTTTTAATGTATTATATTTGTAAATTGTGCTTATATTGAAATAAAAAAAATTAATTAAAATACTATTTTTGCGTTCTAAATTTTTCTTACTAAATATAGACCACATTTTTTATCAAGAACCCCTTTCTCCCAGTTAATGGTGTCCCGCTTTACGAATGTTAAAATCTGGTCACCTTTTATATGAGTTAAAAAAATTAATAAAATTAATATAATTTCAAACAAAAATAAGTCAGTAAAATAATAAATTTAAATATTTTAAAATTAAATATTTAAAATCAGTCATTCTAGTTCTTATTAAATCATGTATCATAAAATAACCAAATTTAATAAACAACATTGAATTATTCATGCAAATAGGATATCATTATTAAAATTAAATTTTATTCAGAATTTTATTAAAAAATTTAAATGATATCTGAGAATTTAATAGAAAAATATTACAATAAACCCACAGGAATTTTCATTTTATTTTATATTTAATAAAGAATTTAATCAAAAATAAAAATTTAATTAATTTACAGAAAAATAATTTTTAATAAAATAGTAGCAAATGCAAATAGTTGTTAAGTAATTTTTCCATCTATTTTCTAAGTATAATATTAAAAATTGTTATAAAATAGTTATAAATAGTTAAAAATAGTTATAAAAAATATATGTTCAAATTTGTGTTTCTACATTATTTTTAACGAATTTTGCTTAAAGAAGATTCTTATATACATTTATATTCGAATTATGTGAATTTAAAACACAATTATTTTAACGGACAAAATTAAATTGTGTTATATTTTTGTTTCAAAATTGTAAAGAGTGCCTGAAATGGTATTATGCGTTATACGGTTTGCGCTAATGGAATAATACGAGTCTCTGGAGCTTTGGTACCTTATGTGGTGGTGTGACAACACTCGAGCCTCACGTTCTATTTATAAAAAAATGTAACCTCGATAATCTTTTTTTCTTAATTCTATTCTGTTCTTTCTCATCATTCTACGATTGTAAAATTTTACATAAAAAAATAATTTTATAAATAATTTTTTTATAAAAAATGTTTATATTATTGAGAGTATACATATAAAATAATAAAATAAATAATAATTTAATTTTTCCTATGGTTTCATTTGGATATAATTTATATAAAATGAAATATTTTAAGTTTCATTTAGGTTGCCATTTTTTTATATTTTTTAAATTAATTAAAATCGAATGATTAATTTAATCAAATAGAATAAATTTGAATTTTAAAGTTAAATTCTAATATATTTTTGGAATAATTTTACTAGGGAGTAATATTTCATTGGAGCTTTAAATATTCATTATATTTATTATTTTATAATGAAAGTGAACTTGATTTATAATTAGACTACTTTTTGTTCAACAATAATGTTTTTTGTAAGGTATCAAAAACATGGTATAAAATACAACATGATCAGGAAATCGGATGCCAAACCCCTTACTTGAGAATAGAGCTCTAAAAATACGGTCAACGAAAGACCTAAATGTTGATTATATACGTTGACTGGGCTGCTAGTAATAAGGTCGAGATGACAACATAAAGGAATGGTTACCTAAATAATTTGTACCAAAAGTTTGACGCGATGTGAACTATAAAGGTCTAATAATACCTTTGAATATTCAAACATCATAGGACTTAGCGATGATAAAATCATTGAATAAGCGCTTAAGACACACGATGTCCAAGATATTAGTGAAAACGACGAAAAGGTTCCTCAGCGCAGATTTAATTAAAGAACTCCAAATGGCTGCAAAATTAGGCTATCATTTTCGGAAGCATGATTCTTTTGAGGAAAACCTGAGAAATCTCAATTATTATTGGATAACTGTTATGGACTACGGTTTTTAGTTTTTGTTTCATTCCCCTCACTGTCTCTGCAACCTGTGCCATTATTTATATTCTACAATGATTTTATTAATTAATCAATTTCCCATAGTAAGTATCTAAACAGCTTATTATGGAAAAAATTGAAAATATAAAATTCTACTACAATACATCATCACAATAAGAAAACATAAATATATAAGAGACATTTACTTTACAGTAACTATCGTGAATTACAGAAAATCCTTATATAAACAGGAAGGCTACGATTGATGACCAAATTTGTTACCAAAACCATTAACCCTTTGCGACATAGGACCGCATAGGGTTAGGACAGTGTTTCTCAACCCGGGTGCCGCATCACCATAAGTTGCGGATATGAAAAGTGTGTCTCGAGCTCTGCTAATTTTACTATTGAAAATTTAATAATTTTACATAATGGTTGATTTTAAAAAAGGCCACTATATTAGATTTTGAATTACTTAAAATAGCTGTACATATATCAATTATTTTTTGTAAATATTAAGAACAAGAAAAGGAAAAACTGAACTCAATTGAGAATGAGTTAAGAGTATGTTTGTCAAATACGCGACTTAATAATAAGGAGATATACAAAAACCATCAAGTTCAAATTTCACATTAATATATGTTATAACAGATTTAGTTTATTAAATATAGAACTTACAAAACTTGTTGTTATTTTTATAGCTGAAATATTATTATTAAAAGGTTAGGATGCCGTCAATTTTTAAATTTTCCGTTAGGGTGCCGCTATCTGAAAAATGTTGAGAACCACTTGGTTAAAACATCAGCAAAAAATGAGCATAATGAAGTAAATTCATGTTTACGATAGGTTTTTCAGATTTTGTTTCACTAAAAAATGATTTTTTTTATTGTTTATCGTTATGTTTTATAAAATTTTATTTATTTTTTGTTATTTATTTGTCAAATTGTGATATGTTTTGCAGTTTTTGTTGATTAAACTATAAATTCTTGCTTTTTCTGTCAATTATTGTCAAATTATGAATGTTTTTGTTTTTTTCTAAAATTATGGTTTTTTTTTCCCTAAATCTTCTAAATTAGTTTTTTGTTTTTCATATAAAAACTTTATAGTTTTGTAAAGTCCTAAAACTGTTATTAAATTAATTATTTCACTCAATTATGACTTTTTATTGACTTTATGAATGAACTTAACCCTTTCGTTACTGAGTATTTTTAAGATTACAATGCGCCAAATACGGCGTTTAAATAAATTTCGTAACCGTACGTTCTTCGTTTTAGTCAAATTTAAGACATGAATTTTAATAATTAGATGTCAAAAACTGGAATTTATATTTATTCAGACCCGTTTTAGTGAAATACTTTTTTCTACTCTTCAATCACATATTTTTAAAATCTTTGACAATCTATTCATAATAACTCTTAAAATCTTAAACCAGACTTGCTTTTTCAAAAGGTAATTCTAAAATTCATATTTTTAACCTGCGCCACATCTGACCCTGAAATAGCTTTGACCTCAAATGACCTCGAAATTAATTTGACTTTCAATGACCCATAACTCGGCGAAAAGATATTGACACACACACATTTCACTATATACTACTTTTATACAACTATGCTTGTCTTTTTAGCTAATTAAACTGTAGAGATAACCACTGAATTAAAAAATGAAACCGTCAGCCACGTTCTTCATTCCAAATGTCTTCAACAATCGCGCCATCTAAACTGGCTATTGTTTATAAAATTAATTCAAGATCTGATGCTTTGCTACGTTTATTCTCTGTGGAGCTATTTAATATTTATCTATTTTTTAGTTGATTCCTTTTGCACAGTCTCATTAATCATTGTAATAGCATTCATGGTTAGTTGTTGCTGATTGGTTGTAATTCTATTTCTATATCGTAAAACCAGCACTCTCATATAAACCACGAATTCTAACTAAATCAGTAAAAAGGAATTAATACACTATTAAAGTTGATAAATTTAAATTCGAGAGAAAATTTAAAATATATATGGAATATAGATAGTAGAATGATATATATGGTACTCGTCATTCACTTGAATTGACTGGTTTTATTGTTCCAGTTGAAATGTCTTCTTTTTTCTTTAATTTTTTTTTGAAATGACCTTCTCCATCTGCGTTTATTAGCTTAACTATATAAAGCGATGGAAGGAGATAACGAAAACTTTGTATGATCCAGCTTGATAGATGCAAATTTTTTATTTTCTCTTTTTTTTTCTTTAATTGTTTTGTTTGCATAGAAAATTCTCAAAGTTGAATATCTGGAAACCTCCGTTTCAGAATGACAATTGAACGAATTCACAAATGCCAACAATAGGAAGTTAAATCAATATTTTATTGATATTTCTAAAAATCGGTTTCACAGAAACTAGAGGAGGAATCAGATAATATTATTAGAATAAAATTGGAAGGAATTAAATAATTAATTGATTTACCAAACCAGATTAAAAATACTTTGAGTCTCAGTTTTTTTAGGGAAATTGGTACAATTCAATATTTTTAGCAGAAGATTAGTTAAAGATTTAGGGAGAATTATCTAATTGCAAGCAAACTGGCATTCATCTGTTTTCTTGTCAAACAGTTCCGGTTTTTATTAGACTTTGTAGAATTTATTCTTAGATATAATGCTAAATTATTGGAGAGTTTATTTATTCCTATAAATATGCTATTTGCTTGGAATTTAATAACATCATTGTTTAAGTTATGGAATTATAAATTTATTAAACTTTTATCGATTGGAAATTACTTTGTTTTAATAATTAACTTTAAATTTGTTATTAAATACTATAAAACATTATAATAAGAATAAGAATATGAAACAAGTAAATAATCAAAATACTTTATCTTTTATAATCGAACATTTTTTTCCATGAAATTGCCTAGTTCGTGAAATCGTAAAAAAAATTATCATTTCTTCTGTACTTTGATGTAATTTATTGTAGGTTTCTAGAGAAGAATAGTTAAAATACATATTATTCTATATATTGGAACATATAAAAAGAAATATTTACAATTTTAATATTATGGCACTTACTTAGGTCAGTTTATGAATCTAATTTTAATAGTTAATGGATAGAACACATTTCCGAGTCATTGATTGGACGTAAGATATATTGAGACAAACTCATATCTTATCCTTTGTTTGTTTAACATTTAATTTATACTGCTACAAAGAAATCACCATTTTAATAATAATAATAATAATAATAATAATAATAATAATAATAATAATAATAATAATAATAATAATAATAATAATAATAATAATAATAATAATAATAATAGTAATAATAATAATAATAATAATAATAATAATAATAAAAAGTTGAAATATACGCTAATTATAATATATTAAATACAGGTGAGTCAAATGTGACAAAAATATCTATCTTGGTGAATGATTAAAATAAATGAAGAGCCAAAAAATTTGTTTTATCTTATTAAAATTAAATTTGTTTAAATTCTCTATTATTTTTTCCAATGCTCCTATCTATACGAACAAAAGTTTTGGAATGTGTATTAATTGATATATTTTGAAAAGACTTTCATTCATTCTGGATATTAATAATTAAGATTAAATTAAATTGAAAGAAAATCTACAATATCAATTGAGTTAAACTATAATTGTGTAAATAGATAATTAAAAATTTTACTAGTGAAAAGAAACAATTATCTTTTAATAACGAATAAATAATCAAATATAATTGCAACAGAATATATTGTTTTAAATGAACTTTAATTGTACATTAAATACAAGTATTATTATTTTTGGACCACAAAAAATACAGCATTTTATACAATTAAATAATAATAATAATTAATTGACTTTACATAATATAATATTTAGTAAATGATGGTATAAGCTTTTCTTGCAAATTTATAAAAAAAAGAAAATTATAGACCAGAAGTGTCAACTTACGTCCCACGGGCTGCATCCGGCTAGTTTTATAAATACATATTTAATTTCCCAAATAATTAATTATAATACTACAAGAATTAAACATAAGCAAGGAATGAAACAAAATTCATTAGAACTAGATCCAGAACAGAATTTGTTTAAAATCATAGTACGATGAAAAATTATAAAACAGACATTCAACCAGTTTACCACAAATTATGTGCGGAGCATCATATGTAAGTTTCGCAGATTTTTAAATTTAAGACTTGGCCAGACTTTTTCCTGACGGGAGCCGAAAATCTAAAACTCAAAATTTTGAGAGCCTCAATTAGTCAAAGGTTTTAATTCAATATAGTTTTGATTTCATAGTTTAAAAAAGTATTTATTTTTACTTATTCATTTTTAAATTTGATTTTTGAATACAAAGATTCACAGCAGTATGCTGTAGCATAAATAGAAATTAATTTTCACGCCGCTTTTTATAAAAAGGATTCCTTGATTCAGTAACAGATTTTCGAAAGGCTCCTATTTATTCGCTATGTATTTTTTACTAAACGCTATGTATTTTATTAGTGCCTTTATGTATTTTTTTCTAAGTAAATATTTATAAAATGCTAAGTATTATATTAATTATATAAGTAAAAAAATAGAATTCATTAGGTATTTAATTATTTTGTTATAGGTAATATTTTTAATTTTTATAAGTAAAAAAATACAAAAACTAAGTAAAACAATGAAAAATTCATAAGAATAAACAAAAAGTGACACAATAAAAAAATCCATAAAAATACAAAGACTATTTCACAAAGACTATAATAAAAATATTTGAAATTATTGTTTTAATAAAGCTTTTTTAGCTTTAGTTGGTCTTCCTCTTGGTAGTTTACTTCCAATAGAAGTATTCTTAGCTACTGCCGGTACGCATATGTGCCCAACACATCACAATTTCATTTTTATTAAAAACTTGTGAATAAGCTTTACGTATAGCGTTAGAAGCATCAGAAATCAATACACGAGGATTGAATAATGATGCATTTATTTTTTTTGAAAGTTTGTAAAAATTGTCGAAACAAAAAATAAGATCTAAGAACATCTTAGAAAAAATTAAGATTTATTGATGGATTTTATTAATTGACATATCGTTTTTTTTATTTTACTTATAACTTGTTTTCCTGACTTGGCATTTATTTATTTCACATAGTTTTTAATTAATTACTTAGCGAATGTATTAAACATCTAGAATTAATTAATTAACATAGAAGTGTTTTACTCTACTGATACTGTGTATTTATCTACATAGAAAGTGTTTATAAAATACATAGCGAATAAATAGTTCCCTTTTCGAAATTCTATTGAATATACTGATGATTTATTCTGCATTTTTAGTTCCTGGTCCTCTTTAATTTCTATTAATTTCATTTCTCTTTCAACTTTATTATCTAACAAATACTTCGGAAATGTAAAGTCGTCTCTAATTATACTAATTTCAAATGAGTTCAGAAGAGAATGCATATCTTCAAAGATTAACTTGAAATGGTCTATCAATTTCTGTAACATGTCTTGATATTCTCCAAGCTTCACAGCATTATTTATCGACTTCTGAGTATTTATCTTTCAGCCGAAAAAGAGGGTTAAGAGGGTTTTTTGCAATCAAATCATGTTTAAATAGCAGTAATATTTTTGTAAACTGAAAAAGGTTTGAGTAAGATCAGCAATAGTTTTCTGTTTATCCTGTAATTCTAGGTTAAGTGGTTGTAAATGTTACATTATGTCAGTCAAAAACATTAAATCCAACAACCAATAATCGTCTTCCAATTATGCATAACAATTACTAGTAGTTATTGCTAGTTAATACATACATAAGTTATATGTAATGTACATAATAAAAACAAAAGTTAAGTTCTAGAACAAATATTTTTTTAATTTTATTGTTTTCCAAACCGAGGAAATAGTGATTTTAGAAAAACGAATTGTACTATTTAGATCTATGTAATATAATTTTTGAAATCAAAAATTAACGATATTTCATTAAACTCAGCTAGAGCCGGATTGAAAAAGTTTATTAGCCACAGTTTAAATAAAAGATGTGTTTTAATTAATTATTTATTTGTTTATCATTTTAATTTGAGAATAAAAAAGTGGTGTGATTCATTATACATTTTAAAACACTCATTGCACGCAAAAATTCTGGTCATTTGAAAAATGGCCTGCAGTTGATAAAGGTTGGGCACCACTTTTATATATTATGAAATAGTCATTTTAAATTTGCTTATGAAAATGATTTGAATGTTGATTGCAATAATGAAGATTTCTGATAATCAGTAATTTATCACTAGGATCTAGATCTTTTTAATTCTTTTCTACAACTCTCTAGAGCTTCTGTATTTCCTAAAATGCAATGATTGTAATACAGTAGATCACATTTCTCTATTTTTTGTATTTTTTTGAGGTCTGATAATTCTCAACTTTGCATGTGTTTTTTCTTTAGTGTTGGTATCCAGAGCTTAGATAAATGTTTGAGATATAAACAAACTCCTCTAAGTACTCAGAGACCTTTCTAACCATCGTTTTATATTAAAACGTTCTTTCATTTAGTTTTTCAATTCTATATGAAAAAAATCAAGGTTTTTTTGTCAAAAGTCATTAATATGATTAAAATATTAATTATTATTTTTAAGGTAATATCATTTTTTTTATCTTTTTGTTAAAATTTTTATATAAATGCAAACAAAATATAGATGAAACCAGAAAAAGAAATAAATTTTTCAGATATTGCCAAATAATATCCGTTTTAATTAAGAGGTTTGAATAAAAATTAGAAATTATAATTTAATTAGTTATTGCTAGTATTTAAAACAAAATAAATCTAAAATCTATTACTTTCAGTATTTAGTTATTCAGTAATTTAGTTATTATAATTATTTTCATCTCGAGGCTAAATCTTAAATTTCCATTAATATGAAAAACAAAAATCTTTACAAAATTTTTAATGTTTATTTTCATTAATTTGATTTTGACAAACCAAAAAATAATTTTTGAATATTTTTCGATAGAAATAACAACAAATAAATTTATAGCTTGATTAATCCTGAAATTTTCAATACGTTTTTGTTAGTTTTGCAGTGATTTTTGGAGAAAATCATTTTTTCTATGTTTAAGTGAGTTTTTAAATGTCAATCCAAATAATAACATTTTTTAAAATTTTTAAAATTTTAAAAATTCTAAAGTCATTTTATCCTGCTGAACCCACATAACCGAACATTAGCCTTTTCAACCAAGAAAGAGCTGCCTTTTACACTTTAGACACTATTTATATACATAGCACAAACAAATTATGGATAAAAGTATTATTTAAAAATTCTTTAAAATCAAATTTAAAAATTTCAACAATTTTCTCTAACTTTCCATGTAAAAATAATTGATATTCTAAAATTAAATTTGTTTGCGTGTTGGAACTATTTTTCAATAACAATTTTATCAACTGAGCAGTTTAAAACAAAAAAAAATAATTCAACTCTTTAGAAAATCATCTAGAATGCTTCAATGAACGTAGAAATAATCTTAATATTGTTTGATTCATAATCAATTTTAAACACATCTAAAATTTCCATAGAATGGCATCACGGGGTGTCAGAACAATTCGTCGCAGAAAATTCATCACAGACAAAAATATGGATCTAATGATCCATTTTGAATAATTTTTTTTTGAGTTGACGCCTCAATTTAAATATTTTTGCCTTGAGAAAAAATTTTTATTTATTGTTTTGCACAGTAAAAATAAGATAAAATCAATAACCGCAACAATATTTATTTTATGAAGAAAATGAAAATATTTATAATTAAGCTAACTTTATTATTATATTTAATTAAATGACCCATTTTGTCAAAATATAAATAATAAAATACTTAATCTTAAATTGAAACAAATTTTCATTAATTTTCATAATAAAAATCAACTAAGTAAATAAAATATCTAAATGATATAATCTAATTTAGTAAAAACATCTGTTACACACACACATATATATAGAGAGAAGAAGAATTGTTTAAATATTCAAAATTTTAATAATTGTTTTAATGCAGATTTCAACTTACACTATATTCAGACGCAATTGAATTGAAATCTTTTTCTAACATTTATGTATTTATTACAAAATACAAATTTTTCTCTGCAAATCTGAAAATTGTAAATATTAATATTGATATAGTTAACGGTCACAAATATGATTAATTTAATTTAAAATCCTTTATTATAATTTACTATAATATGATAATATTATTTAAAATACAAATTTAACACAAATAGTTATTTCAACTAGCCGATCACCATTATAACATTTAAACTATATTATTTTTAAATAGGAGTTTTAGAAATCCTTAATAAAAGCTCAGTTGCCATCATCAGGCATTAAACAAATTCAATAAAAATAATCATATTTTAAAGTAATATCATATTATTGTGTAATCTAATAATGATATATTAAGTTTTCTTAAGTTAATCAATATTCTGTATATTTATTAAAGCATATTTTCATGCTAACAGTTAAGTTGTATCTAAATTATTATTTTAACAAATAATATTTTAAAAAATCTTTTGTTAGAATTTAAAAGTTTAATTTTTCGAATGATAGTCATTATTTTAAATTTTAAAAAAATCCATAGATAAAACTTTCGTATTCCACTTATAATTTTTTGTGTTTTCAATCAGTTTGAAATGTTCTTTAATTTATATACAGAGATGACCGGAAGTTTCGGCAAAGTATGAAACATTGCTGCTAGCAAAAATAATTAAATTATTTTATTAAACATTTTTTGATCTCTTTCGATTCCAACACATGTTACGAAATAAGTTAGTTTAACCTAGACAACAATGATACAAAATATTATTATAATAATTAAAAATTAATTATATACTTTTGAAATAATAGTTTTTGTTTAAATTGATTGATTTTGAAGCGTGGTGGAAATTCAAAAAGACAAAAAATTATCTACAAAGTATATGGGTACCCCAATTTTCTGCGGCAGAGTATTTTAGAAAAATTGCTTTGAAATATAATTCATATTAATTATACATTAATACACGAAAGCAGTATATATATAAAATAATATATGTCAAGCCTTAAATGTTTAATTTTTAATATAAAATATAAATAGTCTATAAAATTGCTTGCTGTTTGATGGAGGTGGAAACGAATTTAAAATTGCAATTATTACACATAAATTGGATAGGAAAAAGAATCAAAAACAAATAAATGCATTTATTTACAGCTAGAAATTTATTTATTAAATTTAAAAAACTTGAACGGATATATTAATCCAACGTAAATGTTTAGAATTAGTGGAATTAAACATTTGATTATTCTAAAAGTCCAAATACTAAACAAATTTACTTTTTCTTTTTATTTAATGTATTTTTTTTATTATTTCTTAACATTTATAAATAATTTTCAACCATAATTTAAAATGCTCATCTTATTTTGCTTTTTCGAAATTATTTATTTTTCAGATTTTCAAATTATTCGAAATATTTTATGCGCTTATAACAATGTATGATTGTGAAATTGTATATTAAAAAACAAAACATAAAATATTTCTTTATATATAATAACAAATTATTTTTCCATGTATTTTACTTTATTAAAAATGAATATTTAAAATATTACGTTATTAATTTTTATTTTTTATTATAAAAATGTTTAAACTTTTTATTGCTAAAAATACTTGAATGACAGAAAGTTAAGAAACCTTTATATAATTAAAAAACAAAAGTTATTTATTTCAATTATTTACTGTTTATATATGTGCATTATAAACTCCCCAACAAAGAAATCAATTTTCTAGGAAAATATTTTTCTAAAATATTATCATTCAGGAAATTCTGATAGCAGAAGCCCAAAGGAATTGTTTGAGCTTGACGAGCGTTTCTGCATAATTCAGTGAATTTGTAAAATGTGTTGAAAATGATTTTAAATTTTATTGACTTAATTTGCTAAGTTCATTTTTATAGCTTTACTGAATTATCTAAATAAATAAAATTAAATTTCAGATGTATACTAATACAAAGAAAGCGAAAGAGAGAGAACGAGAGAATCTATCTAATAGAAAATTTAATTTTTTATTTTCGCCTCAGAGCAAAAATAAAGTTTTTGATGCTAGATGAAAATAGATCAATAAGTTCTTGAGGATAACCAAAAATTTAATCGATATATTAAATAATTAATTTATTTGTTTCGATTTTAAAAAAGTTTTTGTTTATTTTATCTGAATATTTATTTTTAACTTATACATGAAACGAATTTTAAAATATTAAAATTTTTGTTATAATAAGTTCTATATTGTTCTTCTTTTATGAAATCATACAAAATATGCCCTAAAGCTGTAAGTAATCGACTTCCTTTTCATTATATGATTATTTTACTGTCTTAGTTGCCTACCACCTATAGCCTGTTCTGACTTCAAGATATATCATAAAAATTTTAAAGGTTTTGTAGATTCAACGAGTAACATAAATTATATTTATAGTTTTTTGAAATAATCACAACTATTTAATTTTCAGTAACAATGAAACGTCCAACTCTTGTTTTGATTCTATGAGCAGGTGTCCTTTTGAGAAACCAGTTCAAACTAAAGAATCTGACTAGCATTTAATAATAGTTCTTTCCATGTCTTTATCCATTATTCTCTGGAATGCTGTTTTATCACTACTTTTCTTCGACCAATGTAGCAATCGGCTTTCTTGGCCTTTTATAGGACATATTCTCACCAATCATTTCTCATTAGTGGGATTTTCTACAGCAAAATAAATATTATTTTTAGAAATTTTCGGGGTTCCTGCACCACGCAATTGAATTATGATTTAAAAGAAATTATGGTTAAATTAGTTTTATTTTCAGATTAAGAAGTTTATGAATTTTTGTCTTTATTTTGTTATCAAAAAAACGATTAAAATCAATAAATTTAAAGAATTTGTATATCAGATAAGTGAAAAACAAAATAAGTGTTATCATTAATAAGCTCAAATAATAGGACAATAAACAATGGGTAATCTTAATTTAAATTTCAAGTCTTCTTGCAGTAATGGCAAAAAATGGAACAACCTAATGCACGAAAGCGGTTTTGGTGCAATCAAAAAGCTAAACAAAAAAATTTAGAATTTAATAAAGGAAGTACAAAATTTCCTATTAATTAAACTGATGTTGAAAACTTTTCTAATAAGAGTATATAAGACCTTCGGTTTTGACGATTTATGGCAAATGGATTTAATGGGAATTATTCCATATTCGATAATAAATAAAGGTATAAATATACTTTGATATATACTGATAATCTCAGCTATATGCACGAGCAATACCTATCAAGTCAAAATTTGTTGATGAAATGGCTCGAGCTATAAAAACATTATTCATTTGGATAAAGAATTTTACAATGGTAAGTTGAAATTATTCTTAAACGGAATAAATCATTATTCTGTACATTTGCAATACAAAGCTGCATATGTTGAACTACTTAATCACACATTCAGAGATAAACTCAAACGATTTTTTGTACATAAAGAAAATAAAATATGGATAATCGTTTTTCCGAAAATCATATATAGTTATTGTGATGTGTCTTATATGTTTTTAATTTTTATATATGTTGTGCACAAAATAAATCCGTACAATATGTAAGAAGGAAATATTATTCTTATTGTAGCAATATTATTATAGGTTTAATTTGTGTAGTTTGTTTAAATTATCATTACAGTTTTTATTGAAATTTCCGAGATTTTGAAATTTGGTGCAAGTCATGATTGATGCAGTGGAATTTCGCAGCGTTATGACGTTATAATGACCAAGTTTTTTCCAAATTAGAAGAGACATATGACGAAGACTCTTCATCCCGCTGAGCAATTTACAAGTAGATTGCATTGTTTGAACATGGGAGACAATCAGTTTTTGATGACAAAAGGACTGAACGTCCATGTGAAATTTCCGACAAAATTAAAGAAAAGCGTGAATCTTTACTGTGAGAAGACCTTCGAATCACAACGCGGGCACTGGCTTATGGTGTGAGTGTAACCAAATGAACCATACAAGCAATTTTGCATGAATTTGGAGTGAGAAAGCTGGCGTCCAGATTTGTTCCCTACTCTCTTTTATCAGAGATGTGTGGAAAACTACTGAGTACTCTCAGGCAAATCTCCTTCTTTTCCAACAGCGTGGTGAGGCGTTCACTCGTAATATCATCACGTAAGATAAAGCCCTTCTTAGTCTGTATCTGTCAGAGTCTCAATGTGAGTCAAGTTAGTGGGAATTTTCAGGAGAATCAAGCTCCAAGAAGATAAGATTTTTATAGGATGCCGTGGTGTTATCCTTGTGAATTTTGCTGAAAAAACACCAGGCTCAACTCTGCATACTACTCTGATCTTGTGTGTTAATGCCGACATGCTCGACGAAAAAAACGAGGCATTTCCATGTGGTTTTTCCGGGACAACGCACCAATCCACAAGTGCAGCATCCATACGAGTTCTAGAGGAAAGAGGATTTGACCTATTCGATCATCCTCCATACAGTCCAGACCTTGCCCCCAGTGATTTTTACATTTTCAGGTATATCAAGAAACATTTACACAGCAAACAGTTTGCAAATGCTGAAGATCTGAAGAAAGAGGTGAAGAGTTTCCTGCGTGATTAATCCAGCTCTGGCAAAAGTGTGTGATTGTAAATGGCTCTTATGTTGAAAAATGATGTCTATACATGTTATATGTTATTGTGTAAAAGTGTAAAGTTTCTATTCAATCGCTTTCCTAGTTATTGCAGGTACCTTTTAGGCGCACCAAGTATATGGTGGATGTTGTGTTTATTTTGCCTTACTGGTAATATATAAATTACAGTCAAATGTGTGCACGAACTGGAAAACAGTTTTCATGCAAAATATGTGAAATCTATCAAACAGCTAGAAATAAGAACGTGGTTTTTAAAAAAATCCACAAAGCTTGAGGTCTAATAATGACAAAGGCTGAATTTACTAGTATTTTATTTTTACATTTTATAGCTGAGTTAGTTATAATGAATCATTTTTATGATTTTTAAAGCTTATTTTTGTACTCGTATAACATGCATTTATTGTTTGCAATCAATGTAATGAACAACGTGAAATACACAAAAAAATGTTAACAAAATAAATGGGTTGTCGTAGAATTTCTTGTTTTAATAAAGCCTTCGATTCTCCAAAATTTTCGATTATCCGAAATACTCTCATCCCCAAACATTCGGATAACAGAGCGTTTACTGTTGATCCAAAAATATAATGAAGGTAATTTCAAGTCAAAATTACCCTAATTACAAGCATTATTTTAGGAAGTCATTTCTGATTGTTAAATTAGTTTTATAGCATGAAATATATAAATGTTAATTGTTTATTGCAAGAATTATACATCTAAACATTAGTTATCATAAATTATCAGCAGTTACCTGACAAATTAAGGTCTACTTTAAGAAATATTTAATTTATACATAGAAAAATGTGAAAAAAAAACGATAAAACGTAAATTAAGTGAATTTATCATAGAAGAATAGAAAAATAATATTTATTAGAAAAAAACAATACAAACACACAAATACATACACTGCCCAAATACACCAAAGAAAACAAAAATTATGGACAGCAAACATTTATTACGGACATTTTTATTATAAAAATATATTTCAAGAATATTTCAACTTTTTCAACCTTTCCATGGTTGCAAAAGTCTTTATACAGTTTATCTTCTAATATATAAAAATGAAAATGTGTGTTTGTATGTCCTGATATAAAATCTTCAAATTATGAGTAAACAGTAGACAAATCTATTCAAATTTTCAAGTAAAAAGTCACTGGAGGCCGAATGAACTTTTAATTCGTTTTGTTTACTATTTTATACGAAAAAAATAACACGAAAATTTAAGAACGTTTATTTTTTTTCATTTTTTTAATTTTTATTTTTTCATTCTACCCTTTTTTACTTAATAAAAGTATTAGTATAGCAAATTACCCTAATAGTGACTGGAAGTACATATGACAGATCTATAATCAAGTTATCATCCGCAATGTGTTCAAATCCTGACATAAATATATTTTTTAAATACAGTATTTCTTTGAAAAATAAATTATTTTTATTCTAACTGATCTAACTAAAAACTTGCTCAAGAGTTGGAACTCCACAGAATCTGTTAATACATGCATATTAAAAAAAACAAAGAACGTTGTGTACAAAAAAGCTTTTTCGTCAATAAACTGTTACAATTATTTTATTTGTTTTTATGATTTTGTGATTTTTGTACAGAAATGAAGAAAATAAAAAAAATTTAATGTAATTATCTTTTTTTTTGTTAGTTTAACTTCACTGCGCGAGGTCATTTGGAATATTTCTTTAAATCTTCCAAATAACGGGTCATGCCGGGTAGTCTAGCTAGTAATCTACATATAAAGGTTTATAAATCTTACCAGACCATCATGTATGAGCTTAGTTTACTAATTATTTTATGTGTTAAACTTAGATCAAATTTCAACACATAGAAAATTGTGCTTATTATACGGTATATCATATATTATATTGTCAATATATACTTTTGCTTATACTTATAACCAAACCGGTCTCAAAACTGCAAATGTGATTTACTTTTGTCACAAATTGCAATATAAAATGTAGGAAAAACAATTTTTACATTATTATATTTATATGTATTCTTTTTACATATATTTCCATTGAAATTTTTAAAAGTCGGGTTTCTTATGCGGTTGTCATAGAAACACCTTTTTACTAATATGCCTAGAAGGTTAGAATAATTTACTTAATTTTGTGTAAATTTTACATGTAAAATAGGAAGCTGAATAAAAAATACATATGTTGTAAAAATGAGAGAAATAAATACAAATATTTTATTCTCACTGTAATATTTATACGAGTTTTTCATTTTCCAGTCACGCATCTGTTATATTTAATATGCAAATATTGGAGGTATTGTTTTTCTTGTTTTATTGGGTTAGCATTGGTTAATAATTGTGTAGACTTTATTAAATAATATGTAGGTAGAAAATATTACTTGAATGACTCCTCGTGTTCAAAGGTCAATTTCTTAAATTCCCTAATATATTGAAACTTTATAAACATTACAAGGTTTTACAGAACTTATTCAAATAATTTTGTACTTTCTCTTCAACATTCATGAAACCTCCAACGGGAGAATGCCGTTTTATTTACTGAGTTTATTTAATGAATTCTTTTGCATTAGTATTTTTATTAGGATATAAATGCGATTTATAATAGAAGACTTCTTGGAAGCTTTTATGACTTTCAATCAAACCATTAAAAGACTCTATTCCGACACTCTATTAATAAACATTAGATAATAGAGGTATAAAGAGTTGGATTTTCAAAGAGGCCAGGTTTGCGAATTTATAAAGTTACAAAGTTACTAGGTTCGATACTTGAGGGATAACATTGGTTATATTGTATAGATGAGAACTAAGTAACCTTCAAACTAATATACTATTTCAAAATCATTAGATAATCAGAATAGCATGATTGGAAAAGTATTTCCAAAAACGATAAGGTACGAAAATTGATTAGGTGCGGAAGGAAGAAAAAAGAAACCAATAAAAATTTTGAACCACCGAGATGTATCAATGGTTTGAGGAGGTTCTTAAACCTTAGAAATAACTATCAACGATTTATAGAAAATTTCACCAAAAATTTCAAGGTTTTAGAAGCATTATGTGGAAATAAACGAAATAATCGGTACTTGTTTTTTATCCTATCACCAAAATTTAATATATTTTATATTTTTAACTATAAAATTTGATTTAATTTACAATGTATGGGTAAAATTTAATTTTCAAAATATGTTTAAAATTAAGTTATGCATGTTTATGTTTATACATTTTTTTAAAATAAATTGATATAATTTATTGATAAATAACTCTCTTTTTAATTTTGTTAAAGAAGTTAGTTGAATAATTTATTTTTAAATATTTTCCTGGAAAAACTAATTTTCTTTATTATTTTATGTTTAAAGAAAATTTATTTTAAATAAATAAATTTTGTTAATTGAAAATCAATTTCATTTGTTGGAAAGGATAATAAATTGATTGATTGGCCTTTTTATATATAAATAATATTACTGGAAACAAGATGAATATTAAAAATAATTGTAAATAATTTTTTATTTTAGATTAAATTAAATTTAGATATACATAATGTATGCTAAAATTCAGGTAATTAAATCAAATCCTTTTATAATTTAATGTATTAAATATAAAAATTTTGGTGGTCGGATAAAAAACAAGTACAAAATAGTCTGATATGGAAAGATGACTGAAATTTCATTCCAAAATTTATAATTAAAATTGACAATTAAACTATTTATTTTGAATACAGATGAAATTTCTGATCTTATTGGTGCTGTATTGTCTCAAAAAATAAATCAAGAAAGAGGCATGGCATACGGAATAATTACAAACTAGACCAGTGGTTCTCAACCTTTTTCAGATAATGGCACCCTAACGGAAAATTTAAAAATTGACGGCACCCTACCCTTTTTATAATAATATTTCAACTATAAAAATGACAACAAGTTTTGTAAGTTCTATATTTAATAAACTAAATTTTTTATTATATATAATGTGAAATTTGAACTTTTGAATTTGAACAATTGAGTTCAGTTTTCGCCTTTTCTTGTTCTTAATATTTACCAAAAATAATTGATATATGTATCGCTATTTTAATTAATTTAAAATCTAAGATAGCAGCCTTTTTTAAAATCAACCCTTATGTAAAATTAAAAAAATTTCAATAATAACATTAACAGAGCTCGCGACACACTACGACATCTTGGTAGTTTAGATATGACGGTAGAGGTCAAAAAGGTGATAATCATAGAAATGCCAAAGCGTTATCAAGAAAAAGATGTGAAACTTAAGTACAATGTGTCAAACGATTCATGAAAATGTTGAAATAGGGAAATTAAAAAATAATCGTTAACTTTGATAACTGAAAATATCAAAAATGAATGGCTAATAAAATTCTGCGAAATTAAATGAATATAATAGATTATCAAAGATTTATCCAAAAAAATGTTTTAAGTGTATATCTGAAGTCTAAATGACATATAGTAACAAGGCTTCGATTCCACAGGCCCAACGACGTAAAGAAGGGGGTCGAATTCTCTGGGCCATGGTGTCTAAGGGACCGGAATCCTGATACATTTTCGTGGGGTCCGAGCCCGTCCGTTGCGTCGTTTGTACATTAAAAAACAATTCATCAAGCTACGTTTGGTGAAACTCAATTGTTTCCTATAGATTTATTAATCAAAATGAAAGAAATGTGGATAGATATAGTATTCCAAATATTTGTATAGCATTACGACTATTTTGAACCATGCCTGTTACAGTCGCTCAGGCTGAACGCTCGTTTAGTCTATTAGCCAAGGTATGCGCCAAAATCATTTAAGTAGTTTAGGTACTTTAGCTTTAGAAAGTAAGTTAGCTAGACAGATAAATTTTGATGACATCATTAAAATGCTTGCTATAAAATATGTAAAGTGTAAGCACATGTAATACTAATAATCTATGTATAAAATTAAAATAAATAATATTGTTTTGTTTATTTTTTGAAGCCCAAAAAAAAATCCGATTCCAGGTGAATATAGATTTAAATTCATTATAGAAATTCATAAAGATTTCTTCATATACATTTCTTCAATGTATATTAAGTTTACAACGGAAGAAATTATAGTCCACTTAATGATGGTGAACCAATAATACCTCATATTTTAGTTATTTAATATTCAGAAGATTTTTCTCCTACAAAACCATAAGGCAATTGAAATGTATTTAAAAGAGTGTTAAAATTAATAAATTTGTTTAGCAATAAATCTCAGCCCCAATAGGTTTAGTGTGTGATCTAGTGTATTGGTTTTTATGTAATGGGTTCAACGCTACATACATTAGATAAGCTTCTCGTCCTCTACGCACATAGATTCAAGAACATAACAGATTGAGAGGCGTGAATATTATTAATGTGTAAAGGAACAACTGAATTGAAATATTTTAAACGTTTTAATAATAAGTGGGAAAGAATTTTATTTTATGCATTGATGATTAAATCAAAATACAATGCAATTAACATTCAATCAGTAACGAATTAATAGAGATTATTTAATTAAATCAACTAATCATAACTATTATTGCTTCCGATGTATAGCAATTGACAAAGATTATGATGACAGGCTGATGATCAAGATAATTAAAAATGGGCCATCATCTTTTCGATTACTTTTTTGAATTCTATTAATACAAGATATAGTGTGGCTAATAATGTTGAAATTTCGCTTTCTGTAATCTTTGGTTTATAATGAATAATTGTATCATAACATAATATTTTATAAATTTTACAAAAGTTTACTATTTGTTTTATTTGTTTATTTTTTTAAAATCATTTTAAAAGCCAATAAAATAGAAAAAAGTCGATAACACTTCAATGATTGGTTGTTGTTTTATAATTTTAATATTAATTAATAAAAATAATAGTTATATATACATTAATAATTAAAACATTAAATCGACAATAATAATCAGCTTATTCTCCATTAATATTTCATAAATTATCTGCAGTTCCTGTTATAATCATTTATTTATTATGAATTTAAATAAATATTTGAAATTTAATTAAAATATGTATTGAAAAATATTAAAAATAAAAATCAATGAAACATTGACGCATTTTAATAAACATCAGTCTGAGTGATTTTTAATTTGTCTAAACCGTCAAAATATTTTTAATCAAATTTTAATGGATTCTTTTGACTAAATTTGTGATCAATAATAATTTTAATTAACTGAAAATTTTTTTCATATAATTCGATTGTAATAATAATAATATAATTATTGTTATTATTATTATTTTTATTATTATTATTATTATTATTATTATTATAATTATAATTATAATTATTATTATTATTATTATTATTACTATTTTTATCATTATTATTATTATTATTATTATTATTATTATTATTATTATTATTATTATTATTATTATTATTATTATTATTAGTATTATTATTACTACTAAAGTTTAACTGAAAATTCAAGCAGTTTATGCATATTTATTTAATTATTGTTATTATTATTATTTTTATTATTATTATTATTATTATTATTATTATTATTATTATTATTATTATTATTATTATTATTATTATTATTAGTATTATTATTACTACTAAAGTTTAACTGAAAATTCAAGCAGTTTCTGCATATTTATTCCATAAAATGACTTCTAATGAAGGAGAGTAGAGTGAAATAGGAAAACTTACTAAATTAATTACATAATTTGAAGAAACCAATAGCAACTGAAATATGTTTGATTTATTTCTAAGTTTCTATTATTCAAACAAAAAATGTTTAGTTGCAATAATGAAAAGTATTTCAAGCTTCATTTAATTGTATTGTTTATATCTCAATTCTTTTGTATTAACATTATTCAAATAAAATTAGCCAAACCATATTTCTTTAATTTTAATTATTTATCACTATTTTTAATATTTGTTTTAAATGTGATAAAGGTTTTGTGATGACCAGATTTTCGTCTTTGGAATTTAAAAATTTTTAAAAAATACTGAAACATTAATTTATCACAACATACTCAAACTATTTAAAAATATTCAAAACATTCGTAGTCATAGCACTTTGCACATTAACCTTTGAATCCAATGACCTTATCAACAACGCTTCACATATAACACGTTCCAAATAATTATTAATACTTTTCAACAAAATTTTAAAATCATATATTCCTATTTTAATTTTACAAACTCTATTTTGCTCACTAATATTGGTCAAACCCTTCAATCGACAATGCTCTAGAGCTGGAGTACAGAGATGGCGTTAAGTCTATCCAATTTATGTGGTATTACACCCATTACATGTAAATTGATAAACGAGATCAGACCACAATCCAATCGGAGTATTTGATTTATTAATGAACATATTGCGTACCTTACACGAATTAGAAACAATCTTATAATCTAAATTTTCCATCTGTTTACTTAAATTTCTCTTATAATTTGTAAAACCTTCAGAGTACGGCAATTTTAACACAAATTTAGGCTCATTCTTTAAACTATATTCTTATACACATTTTTACTATTATTTAAATCAACACTCAATTCACATTAATTTGTCAAATTACAGTCAGACCTTCCCAAACATGGATCTTTAGGATTTTTAATCAATTTTTCAACTGTCTCTTTTATCATCAATCTAAGGAGTTCTAAAACTCCTATTTAAAAATAATATAGTTGAAACAATTATTTGTGTTAAATTTGAATATTAAAATTTATGTAAAATTATATCACATTATATTAAATTATATTAAAGTATTTTAAATTAAATTAATTATATTTGTGACCGATTGCTATATCAATATTAAGAATTACCACGCCACAGTTGTTTACATTTTCAGATTTGGATAGAAGAATTTGAATTTATATTTTGTAATTTAAATAATAAATCTTAGAAGATTTTAATTTAGTTGCGTCTAACCATCAATAATAAAAATGATTTTGGATATCCATTCTTTATCAGTAACTCAATCAATTTATCATCACTTTTCACTGAATTATCAAAAATATAAGATAAAGACCAACGATAAATTAACCCCTTCACCATATTTCTCTTATACTCAAATTCACAAAAGCTTTCTGAAGAAGTATAAAGACCAGTATCAATTGGTGTTTTATAAATCTGTCTCATAGTGTTTATCTTTGCGTTGAATTAATAAATGTAAGATCGTAATCGAAGACTTTCTCTCCGTTTCACATACCTTTTATAGACAAAGGGTTTTCAAATTGGAAAGATGTAATTTTCTTTTCTAAACTAGCCAAAAATATTGATGCCATCGTTGGTGTATTTTGGAAACCCATAGAGACTCCATATATTTGTTGATACCATTCATCATTGATAAAAAAATTGACATTTGAAGTAGCAAATTCAATAAGTTTACGAAATGCCCTTCTATCCAAAATGTGATGTTCAGAAACATTTTCATCCCACAACACACAGCATAAGTCAATTGTATCAAACAGTGATAGATTCGTAAACAAACTGCAAACATCAAACGAAACCATGACCTCAATTGTGCAATACAAGAAACAAACTCCATTATAGGTTTTAAATTAAAAAGAACTTTTTCTATTTTGAAAATTTCTACTTTAGAATTTAAATTAGTATTAATTTCATCAATTTTGTTTTGAGGTCCTACAGTATAAAATCCATCTCTATTAGACCCATTTTCTTAGAAATATCATTAAGCATTTCTTAAATATCAATATAATAAAGGTGAGGAATTATGGAAATCGATATTTTTAATACTTTTTTTGCCTTTTTTCATCGTTAAAATCTTTATATTCGCTTAGTCATTTTCCAGTAATTAGAAGGCACTTTATTTAATTATTCTTAAAACAAATTTACATATTCATCAAAATTAATCTTTTGAAAATCCACAAATTTACATTATTTATTTAAACACAAATTTGAAATTTTTCGAAATACATTTTTTATTTAATTTACCACAACATTTTATCAGAATTTACATTTTTTAAATAAAACAACACATTTTTTTCATCTAATACCATTTTTCATTTATTATCAATAACAAATTACCTTTAAGTTTTTATATAGATTTTGAAACTTTAACTAATGATGTATAAAACAATTGAATTTTTTGCTGCTATACTATTTAAAATTAGACTTTATTCTTAAAGTTTATGATTATATTATCAAGATAATATGAAATTTTTAACCAAAATCGAGGATAAGAAATGCTAAAATCACGGCTTAGAAAAAACCGTTAATCATAATATAACTGATGGATTCCTTCGACTGAACATGAAATATATTTTTTGTATCTCTCCTAGTTGACGTTAATTTGTATTTAATAAAACAAGAAAAATTTAAAAAGAAAAAATACCGTTTCTATTCTTTTTGAATCTAAAAAAGGTCTAATAATCATTTCAATAAAGACATTATCAAAGTGGTTTATATTTAAACGAATAAAATATTTTGGGATTTGTTGAGTTGTAACATCATGTTATCCTTCAATTTAATATGCAGCAAAATATATATCATACACATTTGTAATCAGAAATAGCTCTAACTCATTTATCGAAAAAATGACTTATGCCACTTTCAAAGTTGATGGCTCATGTTAAAAAATTTAGGCTTTATTTATTTTCATAATTTCTTTGATTTTAAATAATTCTTGTAAAATAGATTTATACTATTGCAAATATTTTTACTATGAAAAATTGATTTTTGAATACATTTAGAAAAAATTATTTTGTTATTAAAAATAATTTAAAATTAAAAGTGAGAATAAAGTTTTGAAATAAGATTTACTTTCATAAAAAAGAATGTCTGCGTAAATAGAAAATAAAATGCATATATCTTAATAATGTCAAAAACCGGAAATTAAATTAAAATAAAGTAAAAAGAATTTATCTAACTTATCCGTGGATGGAAATTCAAGACGAGTAGAAGAGAATTAAACGATTGCATTTATGCTAAAGGCAATTTCGACAGGCATTATCAAATTAGTTTTCAGTTTTCACCTGTGCAATAAAATAAATTATAAATGTAACTAATCACGAATAATTTGCTCCCTTTCTATTAAAGTTCTAACACCAAATATCCTACTTAGTGGGACGGAAAGTAATTTAAATAAACAAGAAAATTGTCCAATAGTTAATTTTGTAAATATTAATGTTTGATTAGATAATATATAAACAATTTGAATTGTGTGTTTTTGACCGATCATCGCCTCAAGCATTAATTGTATATTGGACATTTGAACAGGTTTCTGCTGTAAATTTCATTAGTGATAAAATATTATGAAAAGTATAAATGGTTTATAAACTGATGCAGTAGCTGCAGTACCAAATCATTCATTTACTTTTAACTCTTAAAATCACAATTCTTGAATTAATTAATAAATATGAAAATTCTAAAAAGAAAAAAAATTCAAAAGCTTTTATAATATATTCTTCATTACAGTATGATTTCATGGATCAACATATATATTTACTTCTTAGTCTTACATAAAGTCTGATTCAACAGCCCACCATAATGTCAGTGAGTAAATGCAAAAATTGAGGTTAAAATTAAAACAATGCAAAATCTAAAAAAATTTCGCATATTTGTATTATGAATATTCTTTGTTTAAAAACTATTTAGTGAATGAATCAGTATTCCTACATAAATGTATTTATTTTATGTTTACTTTTACTATTGTTATATAATATTAAAATAACAAGTCTTATTTGAATATATTAATTTCAACAGTGTATAAAATATATTCAATAAATATCAATAAATAATTTTAAAAATGAAAATAACCAATAAAAATAAAATTAAAACAAAAATTAAATATTAATAAAATCTTTTATTTTCTTCGCCTGTTTACGTTAATAGTTTCCTTTGCTGTATTTTCTGAGACATTTTGATTCACATTTGACACTAATTTCTGTGCAACCGTTTTTTCATTTGAATATTATAAATATATTTTCTATAAATTTGGAGCACTAAAAACACTTAAAAGTAGTAACTAAAGACAACTGGTTGAATATAAAGAATATGAAAATAATGTATAGAAGTTTCAATTTTATGGTATGAAAAGTAGGTAGTTATGAGCTTACGATGACTCATCATTTTCTACCTCTGTGTGTGTGTATTGTACATTAAATAAGATCCTAAAATTTTATGTCCAGAATGTGTGTGTGCACGGGAAATTTAATAGAAACCTTGAAATTTTTTAAAAATACATGTATTTTTCTAAGAATTTCTCAAAACCCCCCGCAAGCAAAAATTTTTATAAATTTTAAAACAAGCAAATTTTTTCTATCTCTCGTGTATGTGTGTGTTCAAGGGACATCTAATAGCATCTTTTACTTTGAAAATTGTAAACCGATAAATTATTATTATTGATATTATCATTATTGCTATAATTTAAATATTTTTTAAGTCAGAACAAAGACACATAGCCCCCCTAGCAAAATTTTTTATGAATTACACTAGCTGTCACTGAGATAAATCACCTATAATATAAAAGAAAATCAATAAATTTATAGCATATAAACACACCAACTCACCTTGAGGTTGCTTGTAAAATCGTCAATGAGACAAACCCTAAACTGTAGACACAAAAAGTGAGAGAGAAATAAAATAATGCACATTAACTCAACCTATAATAAAACATGCATGCTAACTTTTAACATGTAGCCATCCGAAGTTGAAAAAATCCCTATAATAAATAATTTTATAGACATTTTTGAGATAATTTTAGAAAGAAAAATGGCGGAAAAAATTTTTTAATTTAAATTTTGAGGTTTTTGCTAGGAAATTTCGAGTAAATGAGGATGTATCTTCATAAGATTTACCCTTAAAACTAAAATTAATCTAATATTTCAGATATTTCTGTAGAAAAAAGCAAAACCTGAAATCCGAAAAAAGCATAAATTTTTAAATTATTTTTGTAAGTTTTAAAAAATAATCATAAACCAAATTATTTCGTGTACATAATTGATGATTTTTTACAAAATATTTATAAAAAATATAATTATTTAATGCACATAATAATTTTTATAAGTTCAAAAATAATTTAACTCACATTTTTTGAATAATAATATCCGAAAAAAAATACATATTTTTGAAGAATAGTTATTGTTACTAATTTTCCTAAATATTATTTATAATAATATACATGAACTAGTTGATCAAAGTTATATTTAAGAGCTTGAATTATGATCATATTTCCTTATGAAATCATAATTCAACTCTTAAAATTTAACTTTAAGTTATATAACAATATAAAAAACAACTTACTTAGCGGCCATTTAAAAAATGGCTGAAATCCATTCACAAAAAATAAATTCCGCTAACTATTAGAAACTTAACATTACTAATAAATAAAAATAATGATGAAACTGAATGATTAACTTTAGCATTATCAATATTTTTTACTAGTGTTTATAGGGTTTTAATGATTTCCTTTAAAAGATAACGTTTTTAACTCTGTATTATAAATCAACCTAGTTAGACAAACACTGGCCATCTAATTTGTTTGTTTTGTTTTTGTTTTTTCAATCGCATTAAAATGGTCCTCTTAGACCATATCAAACACCAAATTACTAATTTATTATTATTCATTATATTGGATTTAGAATAAATTATAATAAAATATTAATGCCAATGATGCCCACATTTCGATGGATGAAGATTCATCTGATTTGGATGAAAAATGTTAGTATCGTTTTATTTTTTAAAATAATATATATAATAAAATAATAATAACCATGATAAAATAATAATACAAATAATATTTTCTACAAAATTTGACTATGAATCAGATTTATTTAAGGTATTCATGAATTTTCGGCACAGTGTTTTTCAATTTATTTAAAACAAATAATAATAATAATAACAATAATATTCATAATAATTCAATTGTATGATTTATAAAAATAGATGCAATATAAGAGCATGATTTATAAATATATGTGCAAGTACATATTTAACAAAGATAATCTAACAAAGACATGTATAATATAAATAATCTATATATATATATATATATATATATATATGTGTGTGTGTTAATTCAAATCGACAAGTTTTTTTTGGGAAAATAAAATATATTATGATTATATTGAGATAATAACCCCTGGGCGGAAAACGATTATGACAAGTTGGTCTCCATTTCTAGCAGAAAATGAAATAATAATTAAGAATATAATAAAAATTTCTATTAAAAAGTGATGTGCCATATATTCTGTAGATTCTATACTTGGAGATAAGACTCCTATAAATGGTATGAATTTTGATATTGTTGATAATGTATAAAAATCTATAAATAAAATTGGGAAAATGGAAATTGTTACAAATCAATTGAAAATTAATTAAATATTTACACATAAAAATCAATATTTTTCCTGAGAAAACCGTAGAAACTAAGGACAAATGAAAAGCTGAAGACGTATAAAATAATTTTAAAATAATGAAAAGTCCCCTCGAAGTGATAGAATGAAAAACTAAATTAATTAATTAACATCTTTAATTATTCAAGAAAAGTCATAAATCATTAGAGAATCTCGGAAAATGACCGCTTAAGTGAGTAATAAATCAAGGGAAGAAAGATATTGTTTGTTCTGTTCTAGAACATGAGGAGCCAAGTTAAGAGATAATTTCCATCGACATTTTAATAATTTCCAACTTTGTTGGTTCCTTTTTAAATTTAAAACATATATATCATTAAATCGAGTGAGAACATCTATTTTATTGAATATATTTATGTAAATATTAAATTTCTGCAATTAAAATATTTTTTAATCTAAGAATATTTAAATAACTCCATTTTGAGAAATTTGCATAATTAATTAAATTATTTAAAATCAATTATTTATTGTTTAGACTTTTATTTGTTAATATTTACCAGTTTATATATAATTACACAACCCGGTGTTAAGTGGTCATAATGGTTTTTCCCGTTAAAAGGTCGAATAAGGTTGTTGAGAAATGTGGAAAGTATCCCATTATATATTTTAAAACTGCGAAATGTCATTTATCGGTTTGTTAGAAAATATTAAAGATCAATCAGATAAAATCTGAAAAAAAAGATTATAATTATTTCTAATACTATAACAATAAAGATAATGAATAAAAACAAAATTTAAGTCAAAACCAGTGTTGTTTCTTTCTTTGAGACTTCCATTAACAGTAAGTTAATTTGTAAGCAGAAAAGGAATTATATTTAGGCTTAGAAATAGTATTATTAATTATTTGATTACAATATTGTGATTATTAATAAGATATTAAACATGTGAATGACAAGATAAGCTTTTGCTAAAAAAATATTTATTGATTAAAAAATTTTTTAAGTTCAATTTTAAAATAAAATTTTAAATAAAATTCTAAACTTAATTAAAATATAAGCTAAAATAATTAAATGTGCATTAGATAAAATATTTAATAATTTAAATATAAAAAATAATAAAAACAAATAGATCAAAGAGGAACTAATAAATAGATTATTTCATTGATAATTATGAATTAATTACTAAAATAATTACAGAAAAATTATCAATAAAAATTAATTAATAATAAATTATATCTATTTTAATCATACACTTTATGTTTTCATTTATTCCTAGTTCGAAGTTATAGTTAGATTATGCGGTAGACAGATAGATAGAAAACATATAATCATACAAATACAATTCCTGTAGTAAAAGATTGCGATGAAAGTTAAAGTTGCAAAATATTATATAATTATTTATATCAATTAATAAAATTTAAGAAGAAACATAAAAAGTCTTATAATTGTTATTATTTCTTATTTTTGGAAAATGATCAAGTAATATCGTAATTTTTATGCAAGATTAGTTTTATACAAAATAAAAAAAATTTACTTTTATTTTACTAAAGTTTTAATAGTATTTCATTTATTGGCTGTTAGCCACAAAACTTCTGGTGTTGATTGGATCCATTAAAAAGTCAATAATTTCAATACAGCGTTTATTATTATAATAAAATAATATATTTAAACAAATTCATAATAATTTGTTTGAGGAGCTTTTATAAAAATAGTTAATGCATAAGTAAGAATTTCAGCATACAGTCAACATACAATAATAATTTAATTTATAATTAAAACAACCTCACATTGGCATAATGAAAATAAATGAAATATCAATTAAAAAGCACAAGTGTTTTACTGATAATATTTAATTACCTTTTTGAAAAATGATTTTCGAGAAAATTCCAAAAATAATTCCGTATACGTCTTAAAATTCATTTTTAATACATAATAATATTTACAAATTTTATTAACAATTAAAACTTATTACCATTTTTTCATGATATAAAGATGGATAAATATAAATATGGGTCAACAGCTGGCTCCATAGAAATTTAAAAGTCTTCACAAACTTATAGATGTCAATAATACAAATAACAATTCAAATTCTTGTATACCATTTCATTGTTCCATTTTTCTTATTTTATCATAATTATTTAAAAAAAATTAATTTATTAAATTATGATAATAAAGCAAGTGTCGGTAACATAATTAGAAATCAAAGGATTTAAAATGATATTTAATTGCTTAATTATTTGTAATTAAAGTCATATTAGGCAATAATTAAATGCTTAAGATTTGGTCAAAATATGTTTTTAATATTTTTATTAGTTCTGTTGAATTAAATATCATTCCATGTCAAGCTAACAGTAACTACTCAACCAGTTGAGTGTCAAAATTTTAATTTCTGTACATTTATAAAAATCATTCCACCCGTTGTAAAAAAAAGCACAATAGAAAGCTACAACTTAATTTTTATTGAGGTTTTTACTTGCACAACCATTTGTTGTCATTACATTGTTTAATAAATATTTCTCAAAAATAATTAATTTAAAAGTACATTTGGGATTTTTAATCACAATTACATAAAATATATTTTTAATCATATTTTTTTTTGGCATAAATATCCAACAAACCGAAGTATTCTACTAAGCGCTATATAACTCATTATTTTGTAATATTTTTAGTGCTGCAAGATTTGCAAATATATCGAAGAAATACAGTGAATAGGTTTGTATTTTTGGGGGATTTTGTCAATATGTATTTCTGCGGTCCTTTTAATCTTGCGTTAACTATTCCAACAAGAGATATTGTGTCATTTCCGGCTTTAAAGGATTTAAGAATGAAAAGCCAACAACAAATACTCGACACTAATTGCTACCTCAGTCATGCGTAGAGAAAAGGAAAGAGGTTAAAATGAGTTTAAACTCAAGTCACTTTTGGCTTTTATTAAATAATCAAGATATGAATTAAAATATTTAAATTGTAAAATATATTAAAAGTGAATTTTTAGAAAATAGGAAATATTTTTTTATTGACAACTAAAAGTTAAAGAGAAAATAATTCGAATAAAAGTTATGGTCAAATCGAAGAAGGAATATTTTAAATTTCATTATAATTTAATAAATTATTTTCAATACAAAATAATTGGTAAACATTTAATTACTTTTTATTGAAACATTCACCTACCTAAACGAATTAAAAGCAATAAATGTTTGGGAAAATTGAAAAATATTTTAACATTTCAGCCTTCATTTTTATAATTACTTTAAAATAAATTTGAATGAATTTATTAATTTCATTAATTGACGTTATTGCCACCAATATCTGACGCTTTCTCCCATAGAAACAAAAATGTCATTTTTTTCAATAACAATTTGAAACTTTGTTCTTAGTATGTTTTTTTCTGACTAAAAATGATAATGGTTGATTATCACTAAATATATTTTATTTTAATTTGTTACATCTATTATATTTGATTTATATGCTGAACAAAAATATTTAGTGTTCAGATTTTTTTTCGGTAAGGTTATCAGATTCTGACTCCTGAAAATTGGCAAAGTATCCATACATATGATATGGTCATTCAACATTTCAAGCGTTTGTCTATCATTGGCTAATACTGAACGCTTAAATTTAATTGGACTATTAAATTAATACCTGATTTTGATTTATATTTCTTATTTTATTTAACTTTACAAAGAAATATAGTTAAATATAATTTCGGACCATAGAGCCAATTTGATTTTTCACTTAAATCAACAACCCTAAAATGTAGGAAATATTGAGATTACAAATAATATGACTGCACTTATTGATTAAGATCAAATTAATAATATAATTATATTTTAAATGAATCGAGAACAAAAATTTTAATATATTATGGATTTTCCGTGCTTTCTTGAGACTTGATATTGAATAATAAGAAATGTTTTTTAAAACTTATTTTAATTTTTAATAAACGATATAATTACTGAAAAGAAGATTGGTAACAATGATCCAAAAATTTCAAATAAAACAAAACACTAATGAGATCGTAACTTTACTAAAGAATAGCATTCTATAATATTAATAAAAACTTCAAATACAAATTAAAATATTTGATAATGATAATATAGACCATTAGAATAGTAGAACAAAGATAAGAGAATGTTAAAACAAACAATAGATAAAGGAAAATCACTGAAGGATAAGGTTTCAAAGAGAGAATAGTTAATTCTTAATAAATAATAGAGATTTTGAATATATAAAAAAGTTTAGAATTTTTCAATTTTTATAAGGTGAATTAAAAAAGTTTATGTTTGTTTTGCTGCTGCTAAAGTCTATTCAAATAAAAATTCACTGATGTCAATTGAGATTTACGCTAAATATAAATTTACAAAATAATGTTTGTCCAATTGAAATAGTATCAATTTTAGATAATCTTGGTTAGGCGGTGTCAAAGTCCAATGCAGAGTAAATATTCTTAATTTTACTCAATCAAATTATACTTCAATTTAATTTATATTACAATTTTCGTACAATTTCAAATAATAATAATAATATTAACAATAAAAAATATAATAATAAGATAAGATATATAAAATGAAAAAATTTTATTATAAAATAATCCTTATCAAATCGATAAGGATTATTTTATAATCGATAAAATTTCATTTAAAATACATTGCAGCGATGAATCATCTTATTATTTACTTTGTGCAATAAAGAAAATTATTTTGTTTGTATCAACATAATTCAGAGAGCATTCAGAATTCGAAAATAATCAGAACACATCTTGTCTTTAAAAATAAACACTTATTCTTCAATTATTGATTTTTGACGCATACTTGTTTGAAATATTTGTTTATACTTATAACTAACATTTTAACGGAATCTTTTATCATATATTATTTTTTAATATTTTGATTACTAATTATTCTAACCCACAACCAATAAAGATAAATAATACAGTTAAGTAACTGAGGTCATTATAAAAAGACAGTGATTAAATCTTCTGCATATATATATCAGTGACGAAGCGTCCATGGAAGCAACGGAAGCAATGCTTCCCTTACAGTTTCCAACCTTTTTTCCTCTAATTTCCTTTAAAATGTTATAGGTCAAATGATATTTACACAGAAAGAGCAACATGATGAAATTGTAAAGGAAAAAAAAGGAATCAATTTTATAATTACTTTTACTGATTTGTCAGTTAATACGTAGAACAAAATTTCTTATAATAGGTCGGTACATATTTAATTATAAATAATTATAATATAGCTGTATACTTTTGTTTCTCATATGCAAGCAATGGAATCAATTTTAAAATTACTTCTACTAATTTTCTTAATACGCAGAAAAAAAATTCGTATAGTAGGCGCTGTAAATTCAATAATATATAAATTATAATATAGCGGTATATTTTTGTTTCTGATATGCAAACAAGGGAATTAATTTTAAAATTACTTCTACTAATTTTCTTAATACGCAGAAAAAAATTCGTATAGTAGGCGCTGTAAATTCAATAATATATAAATTATAATATAGCGGTATATTTTTGTTTCTGATATGCAAACAAGGGAATTAATTTTAAAATTACTTCTAGTAATTTTGTTAATACGCAGAAAAAATATTGTAAGTAGGCAATGTGTATTCAATTTCAATGATACATAAGTAAAAGTAATATAATTCTAATAACTGTACATTTTTGTTTTTCATATGCAATGCAAAATGCAAGCAAGGGAATCAATTTTGAAATTACTTCTATCAATTTTTTTAATACATAGAACAAAATTTTTATAGTAGGCGATGCATATTTAATGATACAAATTTATGCTATAATGAAAAGCGGTGACCACAATAGCCTTAAAGCAAAATTAATGACCCTTAATTTTTCATTAATTTTGGTACGTTACACGTTTTCTCGTATTATTGACCACAATGGACTTTTACAAAATTTCGTCAAATTTTCGTTAAACTTAGGCACCTTAATTTTGTACGGTTGAAACCGTACAAAACTAATGGGTAACCTTTTCATACGATATGATTAATTCCATTATTGTTGTGTTTAATTTGCATGTGTTTTGACAGTAGTTAATCAAAATTAAAGGAAATGAACGGGAAAAAAACAAAAAAACGTATGTTGTTAATTTTGTTTAAGGCGATTGTGGTCACGGCTAAAGTGATACAATTTATTCTAATTAGTATATTTTGGTTTTTTCATATGCAAGGAATCAATTTTAAAATTACACTTCCATTTTTGAGTTAATAGGAAAAATAAATTTCGAAAGGTAGCTTTATTTTAATTTTTGGTAGCAATCGTGATGGTTTATGTTTTAATTGTTTTTTATCGTTAATCATATTTTAAAAGTTAAATTGATTTTGGTAAGCATTTTGAATATTCTGCAAATAATATTATAAACTAAATATAATCTCCTATTTAACAGAACTTTATTGAATAAAAGTAATATAGAGGATGATAACTGCAATTGCATAATAGAAAAGTTATTTGAACAATCATTTGTTTCATGATTGTTTGATGATAAAATGGAAATAATTAAGAATGGCAAGCCAACACCATCTTTGGAAAATTAAAGAACCAGAACAAAAAATTTGTCCGACATTTTTCAACTGAATTAAATGGTTAACAGGGTGCAAATCATTTTGTGCCCTATATTGTTGGTCATGTTTGTTATTTAAACATGATAAAAATGTATGGAATGACAAAGTTGGGTTTTCTGATTTAAATAATTTTGAAAAGGCGGTAAAAAGGCACGCAGCTTCAGCCTCACATCTACAGTGTATGATTGCTTTGAAAAAATTTGGCACACAACAGAGAATTGAGAATCAAGTGGATACAGTGAGAAAAATTTCTGTGCAGCAGTTTAATGAAAAAGTTTTAAAAAAAAGACAGATCCTTAGTTGGTTAATTGTGTGCTTTCTAGGACAACAGGAATTATGAATCTGCAGCTTCAATTAACAGAGGAAATTACATTGAAATCATAAATTTACTTTCTGAATATAATCCGCTTTTAAAAGAACATTTGGATAATGCCACTGTATTTTCCGGATTATCAAGTGATGTTCAGAATGATCTAATCAATGCTATTTCTAACGTAGTGACTGAAAAAATAATGAGTGAGATTAAAGAAACCGATTTTGTGTCGATAATACTGGACGAAACAACAGATTCATCGAACAAATCGCAGTAAGCAATTGTTTTAAGATATGTTTCAAATGACGGTGCCATTTTAGAACGATTCATTAAATTTATAGATGCGTCATTAACTCGAGATGCTAAAGCTTTATCAGACATTATTTTGACCTTTTTTGGAGAATGAAAAATTAAATCACAAATTAGTAACTCAGAGTTACCATGGCGCTGGAGTAATGTCAGATGAATCAGGATGGCTTCAAGCGTTAATAAAAAATGTTATCAAATCAGTCAATTTCGCTCATTGCCTAGCTCACAGGCTAAGTTTGGTATTGCAAAAATCATGCGAAAAGGAAAATCAATGCAAAGTTTTTTACGACTTTATCTGGTCTTGCAAGATTTATCAGCAAATCATCAAAACGTGCAGCTGCATTTGATCAATATTCCTCTCCGTGACTACCAAAAGTTTCGCTTACGAGGTGGGAGTACAATGGAAAGCTTGTCAAAACCGTTTCCACTCACTTACAGAATCTCAAATTATATTTCTCATCTATTAAAAATCAAACATCCGATTTCGATTGGGATAAAGATAGTCTTATTTTAGCTACTGGGTTCTTGCAGTTCTTAAAAGATCCAGATTTTTTAGTGCTACAATAATTCTTCAACGAAATTTTTCCACAATCTGAAGTTTTATACGATATATTACAAAAAAAATATCTATGACATATCCTACTGTATTCGAAAAATTACAGAGTTTAAAAATATGGTAGATGAGTTAATGATTCAGCAATTCGAAGAACATTTTGAGATAATTAACTTGGAGCTCGATATTCTGCAACTAGCATCGCAAAAAAAGATAATTTCTGGGAAAAATATTTCACAGCATTATAAAGTATTAATTAATAAAATTGGGCAAAAAATGATTTCGGAAATGGAAAATCGCTTTGATTCATTGAATTAACTAATACCAGCCAATATGAAAATTTTCAAAAACAATTTCCTGTGGACCTTATAAACAACTTAAAAATTAATTATATGCATTATTTTGATATTCAAAAGCTTGAAACTGAACTCAAAGTTATATTTTGTGATTCAGACATTAAGAACAAAAAATATGCTGATGAAATTCTTAGCTTTATGAGGAATTGTGACTTAATTTTGATGAATTGTGAGGAATTCAATTCTTTTTTACAAAATTATTTAATAGGTTGCTTCCCTAAGATAAAATTTCACGCCTCGTCACTGATATATATATATATTATTTCTATCAGTTTCTATAACATTATATAGAAGTCATGGAAATCAAATATCCAAATACAATACAATTACAACACAAAGCATATAACTGTAACAATAGTAAGGGTAGTTCTTTCTTTGATGTTTTCTGCGGTGGCCAGAGAAAATGATGATTTTATGTAATTTAGTTTATTAACAGTAAATGACGACATTAAGGTACAGTTTGTAAATTTGTCTTGTCGTTGGATTGCCCAATATTTATTAAAATTAATGAAAAATACATTTCTTAAAATTCAATATTTATCGAAAATATTTTGTCGATGCATAATTGAATTTTTGGTCATTTGCGTTTCAGTTTCAATAAAATATTCCCTTTTATCTCCTCATCACCTTCAAAAAAAATCATAATTTCAGTGCATTTTTGCGTTGATGATATTGCAGGAGATTTAATTTATCAAAAAAAGATGATTTGACATATCTGCAAAGGTTTGATACTTAGTTACTTTTAAAATTTCTTTCATTTTCATTATGAATGGTTTTTATTTATTTTTCCCTATTTAACGCAAATGAATCTATGGTCGCAATGCGTATAAATGAAATATTAACCAATCAAAAGTGAATAAATGATTTTAATGGTTTATTAGTTGTGAAATATTTAATTGAGTTATTTTTCGATCAATATTTTTAAAGTTTCAATGATATTCAATGCGATTTTCAATGGAAAGTAGTTTTGAGTTGCTTTTCGACTTATCAGCACCATGAAGGAAAGTGGACTTTACTCGCAAAACAGCAACTTTGTTGCCAAACTTCATAAACTGACCACTTCACCGTCAGGCCGCATCAAAAACCACAAATTTTATATTGCTCTTATTAAATGTTTCAATACATTTCAATCTTACAAACTAGGCGTTTGAAAAACTCATATCATCTGAGTCATTAAATAGGAGTAAACCCATTTAAATTTTGCAATGGCATAACGATGGCGGTAAAGGATTTAATTGAATCAAATCATTTTTATTGGATTTCGGACTATTAATTGACAAAAAAAGTTGTTAAAGCGAGCATCAATATGATTTCTAATCAAATTTTATTTTATTAAATTAGTCACAAGTAAACCAAAAACTATTCGATTGTTTTAACATGCTTAAAATAAGTTTTTACTCCAATTATATTTTAAATAAATAAAAATTCAAAATTTTATTTTTATCTTTATTTATAGCATTGAAATAAATCTGGGTGTCATTGATTACTCCCCTCCCCATCAAATATAAAAATAATTTTTAATGAGAGTTTGCCGCAAAATCTCCCATGCCGACAGTGTCCTTACTCTAGTTAAAACAAATTATTTAATGTAAGTATGAACCGAGAAAATTTGCGCATTATAAGCGAAATTTTACCGTATCAAGCTGAAAACTTACCCAGCCAGAGGAATATTTCAATGACAGTTGGAGGTACGAAATTCGGATCTTGGCCTAATGCTTTTGCTATAGGAATCGTTAGCTATAAATTATTCGTATTATTATTTGGTATGAAATTATAACTGGAATAAAACCTGAATAATAAAAAACGGGCACCAACAAATGGTAAAGCATCCCATAATTATGCCTAAAGTTTTAATTGCTTTCACTTCAGATGATAATTTGGATTTTTTGTACAGATTCATGCTCGTTCTGTTATAGAGCTTCGTAATTGTATACCGTTTGCTGAAGGCCATCTCTTCGGACTTGTCATTGGATTCTCTATGGTCATGTTGAATGAAAGAACAGTTCATTGTTTGCTGCAATGAAGGTTTTCTATTTTCTGTCGTATTGTGATTTGAAAAAACAACAGTAGAATTGCGTCTTGACGTCTTTTGACTGCGTTGTTTGAGATCGAGATTAGCGATTCGTTTTGCCAACAGAAGAATTTTCCCGTATAAGAACAACATGATAAAAAGTGGCACATAAAATGCACCAAATGTTGCATAAATCTGATAGCTCAACGAATCGCTGTATTTGCATTCGTTCTTCACAAATTTCTCTTTCCATCCGATAAACGGTGGCACACTTATCAATCCGGCTAGCACCCAAACCGAGACGATCATGATCGAAATCCGACCAGTCGTACGCTTAGATGCGTATTGCAACGGTCGAGTGATCGCAAAATATCTATCAATCGATATGATACACAAACTGAGAATTGAGCATGTGCATAACAGTACATCCGATAAGATGAAAGTGTCACACAAAAATTCCGAAAACGGCCAAAATCCTTTCAGTTGGAAAATGATGGCAAATGGCAGCACGATTCCTGACACGAGAAGATCGCTCGTGGCGAGATTTACTATCAAAAGATTGCTGGGTGTTTGAAGTTTTTTCACCAAAGTTACCGCAATAATTATGAGAATGTTACCGACCAAGGTTGAAAAGGTTAAAATACTCAAAATCAAACCGATGAAAACTTCTTGAGTCGGGGTATACTTTCGACATATTTGAGGTATTTCAAAGAATCCAATGCTGTTGTTATTCAGCAATTCATAGTAAAATTTACAAATTTCGAATCCAAGTTGAGAACTGAAATTCGAGAGAAGAAGTTCGTAATTGGTCACGGTTGAACGATTCATTGCCCCTTGTTGATTTATTTACCCATGTCTCAGTCTATTGATTTCTTGAAAGTAGCAATCCACACTGAGGGAAATTGAATATTGTTTGAATTCGACTTTTTACTGGATAAAAAAATTGATTAGTCAACAGCCAATCAAATTTCAGATTAGAATTTTCTAAAAATCTACAGCCGTTCCAATATTCTGTAATTATTTCTATTTCGTTTAAATAATAAAAATCTACTAAATATTATAATTGGTAATATTTTCAATTAGTAAATTAATTGGTATTTGCAATTTCGACAATAATTATTATTTAAAGTAATTCTGTGATAGATTAGACTGACTTTGTTTGGAAATTTAATTTGTTGTTTTAATGGAAATCTATTTTTATTTGTCGATAATTAAAAATTTCTATATTTTATTTAGGTAATTAAATTAAATTAATATATTTTACATTCAAAAAATCAGTTTACTGAATTCACAAATCGTTGGCTTGCTCACTCACTGATAGATAATTTTAGCAGGATTGAAGGAGTTGTAAGGAATGTTTGATAATATTAATTAATAGTAATTATATTTAGTACTAAGGGAATAGCAGAATCTGTCAAATTCATTTATCTAAACTTAAAATCATTCTTAAAAATTAAATTTAGATTTTCGCATATTACGTTAAATTTATATTGAGAAATTTTGAACTATATATTTTCAGAGTCTTTATATATTTCAATAAATAAAATAATTATTTGAAAATGCATCTTTTTTTCAGTGAAGCTCATTTATATATTTGTAATTATTTTGTATATTTATATTTATGATCTTTTTAGAAAAAAACATTTAAAATTAAAAATAAGTTCATAAAAATGCTTTAGACTTTTGTTTTTATCTTATTCAAATATGAAAATTTAGAACTGAAATTTAACTTATCAAAATGTAAAATATAAATAAAATCAGACTATTTCACTATCACAATAAAGCTGGGAGTTAGTTATAATATTATCATTATTGCAATTATACACATTTAATGCTATCAAATTTAAAATGTTTTTCTAAATATGCAATAAATATTGGTATCATATATAAATCATTGATTAAAACAAAAAAATGCATATGATTTTATAAAACAATTATTTATCTTTATCTTAACCTGAATTAACTTTTTTGGAACAATTCAATTACCACAAGCTTATTCAATATTGTTCATTAATAAGTAGAAGCTATTTCTAGTTTAAAATATTTATTATTTCATGGAACACCCATAGGGTTTTGAATTCATCTCAAAGTAATCCACTAGGTTAAAATTAACCATGCAGAATACCATTGATTTCAAACGAGATTACATGGATTTTGCGCTATGAAAATTCCGGTTCCCTGACATCTCATCATACGAGACATTTCATCATTGCAACATTTCATCATTGAGACATTTCATCATTATAGCAATTCATCATTGCACATTTGAACATTATAGCAATTCATCATTATAGTATTTCATCACCATAACATTTTATCACTAAGATGCCTGTGATCTTAAGATCAAAGAAAAACTGGCCTTGCAAAGAAATAACAGTTCATAATGTTCAAATGTGCAATGTCGAATTGCTATAATTATGAAATGTTGCAATGATGAAATGTCTCGTATGATGAGGTGTCTAGTCACCGAAAATTCCATTTAACGCAACTACTCAGGTTTCATATTTTTACTACACTGATAATATTCTATGATTGTAAATATTTTCGGATGTTTGATAATTTAAATAATTTCAGAGAGATAAAAACTTACTTGCAAAGAACGACACAGTTTTTTTTAAAAATGACCAACTTTAACATTGTAAAACAAAGTAAAATCATGAAATAAAAAATTAATTTCAAGATAAAAAAGTAAAAATAAATAAAAGCTGATTTAAGTTAAAAATATTAATTATTTCATAGAACACTCATAGGGTTTTGAAGAGATCTCAAAACATGCTACTGGTCCTTAATGGGTTAATAAAAAATTAATTACTAATCCTAATTGAAGAAAACTTTACCACCTTCATGTTCTACTGTGCTGGTAATTATATTAATTACCTTTTATTATTACTTTTTTAAATTACAAACTAAAAAATTTTAATATTCGTCAACGGTGAATATTTAAAATACAAAATATTAAATTTATTTAACAATTTTTAATTTATTTTTTTTAATTTACCTTTTCTAAGTTATTTCTCAAAAGTGAATATTCTTTATTTTAATTTATTTATTTTCAATTCTTACCAACTTTAAATTTTATTAGGAAAGCAATATTAACAATGAACTTGAAATATATGATATTTCTGCCCGCACGCCTACTATTATCAACATACATTTTATTTGATATATTTTTCATTATATATTTATATTTCTCCATCGAAACTATAAATCACGAATATTTATTTACATAGAACTCCTTTAGTCATTATCTTTTTTTCCATCACTTGATGATTTTTGAATTATATTTCAGATAAAATAGGTAAATTATCCAAATTGTTTCTAATTGAAAATTTTGTAAAATTCATTTTCTATTATTTTAATTAGTATCCATGGTAACACAGATTTTTTCTTGTACAATTTATTTTTCATTCAAATTCACAGGACAATAAACTTTAATCACTTTTTAATTGCTTTTTCTCAAGCAATTTGTGCTAAATTCAAATGAATTATTCTATTTCTATTTAATTTTTCATAATTAAATTATATTTTCATTATATTTCCATTAATTTCAAAGTTTTTAATTAATATTATTCCATCGAGATACTGCATTCTGTAACTGTATAGGCGAGGTTGTAATTGTAGAATATTTATGCCTTTAATCTGCCTCTTTGATCCTTTTAAACATATTTTCTATTCTATTTTGTATTAGAAAACCTTTTATGTGTTTCTAAAAGTCTGAATTTTTTTTATATCACAAGGTTGTGTATTTCTGTCTTGTTCATGACGGAAAATGGCTCCTAAACAGAAGTCATTCACATATATCAATGCTCTAGAACTCGAGTACAGAGATGACGGGAAGTCTCTCCAATATATGTAGCATTACACCCATTACATGTAAATTGATAAACGAGATCAGAACACAATCCAACGGGAGTTTTTCATTGTTTTTGAACATATTGCGTACCTTACACGAATTAGAGACGATCTTATACTTTAAATTTTCCATCTGTTTACTTAAATTTCTCTTATAATTTGTAAAACCTACAGATACTAACCGGCAATACTAACATAAATTTAGGCTCAATTTTTTTATATCTATTATTACTATTATTTCGATCAACACTCAATTCACACTCATTTGTCAAATTACTTTCAGACTTTCTAAAACGTAGATCCTTAGGATTTTTAATCAATTTGTCAACAATCACTTTTATCATCAACAATAAAAATGATTTAGAATACCCATTATTTATCGACCACGTCAACCAATTTATCAACACTTTTTACCGAATTAGCAAAAAAAAGACCATGAATATTTCTCTTATACTTAAATTCACAAAAGCTTTCTGAAGAAGTATAAAGACCAGTATCAGTTGGTTTTCTATAAATCTCTGTCTCACAATAATTTGTTTAAATTATAAGTTAATTCATATTATTTTTCGTTGTTTTTGTGTACCTGAAGATGACAGTTATGCTTTCGAAATATATTCTACGATGAGTTATTGATTGGCGTTATCTTTATAAATATATATATATATATATATATATATATACATATACATATATACAGCAACAAAAGTTTTGAGTATCTACTTTCATTTACACAAAATTAATAAGGTGCCCAAGAAAGATGCTATTTCTGATGTCGATTGGCCGACTTTGCTGGTACCTTAGTACAGAACTCATTCCTCTGGTTCTCTTTTCTCAACGTGTCTCGTTGGATGAGATAAACAACCTTTCTGCTTGCGTGAGGAAACTCATGGAGAAATCTTCTGAAAATCAGAATGAAGAAAGGTGCATCCCCAGCATAAAGAATCCTTCAGAACTTCACATTAAGAACCTGACATTCAGAACTTGACATTAAAGGATTTTGTGACTTCGTAATCGCTGCTCTTTTCATCATAAACGATCATCACCGATCATCACCGATCATCACTGATCCATACCCATCGTAGATTTAGCAAAATCACTCACTAGTACTATTCAAAATTTTATTAAATATAACAAGTTTGTTTCACAGTGAAAAGAATATGCTCAACATGAAGCATGCAATTCATATTGCAATCGTAGTAGAGAAGGATGAATTCAAATGTAAGTTATCAAGTATTTGATCAATCAGTCTCTTCTGCAATCGGCGTCTTCTGAATTTTCTTTTGCTTGATCTGATATGATGATTCATCGGCGTCGTCATCCGGCATTGCAAATATAAATTATGCAGTAATAAATACTACGAACTAAGCTCTGATTTGATTTTCTAAGTTTTCTAAATTCAATTACGACTTTTACAAAGGCAAAAGTCAGGTTAATAATATTGAATTTAAAGATAAATTACGAATGTAGCCTGAATCATTTCAAACAAAAAAAATAATTCTGATCTCAATGAAAAAGTTTAAGTTAGTTTAAATATCCATTATTTTAAATTAATTGCAGAAGTCTGGTAGAATGCCGTGCACATGGTAATACCATATTTTAGCTGAGTGCAGGATATTGCTCATTGCACATTCTTTAAGCAGACCTTCTGTTTGAAGTGGTTCAATGCCAAGTTTACATATCAGATCATAAGTTAATGGAAGAATTGACCCTACTGCCCCAATAATATAAGTGTAAAGCTCTACCTGATAATCAGGTTTGGCTACCTGTAATTCACTCTGAAGCAAGCTATATTTCTCAATATTTGCTTTATCAGTTAACTCAAAATGTGAAACAGAATCCATTGGACACTTAATATCAATCATGAATATGCTTTTTCTTTCAGTATCAGTTATTATAAGATCTACGCGTTGTTTAGAATTCAGGACAAGAGAATAAGAATGGTCAACCACGACAATAAAATTAGGATTTTTTAGATTCTTTATACAGTCATTGTGTCTCTCTAATGTCAGTATTTGGTGAATCTTACATGACTGTAAGGCATGAGACATAGTTTTATCCTCTTTCTCACAACGTCTACAAAGTCTAGAATCCCCTTTTTTATTAGGCTTTGCATTGATGTTAAGAGTATTAGTTCGCGCTCGATGTATAAAATTCCATGCAAATTCGCCAAGTTTACTTTTAAAAATTTCTTTATTTATTTGAGGAGATAATTTTATAGCCGCTGCAATCATGTCACTTTTATTACTCAGTTACCACTTTTGCATATATGAGTCGTACAATGCAGAGTGAAATATCTTAGAAATTGCTTTTCGAAACTTAGTCGTAAGGATAAAAGTTCCATGACTCTTTGTTATCAGATATAAAAAAACTTGCTCTTTAACAATATGAAAAGATACGGAAATTGAGTGTTCTCTTTTAAAATAAATTATTGAAGTACGTGCACGTTGAAATCTCGTTTTCTTTCCACCATGATTCAATATAGTTTCAGCACCATTAATCCAATCAAAACTTTGTTGTAATGTAGGCTCTTTGATTCCAAGACGAGGACCCGTTACAAACTTTAGAGAGTCAATATTAACTTTTCTCGAGTAATCGCAATTGGAAGTAAAGAGTCGGAAAAAGTGCACAATTGTTTGAGTATGATATTCATCAAGCAAATCGACACACGAAGCTCCACCATTTTCAGTTGAGTTGTATAAATAAACTGTCTCAGAATTGTGCGGCAAGTTCAAAATTCTTCTCAGATGGCCACGCAATTTACTTGAGTTATTGCCACAGGAATTAGTATTTCCTTGAGAAGCTGATAAAGCCATAGTTTTAATTTCACGTGTTCGGAATGCAAATGTTAGTCGAGAATGAATAAAAATCTTGTAGGCCTTGAGTTTTTGTCAACCAAATAAACCGGAATCTGCAATTTTTTTTGTGTCACTAACAACTTTATCAAGAATTGCATAGGGACTTTGATCATTGTCCTCGTCTACTGGAACACCAAGATATTGATAAAATTCTTTTGACAACAACTTTTTGATCTCCTTTTCATTTATCAAGATCTCACCATTGATGTTAACTCTGGGAAGCTGCATGTAGCCACACTTCTACGGTCGGTATTCAAATTCTATTTCTGTAGCAGCTTCAACAGCAACATCAACAAGTTTATGAAGGTTCTCGACATTGTTTGCAACAAGTGCAATGTCATCTGCATAAGCTAGAACTTGAACGGGCGAATCACCAATCATAAATGGTTCAATACATGATCTACTTATTGCTTCAAGAACAGTATTAATCGCAATCGAGAAAAGAATCATTGAAAGAGGACATCCTTGTTTAACTCCTTTTTTGATTGAAAGATTAGGTGTTACAATTGGGCCACAGCTGTAGAAAGATTGAGTGTCGGTGTAAAGTAATTTGACAATAGTAATAAATTCTTCGCTAACGCCAATAGTTTTCAGAACACTCCACAAGTAGTCATGAGGAACACTTCCAAATGCGTCCTTAATATCTAACCAAGCAATAGCTAATGGAGAATTCTTGCTATATTTCGAATGCTCAAATGCAGAAGAAAGTATTGAATTGTGCTCGACACAACCTTCATGGACAGAGCCACCCTTTTGCCCAATATGCAAAATATCGTTACAAATCACCCATGATGTTAGGCGTGTAGTTAAAATAGACGCAAAGACTTTATAAATAACAGACAGCAGAGCTATTGGTCGCCAAGATGAAACTTTATCATAATTATCTGTCTTATCAGGTTTCGGAATTAGTATAGTCTTGAAAGTTTTCCAGCTAGTCGGAATGATTTTACTACTGATGATTTTATTAAACAGGAAACTTAACAAAATACCTTCAGGGTCAAGAAGAGCAAGATCTTTGTATTGAATACCATCAATACCCGGTGAAGTGTTATCAGCTCTCTTTAATTCGTAAATAACTTCAAACGGTAAAATATCTACAAGATTGAGAACATTTGTCGTGCTTCGACAATCTTTAAGAATTTTATTCCATGAATTCGATACTGGGTCCTCGTGGCTAAATTGATTCAGAATATCCTGAATTTCAGGCCTGACAGTGACTGGTAAGTCATTAATAATTTTATAAAAAGTTAATTTCATATTAATTAAAAATTCTGATCTACTTTTATATTTACTTATTATATTTGAGTTTTGTTTACTTCCTAGGTATGGTTCGTGGGATTTAATTTCAGTGAAATTATTTAAGTGAGGAATTTGCTGAATAATGCTTTCAACTATTTGGTTAACATCAGCATTTTCAAAACTAATAATTATTTCAAAGACTTTATTTTTACGCTGTTGTAAGTCAAATTTAATTGTTTCTTTTGCTTTTGTTAAAATTTTCTCTTTATCTTTGTTAATGATCTCAGAAACAATTGGAAGAACAGAGTTGATAATTCTTGCTATTTCTCTCAAATTAATGTTTTCAAGGGACATATCATGCGCATAGTTGTTGATGAAAGCACATATTAGAATTTTACTGAGCAAACCTGAACCACGAACATCATGTGGACATTCACCTGCTCTAATGGCACAACCACGTGAGTTTCTTATTTCATTTATTTTAGTAACTAATACTTTACAAATAAATGTATAGTTTAGGCTGACATCAAGTGTTGTTGGATCCAGGAAGTAATGCTCGTCAGTGTTATAATCAATTACCATTAGTGTTTCCCGAGACTTTGGTGGAGCAAAAATGGCAAATACAACTTTCGCGTTTTGGAGGCACTTAAAATTCAAATGTTCATTCAAATAATGAGTACAATCGTCAAGAATAGCAGTACACATTGTGAAACCCAAAAGAACGAAGTCTGTTGATAAACTTAAATTATTAAAATATTTTAATAAAATGCTGTCTGTAATCTTTCCATTTATTAGATTTAAATTTAATGAAATTTCAACACACTCTTTAGTGCTGATATCATCAAGTAGCTTATATATTTTATCATGTTGAAAATCCCGATCTAAAATCAATTTTTCCAAAAACACAATGAAAGCAGTGGCATGAAAAGTTGAATCATCTGAAATGAAGCAGCGGTGGAGAATACCATGATTTATTTGAAATTTTATTTTCATACTCAAGAAAAACTATTTAAATAATCCGTAAAGTTTCCTCCTATTTCGGTTAGTCTATCAGAAATATCAGTCTTTCGAAAATCGAAAATATTACAAGTCATACAACGGGTCGAATAGAGAAGTAAACACCAATAATTTTCATTGGGAATTATGCTAATGACATGTTGAACGTCTTTGAACTGCCGAAAGTTGACGTTTTCAATGATATAATTATTATTTTCGGCTATTAAATTGATAGTTAGATCCGGAAAAGAACAAGTATATTAGTATTGCTTTTAAACCATTTACTTAAGAGGAATGACACACATGACTTTTGAAATTTTGGTTTAATATTAATACTGTTATTGATGTTTCGTTTTTGTTTTTCAAGAGTAAGCGCAATTGCTTTTTTAAAATTGATTCCCATCAAATTATTTTAAGGAAGGCCCCCACCGATAACTTGGGATACTTTGTTTGAGCCAAAAATGTGAAAATCATGCACCTCTCGTCTTATCTCATCTATAAAATTGTTAGGAAAAGTATCCAAACCTTGACTTATAAGAATTGCTTAAGCACAAATAAAAGGACCGCAATCAAAACTGTTCTCTTGATATATAAGATTTTGGAAAGGGTGACAAGATGAAGCCACTTGAAGTTTGAAAATCTTATTTAAAGCAATGTTAATCTTAAGAGTAGCTTGTTTATTTTTTAACAGATTTCTATTTGCAAATATTGGGTCAATAAAATGACTCGAGCAACGATTTGCTGTACACAAATAAAATCCAATGGGTATTGTTTATATTTAGCGGACAAAAAATAATCTCAGCTTTAAATACTGCATCTGGAATTGAGATAATATTTTTTTTAAGTCTGAGGATAGAATACTAATAATAAAGCACGGTAAATGTGCAAATGTAGGATTACTGATATGCCGTTCAAGGTATTGGTCAATGTCATCGTCGGTAAACCATACTTTTGGATCACGAAGTTTAGTATTTTTTAATTTAGTGTATTCTGCATCAGTCTCTTCAGAGATTGTGGCAGATTCTAAGGCTGATGCTGGCACGCACCTTCACTTGGACATTGCCTTTGACACCTTTAGATTTTGTCTAGTCATCATTTTTTTATTATCTGTAATTTTTAATTCCAAAGAAGATACAGTTTCCTCGTCAATATCAACAGGTAAAACTAGTTTTGTTTCGATATTTGTTACGTTAGAACTACTTCCTTTATTAAAGTTATCAATTTTATCGGTGAGTTCGACAGAGTTAACATGTTCTTTATAAGTTATCAAATTTTCAAGAGATTCAATGAGATCAAAAATAATCAAGCTCATTTCCTTAGTACAGTTTTTCCGACATTTCATTGATATCTGAAAATCGTCTCTATTTTTAAGTAGAAAGTTTTTCTTATCTCTAATAACAAAATACAATAATCTTTTTGCCGTAACTGTAACATTATCGTCTCTTTCAGGACGAAAATCATTGATGTAAGTAAGGAGCGAGTCTATCATACTCAATCGGTTAGTTTTTTCCGAAATTGTTTTATTAAATAAATTAAATAAATTATTTATTCTTTTAATTGTAAGTGGTGAAATTATATTTTTTAACTTATCAATTTCGCCATTAAGTAACCACTTTTTATATTTAATTAGTTTTTCTTGACAACTAAATTTAAAATAGGAAGTAGAAGGAATTTGATCAGTTAATTCAGACCCCCATGTTTCAAGAGTATCAATTATCAACGAATTGCATTTTTCACTATCAATAATAGAATGTAATAGTAAAACATTACGGAAATAATTTAAAACATAAGTACCATATGTTATGTTACTAAATTATTTTATATTACCCTTTAAGTTTAAATAATTTAGGTGGAAAATTATTTCAACAATTTTATTTGAAGAAGCAGGTAATGAAATAAGCCTCTCAAGTTCTATATCGTCTTTAGATATCTTAAATAAGTCGAATAATCCAAAATTAAACATAACGTCAGAAGCATTGCTTAAATCGGGTTCTATTTTATTTGATTTTTGATTTATAATGAATTTACCACCAGAAAATGAAATACTTTTTAGAAATTCTTTATTTACTTTTAAGTGATTAATTAAACTACTTATCTTATCAGAATCTTTGTGCATGCCTTCAGTAAAGAACATCTCCCTAATCTCTGGAAAATCAAAATAAAGTTTATCAAGCTGGGATCTTGTTAAATTAGATGACCCAATATTAAAAGATTCATTATCAGCATCTTCAGAAGTTAAAAGATCCTTCATAATAAAGTCACCATCAGCATATTTTAAGTCAGATTTTACAAGAAAGTATGGTAATTGTTTTTGAAATTTTAAATTATCCAAAGTTTTATTAATGACAGCTTTTTATGCAGTTCGTTTTTAATAGAAACTGTTTCGGCTAATTTATGTGAAAATACAAATAAAAATTTCTTTATTACTAATGGAGCTTTAATCAGGTTGGAACAATAATTATCAGTATTAATAATGTTCGAAATAATGGTTCTAATTTTATTTTGAAAATTTATTGATTTTGTAATTATCTTTTTAGTAACATCTGTTTTTTTAATTTCATTTAACTTGATTGAAATACAGAGATTGCCATTTCTATAGAATAAACTATCACAATCTTTTATTTTAAAATTAAGTTTCGATTTATTAATCAAGGAAAGTTCATAATTAATAAAATCAAACTTTGTCTTAGAATTTTTCTTTTTCAATAAATTGATAAAGAATAATCGATCCATGAGTTTTATATCAATATTTTTTAAAAATTCACGCATACTGGATTAATTAATGCTAATAATAATGCTATTGATAATAATAATTTAACTTACACAACAATTAAAAAGACAATTATTCACACGTAAATTTATTACAAACACATATTTGGTAAACATTATCAATATCAATCAAGTGAATACTAATGATATCTAAATAAACTTTTGTTTTTAATAAGAGCTTTGATCTAAATACTAATTAAATGTTGATACCTAAACGTGTAAAATTAAATTTACATTCATTATGCTAATCAACCGATAATTTCTGACATTAAAGCTTTATGCAACCAAAAATTGATTAAATAACCATTAAACATCCACCAGGTGATACCTATTAAATATTTCAATAATTTATGATTCAAACTAGGTATATTATAATACTTTTTTTAAATTTATGGATAAATTATTACATGCTTTGTTATAAAGTTATTTAAAATGTTAAGAATTTTAACCCTATGTGAAGAAATAGATAACAATTTTAACATAAAGTAATGAAATATTTAATAATTCTAACTCTAAATAATGAAAGAAGACACGATTTTAACCCTAAAAGATGAAAGATAACTTTGAACCCTATGTGATTAAAAGTTATAACCTTATGTAAACCAATAATTACTAAATACATGTCTCTAATAAAGAGTAGTTGTTTAATTGGTAAAAAACATACATATATTTAAAAATCGTTGACAATTTTTAAGTACCTGTTAAAAATGGTTTGAAAATATAAATAAACATTTTAATTTAAGAATATTAAATTGAAAATTTCTATTGAAATTAGATTAAAAAGTATATAAATTTGTTAATCGTCGATGTAAATAAACTGGTAAGATTATTGATTGATTAAATGCAATTGGTAATTAGCAATATTAATTGGACTGAACTTATTTTTCAATAGAAAGTTATTCTTGAAACAACATAAAAATAATATTTCAATAACTTTTCTTGAAATTAATTTTGAAAAAGTAGAAACCAAATACTTGATTTTGACTGGCTGTTACTATTGCTATTGACAACGACAATATTTTTCGATAAATTTAGTCACAAAACTCAAAATACTAATAAATTTATCAATATATTAAAATTATTACAGTTTTCTTGAAAATAATTTGAAAACGTACAAACTATTTTTCAATAAACTTATTATTTAACTAAAACCGGTTATTGAAAATACTAATAAATTTATCAATTAAAATAATTACAATTTTCATGAAAATAATAATTTGAAAATGACATTATAGAATACTTGATTTTAGTTGGTTAATTCTATTTATTACCAATGATAACGACTCAAATTAATTCAAATTTTAATATTCAAATTATTTTCTAAATATTATTGGCACCGCATTAATTAGTCGATAGGAAATCATACTATTCAATCGAACATAATTTCATTAATCTTTTTAAATAAATAAACAAAACTCATTTAAAATTAATATTATGTTGAACTTGCTGCTAATCACCGACTTATTTTATTTAAAACTTATCCAAATCTAATTATATGCATTGTAAAACACTACAGGTAATAATTCTTTGATGCTCCTATTAACATTACAACTTTTACATGCTGGACCAATATATTTTCCTGTAAAATGGTCATGGTCTCTAACCTTATCTACTATGTTCTTATTACACAAATAACAATATTCACAATTATCAAATGAATATTCTTCGTCTAAAGTAAGTGGTAACATTAGCTTTTTCCCATTTTCTTTATAATATGGTAGCACAATGTTTGTTCCTATATCTGAAACCTTCTTCAAAAATTCATAAACGTAGTTTTGACCAATGAAATGATGATAACTTGTCATACCAGTGAAGTTGTTGATTAATAAGAGTCCAGCAGAAATTGGTAAATGTTTTTGAAAATAAATGTTATCTTTTGGTAAAATAGATTCAAAATCTGTATAGATAACGAAATGAGGTGTTATCGTTTTTGACCAGTTTTTGAACTCCAAATATTTATCTTTTGGTAATATATATAGCGTAGTACCCAACTGATTTTTCTTACATAACTCTTGTGTTTTTCAAAGGATTTTGGCTTACGAAATCCATTTAAACAATTTTCACACCATTTGCAACAAATTCAAACATTACAATCATTGTTTTTATGACAATTCATCAAGGATTGTAAATTAGTTACTGCTGTATAATGATATTTTTCACCCTCCTTTATCAATAATAAATAAATTGGATCCAATCCAGTTTCTTTTGCTCGGTGAATTATATTTAAATATGGATGCTTCATTATAAGTTCTTCTCTATCCTCAAAATTATCGTTATTATAAATCATTACATTAATTGCTAAACCAGGATTTTTCTTGACAAAAGTTGGAATATCACACAGTTTCATTGGCATATCATTAGGATCGTATACCAAGTCATTCATATACGGTAAATATTTTCTTGGTCTATCTCTATGTTTCTTGATTTTATCAGATTTCAATACAGCCAAACACTATATATGAAACATAAATTATTGGTATTTTGTACGTTAACTATTGCCTTTTTAGCTAATAGAGCTTTAGGTGTTGGAATATAACTATGTCCAGATAACCTAGATATATTAGAAACTTTGGTTACCTTGAAATTTACTTCTATTATTCGGTTTATTTTCCAACTACTTCCTAATTCTGTTCGTTCAACAATCTTTTCATTTATTTTCTTTATACCCTCATCAAGAAAAGTTATAGTCACTGAAGCAGCTCGATTTGATATACTAACTACTTTGAGTTCCCCATCTTTTTCAAATTCTACTTGGACTCCAAATTGAACTTTTGAATGTTTCATCTCATTTAATGTAATTTTTAATTTTTCCAAAGGAGAAGATGGAAGAACTATTTTCTTAACATTATATCTTCCGATGTTTACTTTTATAATTTGATGTGAGCGTAGTAAATCATATTCAATTTCTGGTTCAACAATAATGTCACTTAACCCTAGTCCAATTTGTAAATCATCTTTAATAAATATTTTTTCAAGTATTTCAGATTTTATGGTGCTTTTTCGTTTCAAACTGTGTTTAAACAATGATTTTTTATCAGTATAAAATTGATATATTACTGATAATTTTCATGTAAAATTTAACATTAAATGATTATTTCTACTCAATATTTACCTTTGATTAATTTCTTTTAACACTGTATAATATGAAATTACTCATACTGATATCCATATTATTACGTCATAATTAACCGATTAAATTTCTCACTCAATATTTCACCTATTAATTTACTACATCTAAACTCGATATTCCAACTTGTAAAGCATACTAGAATTGATCAAAATTCCAATCCATAGTGATAAATCTAACCTTTCCATTATATCTAAAACTCTGAAATATTCATACTTGGAATACTCTCTAAAATTGATACAGTTCTCTTAAAAGTTTAGTGAGTGTGCCAAATGCATTCAATGCGGATCGGTGCGAAATTAACCACCCACAATTCCAGACATGGATCAAATATTTAAGCAATCTAGAAATGCAGACGATTACCAAGTAGTGAGTGTGCCAAATGCATTCAATGCGGATCGGTGCGGATGGGTACGGATGGGTATGGATCGGTGCGGATGGGTGCGGATCGGTGCGAATGGGTAAAAAAAATATTCTGTAAAATAAATATGACTATTTTTTTCATTATGAGTATGGTATCATTAAACGCACTCCATCTTAATTTTCATATATCTGTCATTATCTTGTAAAAGTCATTTAGGGTTTTATTTTTTGAACGAAACCAAAATTTCAAGTTTTAAAATTTATAAAAATCAATAAGAGATTTTTATTTTAAAAAAATAGAGATGTACATTAAGAAAAAAGATGCATATGGATCACTCGCTCTGTCTAAACACAAAGTTGGTTACTGCCTAACAACGAAAGAACTTTTGGCAATATAATTTTTACAGGGCACCTTAATTATTATTTATATGTTAAAAAGTTCACACTTCGTAAGGATCATAAAGCATTAACTTATATAATGAAAAAACGATAGCCATTACCCCAATGTTATTTTCATTTTCATTTGTTTTATTTGCCAAGGAATCCTTTTCATATTTTGCCTTGAGATCGCTCACAACGTATTCCTCACATACGGAACATTCCAATTCATCAATTCAAATCTGATTTGCCCACATTTTGCATTCGAAGATTGTTATTCGCAATTTTTCAGCCAAATCAAGTTGAACAACCTTCATTTCAGCATATTCTGCAACAACGGACCATAATAAGAAATGATATAAAGCCTCAGTAACATCCTCCGGGGTAAGTTTCTGCTCAGCATCGGAATTATTTCCATAGAATTTATCAAGACTTGAACAATTTGGAATGCCATACCGTGAAATTAGCATTTTTTAAAACATTCAAAATCATTAAAAAGATTTAAAGTTAATTAAGCTGCACGTATTGAATTATTTAAATTGCTATAAATTTCCTCTTCGTCGTTTATGTCAAAAAAGAGATGGAGCTTTTATTGAAAATTTTAAATTTGCAACTTTAATGTCATTCGCATTCTTTATGCCCTTTGAATTCTTTCTAACGTAAATTTCAACATTATTTTTCAGTTTTAAATCGTCCAATATTGTTGGAATCATTTTCTATTAGATAAAACTAATATTGACTTTAAAGAACTAAAAATAATATATTTATTTTTCAATCAAATTAACAATTTGTCATATAACTATCTTTTAAATCCTTAACCAAACTCTGCACTACATTTGACACAAATAAACAAACCTTTAATTTTGTTTTATAATTTATTTTTTAAAAGTAATAAAAATAAAAATTAACTTTAATTTGAAATTAACCACCCACAATTCCAGACATGGATCAAATATTTAAGCAATCTAGAAATGCAGACGATTACCAATTAGTGAGTGTGCCAAATGCATTCAATGTCAAACAATTCATAGTGATCCAAAAATTGGGAAATAAAAGACTAAATTGTTAGCGATTATGACAGAAAATTCTAAAAATGAATGGCAAAATAATTCGACTGAAATCCAAGAGATTATACAAAGCTTAAAGTTGAAAGACAACCAAATTCAAAATAAAAGATGGGGTAATAACAGATAGTCGAAGAATAGATTTTGTTACAAAATTTCATATAAAACTATGTCATGATGGACCAACGAAGGTAGAGAAATATGTATCAAATAATTTTGAAATAAGAAGCATGAGACTAACAATAGAAGAAGTGATTCAAAGTTGTGAAAATTGTCAAAAGCGCAAAGTTACAACAACTCCAAGAAAAGAAATAAATTGTAAAATGCCGGAACCCAGATTATTTGAAGCTATATTTATTGATTTTTGTGGCCCATTGAAACAAACACTATATGGAATGAAATATCCTTTAGGAATCATCGACTATTATAGTGAATATGTATCCCTTCACGAAGTTAAATAGCAAAGCGAAGATATCGTTGTTACAATTTTAAAAAATAGTTGGATATTAAAATATGGTGCTCCAGAGGTTATACACTGTAATAGAGGGAAATCATTTGAAAATAAATGTATGGAAAATTTAATTAAAGCTCATAATATTAAAGTAATTTATTCAAGTCTTTACCATAATTCTACAAACGGACAGATCGAAAGACAATTTAGGACAATCAGAGACGCAATTTATGTTTCATTAATGGATAAAAACTATAAAACTAGGCTGAGTTGTTACCAGAAATTTAGTTAATGATAAACTTTACCTACATAAAACGATTGGTCAAGGTAGAGTTTAATCTCGCAAGAGTTTTTCATAAGCACCTTGTGAAAGAGTATCTGGAAAAAGTATTTACAAAAATTGTTATTAAATGGGCCAGAGAAAAACAAGACAATTGATTCAATTACAAATAGGAAATTTGAAATAGCATATTGCGTTTTAATTTACCTATACTAATAACAAAGAAGTTACAGATAATTTGGACCAATAAAAGTCGTGAAACAAATGTATGAAAGGAGCTATGAAATAAGGCTTGAAAATGGAACCGATTGATAAGAAACGCTGAGTAGCTAAAGCCATTTAAACGAGAGTGGATGTGAAAATATAATTAAATTAATACATAAAATAAATAACTAAATAAATATTAATTAGATAAAGAATTAAATGAATGTATATTGTGGATTGATGTTGTATGTAAATTCCTTATGCTTATATTACTTTGAGTTTAATATAATTCCTCAACAATTGTGTTTAAAAATGACGAGTAAATTTTTGAATTTTGAATTTTATAAATATTTATTATGAACGTTATTAATACTAAAGGTAACGCATCTAACAAACGTTATTCATGTTCCATTGTTATTTGGCATTAAAGTTTGATGAAAATTAATGTTTTTAGTCAAATATTGCAGAACCCAAACACCAATATCAAGAGAAGCGTTACGACGTTAGATGATTTAATATAGTTTTTCAAAAATTGTCGTAATGATAATAAATTTGAAAATATGCTTACATCAGCTATTGAATTAGCCAAAAAGTTACACGTAGAACCTAAGTTTCCAGACGTTACAAGTTTAAGAATAAGAAAAAGACCAAAAAATTTTGATTATGAATGCAAGGATGAACCAATATTAGATCCGAAAGCAAATTTTAAAATTAACTTTAATTTTGCATTATAGACCAGCATTAGTATCAATTACAACTAATTCGTTTCTGGGTGTTGATATTTTGAAACTATATGGTTGTTTCTCACAACCCCATACAAATATTTTCGCTTACCACTCGGCACCCGTTCCTAAGCAACGTTGGAACTGTGTTCAAGTGGGTGGATCGTCCGCAAAAGTGCACAAGTGCTGCCGATAGAAGACCTGTGCTCGATTTAGATTTTTAGGTTCCATTCTTCTCTTATTTCTTTCAAATGTTAATCTATACCGCTATATCATTCATTTTTATGTCCATTTCCATAGTCCTCCTTGTGGTTGTTTGTATTATTGATTTTTCTATGTCATATGCACACTTCGTCATGTTAGATATTCTCACAGCATCTCTCTTACCCCTATCCCTATTATAACTTCTATGTTCTCAATTGTCGTTACTAGTATTATCATCATTAATATTATATGTATTGTTCTAATCCATTGTCGTTGTTATTACTATTATTCTTATTACTACCATTACTATTATATTTATTATTATTATTATTATTATTATTATTATTATTATTATTATTATTATCATTGTCATTATTATTATTATTATTATTATTATTATTATTATTATTATAATTACCATTATCCTTACTATTATAAGTATTATTATTAAATTTTTAGTAGGGATCCACCATTACTTCTCAGTTTTTTCAGAATATTATAGAAACAATTCAGCCGCGCTCCACTTTTACTTTACAAATTTCGAAAAAGTATTTTAATTAATTCGGAAAATTTAAACAGCGTTCCGCCCATATCTTCCATCTCAACTCAAAATAATTTGTTTAGTTCTTACATATTATTTAAATTATTAATAAATTAATTAATAAATAAATTTTACTTTATAAATATAAATAAATTTTAGAAAAATAAAAATATATTATAAATATAAAATTATTAAATAAATATTACTATCTAAATTTGATAAAAGCTTTGATGCATAACGTATATTCTTCATTAAAAATTCTTCATTTTATATTTTCATCACAAAGTTTCATAAATAAAAACAAATCTAATTGAAAAGATTTCTGAAAAGTAAGACCACAAATTGACATCTGCATACTAAAATTAGTCTGACCATCTGCACAATAACGCTAAAATTCAATCTGTCTCTCTGCACACAGTCTGTTATTTACACACATTCTGTTTCTTTGCACACAATCTGTCATTTAAGCACAATCTGTCAAGTTTCTGCACACAGTTTTGTCATTTGTGTGAAAATTTGTGAAAACACATCAGTATATATACCTATAATCTGACCTTAACCTTGCGTGTCATTTTTATTGCGATCAAACAAAATTTGACCTTAAAATTATTTGTGTTATCTAAATTAAATTTTTATTATTTTCTTTTTTTTAAATTGGCAATTTATTTCTTAAAATTTTTAATTGAATTTATTCAATCAAAAATATTTTATTTTAACTCATTTAATTCATTAATTTTTTACTTTTATATAACTTGTCGTTTTTCGGTCAAATTTTCTTGTTATTATGTTAGTTTTATGTAAATTTCGTATGGTTCTTGATGCATTTTGTATTTATTTTATTTAACTTTTCTGTTTTTTGATTTTATATTTATTTATATTCTCTTAGGTTTTTGGGTGTTTATTTGATGTCGTATATAGTATTTTAAGTTATCTTGGTGCTGATACATTCAAACAATTTTCAAAGGTAAACTGTTGACTCTTCTTTACAACAAAATCATTACGAAAAATACTATTCCGGACGTTTGAAAATCTTTTAAAACTCTAATGATTCCTAAACCTGATAAAGGTGATAAGTATAATCTGATCTCTTCTTGGCGACCAATTGCTTTGTTATCCGTGGATAATAAAATATTTGCGTCAATATTAGCTAGACCCTTAACATAGTGGGTAAATCGAAACAATCTACTTCAAATCGGCCAAAAAGGGGATTCTATGCATAATGGTTGTGTAGAACACAATTCTGTACTTTCATCTTGTCTTGAGCACTAAAAATATAGTAAAGATACGCCTATCGTAATTGCATTTCTTGACATCAAAAACGCTTTTGGCAGTGTAACACATGATTACATGTAGAAGATTTTACGATACAATGGAGTTGGTGAAAAATTCACAAACACTTTGAAACTTCTATACACTGAAACTAGCTTATAATATACATGTGTTCCAATTGTAACTCCGAATATTCCTATGAAGCAGGGTATCAAACAAGGATGCCCTCTTTCAATGATTTTGTTTGCCATTGCAATAAATCCTGTCCTTTGAGCTGTTACTCTTTCTAAAGTAAAACCTTTCAAAACTGGTGAATCTTCAATCAATGTTCTTGCTTATGCTGATGATATCGCTATTATTGCTAATAATACTCATGATTTGCAAAATATCTTAAACATTGCTTTTGATGTAGCTCGTGAAATTGGATTTGAATATCGACCTGAAAATTGTGCATATATTCAACTGCCAAATGTCGACACGATTAGTGAAATTTCAATTAATAATATAAAAATAAAGAAATTATTGAGTAAAGAATTTTATAAATATCTTGGAGTTCCAATAGGTAAGGAACCTAACCAAAGTCCTTATGAAATTTTGAATAAGATTGTCAGTGATGCGAAAAAGCTAGCGGATTCCGATTTGTGCGGTTGGCAAAAGTTGAAAGATTATAAGGCCTTCCTTCACTCTCGCCTAACTTTCTCATTTAGAACAAGAGAAATTAAAATTAGTGCTCTTTCTGCAAATGTTTGTAACAATACTACAAAACTTCGTAGTCATTTGAGAAAAATGATGAATTTATCTAACAACTCTGAAATCAGTTACTTTTATCACTCGATTGAAATTGGAGGTGCATCTTGCACTGACCTTTTGGATGAATATCACACGCAAACCCTAAGCCACTTTTTTAGACATTTTACTGCTAATTGTGAATTTACAAAACGTATTAATATAGATTCTTTAAAATTTGTCACTGGACCTATGCTTGGGAATAATAACTCATCACTCCGAGACAATTTCAATTGGATTAATAAAGCTGATATTATTCAAAAGCACTCGGGGAAAAAACTCGTTTCTTGAACAGCGATTCGGTTTTTTGAAAAAACGCATAATATTACAATACCTTTTGAAGTGTTGAATGATAAGCCAATTCTTCGCCTGGCAACAGCTTTGAAAGTAACAATAATATTGACTGAGTTCGATCGTCGTTTGGTTTCGAAAGTTCTTCATCTTGCTCTTTATGATTCATATTTTACTAAATGGAAAAACAGTAACATTAGTAATTCATCAACATTTTATCTGTCCCATAATATTAATAGAGCAATATTTAAAGGAGAATTACGAGAGGATCATTGGAAATTTATTCATCGTGTCCAAACAAACCCTATATAAAACGCGAGAATAGATTGTGTAGGCGTTACCATAACCAAGATGAAACGTTGCTACATGTTTTGCAAAATTTCAAGGTTCATCTTACTCTTGCACTTAATCGTCACAACGATTGCCCTCAACAAATAGTACATCATTTGAAAATTCGTTCACTGATTGTTGTTGTGGACTACACTTGCTCCTTGGTATCAAACTCTAAAGAACGAATCAATTTGATCATAACTAATAATGAGAAAAAGACAATTCTTATGGTTGATAATAAATGTCCTTTTGATTCTTTGGTCATATTTGAAGCTGTGAATAAGGAAAACTTGTAAAAATATGATTCTTTAAAAAAACAAATACAGGCTGCCAAACCTAGCTTTACTGTTGAAATCTTTACTTGTATAGTCGGTTCTATGGGATCTGTTCCACCAGCATCTTATGATCTACTTGGTAAGATGGGAGTTCCTTTTGAAAAAGTCACTGGTTTGGTAAAAGCATGCGCAATGAGTAACATCTCAAATTCTTCAAGAAAATGGCATTATCATGTCACTGGCGTTCTAAAAACCCAATAAATTGATTTTTATTTTAATTAAAAATTATTTTTAGAATATTCAATTAAATTTTTTTTATGAATAATTTCCAATTCAAAATTAAACAATAGAAAAGTTTCATTTTGTTTTAAAAATATTATATTTTAAAAAAATAAAAAACGAAACTCTTTAAATGATGCTCTTTCGAGCCAATTAGATCCGATAGTGAAACATTTCGATTTTCAACAATCGAGTACTAGTAGTAGCGTTTTAGGGTTAACGAGACCGACCACCCTGGTGAGTAATAGTAAATTTTCAACTTACTAAATAAAAAGAAACAGCTTCAGATGGGTCCTTGTACCACCCTGAAAAATTGACAAATTTTCAATTGACAAATTCTTAATTGACAAATTCTTAATTGACAAATTTTCAATTGACAAATTCTTAATTGTCAACCGAGAAATTGTCAACTATTAAACAACAAATGACTATTCTCAAAGTGTCGGAGTGGTTCACCCTAAAACGTCTCTACTTGGTTTAATCGATTAAATTTATTCTTGTTTTATTTTATTAAAATTTAAGATTCGGTAGTTGTATGATTTCCTAATGTAAGAAATATTTTTTTCTAAATTACAGATTTTTCAATCTATGAGATTCTATTTTGTATTTAGTAGTTTCGCAGAAAATGCTTAAAAGCACACTAATTGAATTCAAATCGATAAAAAAATAAATATCTTAAATTTCTTAAATTTTATAATTTTCATAATTTTATAATTATTTAATTTCTAATTTTCTAATTTTAAAAATATGGTAATTCGAGAAAAATATTTTTGTAATTCTTGTAATAAACATCTTTCCAAAGCTTACAAAGCAAAACATGAAAAAACTAAAATTCACCAAAAAATGTCTCACACTTGACACTTACACCTTAACACCTTCAATTTCAGAAACTGTTGAACAGAACTCATAAAGCTCAACAAATGATGATTTAAATATAAAAATTCGAGATCATGATCATTTAATCCTGTACAACAATTACCGTGGTGCCGCTCATAAATCTTGCAATCTTAATTGTAAAAAACCTACAAAAATTTCAATTGTATTTCATAATCTTAGTGGTTATGACATTCACATGTTTATAAAATCGTTAGCTGAAAAAGCAAAAAAATGAATTTGAAATAATTGGAAAAACAGATGAAAATTATATATTTTTAAATTATCGTTGTTTTAAATTTATAGATTCACTAAGATTTTTCGGTACAAGTTTAAATCAAGTTGGAAAATCTTTAGCTACTGATGATTTTGAAATAATAAAAATATTTTTAATTGAAAGTAAAATAGAACTAGAAAATTATTTAACATGTCGACAAAAGTGAATTTATCCATGTGATTATGTGGATACATTTGACAAGTACAAAGAAACAAATCTTCCTGAAATTGAAAAAATTCCATTCAATTTTAAACAACTCAGATATAACAGATGAAGAATATAATCGAGCACAAATAATGTTTGAAATATTCAAATGTAAAAATTTGGAGATTATACTGATTTATATTTAAAATTAGATGTATACATTTTAGCAGATTGTTTTGAGAAATTTCGAGAAATTTCAACTTTGGAACCTTCTAGTTTTGTTTCTCTTCCTTCAATGGCTTGGAGTATTTTATTACATCAAAAAAAGAAAAATTAGAATTATTAACAAACATTGACATGTTTCTGTTAATAAAGAAAAACATTCGAGGTGGTATTTCTTCAAACATGGGATCTAGAAAACTAACCAGTAATAATATTCAACAATTTTTCAATCTTCTTGATCCTAATTGTAAAAAACCATGTATAAAACTTGAAGATGACTTGAAAAAATAAACAATCCAACTCAAGTAAAATATTTTGATGCAACTGCATTATATTCAGGAATAATGACTCAATATTTACCATTTAAAAAAATCAAATGGGAAACCCCAACTGATGAACTTTTGGAGAAAATATTATCAATTCCAAAAGATTCAAAGATTGGATATTTTGTAGAAATATATTTTAAATATCCAAAAGAAATTCATGACAAGACAAAATATTTTCCATTTGCACCACACAAGAGAATTGTAAAATATCAAGAATGGTCACCATGGCAAAAAACAATAAATCCACAACAAGATGATTCAAATAAAAAATTAATATGTGATCAACATGATAAAAATTATTACACGGTTCATTATAGAATGTTACAATTTTATATTCGACACGGAATGAAAATAAAAAGAATTCATAATATAATTTCTTTCAAACAAAAACCTTGGATGGAATATATTAATGGAAATATTACCAATAGAAATATTGCAAAAAAGAACAAACAAATATTTCTTGATACAATTTATAAACTTTTAAATAATGCAGTTTTTGGTAAAACAATGGAAAACCAAGACAAGTATAGAAATATAAAATTATTTACAAAATATGATCTTGATTCTTATTTAAAAACAGTTTCAAAACAAACATTTAAAGGTGAACAAGTATTTTCAGAAAACCTTACGGCTGTTGAAATTATAAATTATGAAAAAGTATTCAACAAACCAATATATTTGGGATTTAGCATTTTGGAATTGTCCAAATTGCAAATGTACGAAGCTTATTATGCTGTATTACAACCATATTTTATGGACAGAATTTCTTTACATCAAATGGATACAGATTCCTTTTTTAGGTTTCAATCTCATGATGTAGACCAAGAAATAAAAGATGATCCTATTTTAAATCAATATTTTAATGATTCTGGAAAATTATTTTCTTACAAAGATGAAAGACCAAATAATATAATAAATGAAGCAATATTTATTCGAGCGAAATAATATTCTTTGTTTACTCAAAAACCATGTGGTGATAATATTAAAATTAAAATAATTCAAAAGTGTATGACTAAATTAATGACATTTGACACGTATAAAGATTGTGTACAAAAAAACAAGTCAAGATTTGAAATTGGACAAGCTATTAAAAGTATAAAACATGACATTTATTTAATTGAACAAAATAAAATATAAATAATTAAATAAATTTGGCAACGACTTAATTAAACGATAACGCCAATAAAAAACCTTTCGTACGATATATTTCGATAGCACAGCTATCATCTTCAGGTACTCAAAACCAACTAAAAATATTATGAATTAACATTTAATTTAAACAAATTATTTTTATTAATTTAATTTTTTAATAAATAAATATTTTTAAAAATATATTTTAAATTAATTTTAAATTTTAAATTTTTTACTTATATTCTAATTTTTAAAAATTAATGTAATTTAAAATTTTCAATTATTTTAATAATATTAAAAAAACAAACATGATTTAACATACGTAAACTATTTAAAAACATTCAAAACATTCGTAGTCACAGCACTATGCACATTAATCTTTGGATCCAATGACCTTATCAGCGGAGAGAAAGTCATCAATTGCGTTTTTGGATTTGTTAATTCAACGCAAAGATAAACAGTATGAGACAGAGATTTATAGAAAACCAACTAGTCTATACTTCTCCAGAAAGCTTTTGTGAATTTAAGTATAAGAGAAATATGGTGAAAGGATTGATTTATCGTTCATGGGCTTTATCTTCTACTTTTGCTAATTCGGTAAAAAGTGTTGATAAATTGGTTGAGTTGTTGATAAAGAATGGATATTCTAAATCATTTTTATTGTTGATGATAAAAGAAACTGTTGATAAATTGATTAAAAATCCTAAGGATCCATGTTGTGGAAAGTCTGAATGTAATTTGTCGGATGGGTGTGAATTGAGTGTTGATCTGGGTAATTGTAAAAATGGATATAAAAAAATTGAGCCTAAATATGTGTTAGTATTGCCGTACTCTGAAGGCTTTACAAATTATAAGAGGAAGTTGGGTAAACTGATAGGAAATTTAGAGTATAAGATCGTCTCTAATTCGTGTAAGGTACGCAATATGTTTATTAATAAATCAAAAACTCCGGTTGGATTGTGTTCTGATCTCGTTTATCAATTTACATGTAATGGGTGTAATGCCACATACATTGGAGAGACTTCCCGTCATCTCTGTACTCGAGTTCTAGAGCATTGTCGATTGAAGGTTTGACCAATATTAGTGAACACAATAGAGGCTGTAAAAGTGATATCGGAATGTCTGATTTTAGAATTTTGTTGAGAAGTTTTAATAGTTATTGGGAACGAGTGATATGTGAAGCATTGCTGATAAGGTCATTGGATCCAAAGATTAATGTGCATAGTGCTGTGACTACGAATGTTTTGAATGTTTTTAAATAGTTTACGTATGTTAAATCATGTTTGTTTTTTTAATATTATTAAAATAATTGAAAATTTTAAATTACATTAATTTTTAAAAATTAGAATATAAGTAAAAAATTTAAAATTTAAAATTAATTTAAAATATATTTTTAAAAATATTTATTTATTAAAAAATTAAATTAATAAAAATAATTTGTTTAAATTAAATGTTAATTCATAATATTTTTAGTTGGTTTTGAGTACCTGAAGATGATAGCTGTGCTATCGAAATATATCGTACGAAAGGTTTTTTATTGGCGTTATCGTTTAATAAAATAAAATATCTTTGAATAATTATGATGACAAAAGATGGATTCAAGATGATGGAATAACAACACTTCCATATGGAAATCATTTAATAGAAATAATATCTCGAATTGGTGAAAAGAGTAAAGAATATACAGATTTAGATTTAGAAAATTTAATAATTTAAATTTAGGAAATATAAAAATTCAATTTTAGAAAATATAAAAACCAATGTTGAAAATGTCAGGAGTTTATTTCATTTAGATATTTAAAACAAACATACATAATGAATAAAATAAACTTTTAAAAATTAATTTTTTTATCTTGTTATATTATTAAAGAATAAGAAACCTGAAAGAATTAAAATAAAATGAAGATCAAGAATATCAAGATTACAAATTATTGAATTACAAATTCCAAAATTATAAATTCGTGATCTTCATTTTATATTCTTGTTTTAATTTTTTAGTCATTTCTTTTTAATTTCGATTTCAATTTCTTTAGAATATTTAATTTCATTAATATTTTCATTTATTTCATCTATTATTTTATTACTTTCCTTTATTTCAGAAGGTTATAATAATCCATCTTCCAAAGCTTTAACTTGATATAAATATAACTTATTTATTCCATGATTTATTTCTTCGCATACTTCACGATAAATCTTTTTCTTTTTTGAAATTAAACCGATTGAAATTCCTTCCCCTAAAGGAAGTAACAAAGCATTTGATCCTCCAAATATTGAAGACATTATAATTGAAACAAAAGGAGCTACACCGATTAAACTTATACCAGAAAATATGCTGGTTGAAATTGCAAGAATTCCAGTGATTGAAAGACAAGCAATTTTAATTCCTGTATCAGCTTTAGTCCATCGAGATTTTATTTTTTTATAATGTATTAATCTTTCATCTAACTTTTTCTTTTCTAATAGGAATTCATTTATTTTATTAATTGAAAGATTATTCGTAGAATCTTTATTCATAGAATCTTTTTTCGTAGAATCTTTATTCGTAAAATTATTATTCATAGGAGCTTTTATTTTTTCAATTGGAAGATTTTCTATATAATTAAAAACATTTTGTTCATTCAAAGATGGATAAATCTATCTTTCTTGGAAAAGTTGGATAAATTATTTCTTCATTAATCTCGCTTTGTTCCGAAGGCAGTTGAGTGCTTTCCAATTTTAATTGTCTATTTTGACGGCTTCTATATTTTTAAATATAAAATCTTCTAAATCTTTAAATTTCTTATCAGAAAGTATTGAATTTGATCCTGTGGTTGAAAATAAATCATCTAATTTTATATTATTCATACTTGCTAATTTTCTATATATCTATTCCCTATAACCATGATTTATTAAAAGATCTAGAATTATTCCACTCCCGCCAAGAGTTAATTTAGACATTGGTTCAGAGACTGAAAAGGAATTGTTTCTAAGATGTGTTGGGCCAGAACACAAATAGCCTTGAGGATTGTTTAAATGCATCAGTACCGCACGAAATCTACATAAAAAATAACATATTAACAAGAAAGTTTGACTGTAAAATGACCATTTATATAAAAGTAAAGATTAATGAATTAAATGAATAAAAATAAAATATTTTTGGCTGAATAAATTTAATTGAAAATGTTAAAAATAAATTACCAATTTAAATTAAGAAATTAATAAAAATGTAATTTAGATAACACAAATAATTTCAAGGTCAAATTTTGTTTTATCGCAATAAAAATAACACACAAGGTTAAGGTCAAATTATAGGTATATATACTGATGTGTTTTCACAAATTATCAACTTAATTTCAGTCTTATTTTGTAGTCTTATTTTTCAACAGCAGTTCTAGTCTGATTCGAGTTAGTGTGCATAACTAACTGAGAGCCGTGTATTCAGACAATTAACACTGACAGGTGTTTTGACTGAACACCTTAACTCTCAGATAGTGTACGGGTATTGATTTATATGATTGCTACTATGCGAATTTACGAAGTGTTATGAATTAATGACATGAATTGTGATCAAGATGATTTTATGTCAATTTGCCGGATGAATTTATGGACGATGTATGCCAAATAAATATTTTAAAGCCAACAATTTTGTGCTTTGAAACTTTTACTCAACTGATATGGTAAAATTTATTTATTATTTCTTTTTCGGCCCACAGCCAAAACATAAAGCAAGGAAATAAAATTACACATAACTACCGAACTGTGTAAGTCCGCCACATAGTTCGTGCCCGTGAAGGCTACGGTGTGAGAATGCAGTAGCTGAAACGTCAATATTGTCCATCTATAAGAGAAATTGGGAGGTGGGGAAGTGGTTTTTTGGCTGCTTCTTCGCCATCCGTTTCCTGCAAAATAGACCTAAAATCACGAATAACAATCGGCTAAAAATCACTAACACTGAGTAGTCCAGTGGGTACTCATCAAATATAACATAAACACACATAGATCCTCAGGACAAAAAGAGGGAAAGGGTAGCGGGGGAAATTGCGAAATCGTTGCAACAGTTAAAATGAATAGCCATCGGAAAAAGATTAATCCGGACGACTAAAATCATGAAAAATAATGTTCTGAATAATATATAAGAATTAAATAAATTATGTTGAATTGAGACTGAAAATATGGGCAGAACGCTGCGCAAATTTTCAGAAATAGTTAAAACATTTATCATAAAACTGTAAAATCAGGGCGGAACGCTGCTCAAATTTTCCGAATCAATTAAAATACTTATCAAAAATAGTAAAGTAAAAGTGGAATGTTGTTCAATTGTTAGTATAATATCCTTATTAGACCGTAAAATAAGGGCGGAACGCTGCTCAAATTTTCCGAATTAATTAAAATACTTATAGAAAATCGTAAAGTAAAAGTGGAATGTTGTTCAATTGTGAGTATAATATCCTTTTAAAACTGTAAAATAAGGGCGGGACGCTGCTATAAAATTTCGATTCAAGGAAAATAATTTGTCGAAAACTGTAAAATAAGGATGGATTACGGCTAAATTTTTATATAAGCAAAGTATATTTTTTGCCGATGAATAAGGATGAATCCCTAATCAAAAATTTGATAATAATAATGATAATGGTAAGGATAATGGTACTTATAATGATAATGATAATAATGATAATAATAATAATAATAATAGTAGTAATAATAATAATAGTAGTAATAATAATAAATGTAATGGTAATTATAGTAATAAGAATAATAATAAATGTGATAGTAGTAACAATTAATAAAGTTATATAATAGTAACAATGATAATGCTAGTAATAATAATAGGGAACATTGTAGTTATAACATGGATAAGGGTAAGGGAGATACTGTGTGGATACTTACATAACAAAGGTTTTACAGGCCATGGCAAAATCATCAACACGGACAACGATAAGTATGACTATGGAAATAGACGTAAAGATAAATGAGATAACAGCATGGATTAACATTTGAAGGAGATAGGAGAATGATTGGACCTAAAAATCGAAAGCGAGCATAGGCCTTCTATCGGCAGCTCGTTGGACCCAGGGATCTTTGGTTCAATTATAGCATTAGCAATAGCGCTCACTTTTTGCGGACGATCCACTCACTCGAACACAGTTCCAACGTTGCTTAGCAACGGGTGCCGAGTGGTAAGCGAAAGATATTTGTATGGGGTTGTCTGGGTAACAACCATATAGTTTTAAAATATCAATACCCAGAAACCCACCAGATGTAAAGTTTTTCGTTTGTTTCCAATTATAGCTCTAATAAATGTTCCTTTTGAACCCATTATTCTAATTTTATTAATTTCAATATTTTGACCATTATTAACAAACATAACAAAGAAATCATCGTAATGACGAAATAAATTAAAAGTATGATCCGTATCACCAAAAAGCGCAGTTGGATTATTTTTTATTATAAAAGAAATCATGGATGAATGTTCTTCAATAGCATAATAATCAAACGCTTTGTTATTATATTTTATATCCTTGAGGTTTGATGTTTGTATATTTTTAGCAACATCTTTTTTGAATGTTTCGAAATCATTTAAGAGTTGTGAAGATTCAATTTTATAATGACTTATTTCATTCTTGAGAATATTAAAATCAATTGTATTTGATTTAAAAGTTTTTTAATCTCAAAGATTTCATTATCCGTTAGGTTTTGCTTGATTTTCATCTTGGATGATTGGTTACTCATTTCACTTAATTTAAAATTTATTCTACTAATATTTTTATTTATTTCATTTATTTGTTTATTATAATAAATCTCTAAAATTGTGATATATCTTTTAATTTCTTCATCTAAACATTTACCAATTTCATTAATTTTAACAATTTGTTTTGTATTCAATTCTTGATTCAATTCCTTTACAAATCTTTTATTAACTGCGTCTAAATCATTTTAAGAATATGAAAGATTTGAAATTGAATTATTATTCATGTTTAATTCTCCTCTCATCCTATCACCATTTTCACTTACAAATTTACTTTCAACTCGTTCCAAAATTGCGTTAGTATTTAATGCCAGTGTTCTACCACCATATTTTCATGAATTAAAATACTCATTTTTAAATTTTATTTTATTATAAAAGATCTAGAATAATTTCTTTGGAAGACAGTCGCTTGCTCTCTAAAGATAATAAAATAAAAATACATAATTGTTCACATATTTTTGTATTCGTTTTTTGAACTTGCAAAGTATTATAAATATAACCATCAGTTAAATATAATTTAATTTCTTGGATTGGAATAATTCCATATGAATCAAAATAAATTTTATATTTTTTCAATGAGATCCATGTTCTTTTGTTGTTTGAAGATTAAAAACAATATTATCATAATTTAAATAATTTTTAATTTCATCTCTCATAATTATTTTACATTTAAGATTTAAATCTTTTAAAATATCACGCTTGCGCTCCAACACATGTTATTTTTAAAGAATTAAAGATTGCGCTCAAACCTGATTGAGATCGGGCTTCACCCTCCTACTTGTCGTAAATGTAAACAAAAAGAAATATTTTCATTATTAAAATTTATTAAATTATCATTTTGATCTACAATTTTAAAATTTTTACTTGAAATAGTTTTTCTAATCAATGGAAAATATCTTGGTGTTGATATTTGTTGTACAACTCTATATCCACGAGGAACAGTTCCATATGGAAAACTATATATACAATTTTTTCTTCTTCCATTGTGATATGTTCCTTCAACCAAATCAAATAATAAAATTTTATAGGTTATATTTGAAACAATCTTTTCGGCAATAAATAATTCATTAGTTGTATTATTTTCATAAATTTTACCAGTGAATCCTAAAAAATTACCGAAGGTTTTATCTAGAAATGAAACACTGTATCCTTTTTTAATCAACATGTTTATTTTTGCTGTTGAAATATTTAATGAAAAAGTAACAATATTTTCTTCACCATATCTCTTTTTAATCAATTCAATTATTAATTTAAATAAAACATCTAATTCATATGCTCCAGGTGGAATTGTTATCAAACCATATCCATTAACATCACCCAAAGTATTTAGTTTTCTTATACCAAATACATTATTATCTTTTGTAATATAAAAATTGTATTAAATGTTGTAAACCATGATAATCCAACTTCATAATTATAATCTTGATTTAATTCTAAAGAAATTGGAAAATTAGAAGAAAATTCTGATTCTTTAGAATCAAAACTTAAATCTGTTGAAAATTTTGTAGATAAAATATTAATCTTTTTTTTTAAACTTTTCTCCATTTTAGAATAAAAAATTTATGTTGAAATTCTTGAATTAATTCGGTGGAACAATTACAAAACCTAAACCTTCTTTGTCATCAACATTGATTTTTGAAAAGCTTTTTTATATAAATTTATTATTTCTTCATACTCAGGAGTTCCAGGAATCAAAAATATTGTTTTTGTTTTTAATAATTCTAACAATTCTTCAGAAGTATCTAGAAGTATCAATCCCTTGAACTTTTTTGTTTGATACCGGTTGGTTTTCATCCAGAAATGGCTTAGTAGAGATCTCCAGAAATTTAAAATTTGATTTCAATTTATCCATAACTATTTAAAACATGATAATTTATATTATTTTATATTTATATTATATTTATATTTATAATATATTTATTATCTTTCCACCATTTATTTCAATATTTAATTCTTTATCAACCAAAACACAACAAAAACATTTTCCTTTAAAACCATCATCTTTTCCATTTCTATTGTTACAGTTACTCCATTAATTGATAGTTTATCATCATGTTCACTAACATCAACACAAAATATAGAATATAAACTTTTAAAATCTGAAAACTTTAATTGTGGTTCAACTAAAACTTCATGACACATTAAAATATAACTCTTATATAGCATTGATTGATAATTTTTTGCTTTATTCAATGTTATTGATTTTCCAGGATAATAACTTGAATTTAATTGAACATTTAAAGATTTTAATTGTTTATCATTACCGCTTGATTGAATAAATTTTGAATTATTAGTTGTATAATTAATTGTTGAATTTTTAACTCAAAATCAAAAAAATTTCTCGGTCGAGTATTTAACATTGTTGGTTTCCATGAAAATGTACTTCCTCCTAAAATATCTACACAACCTGGTATTCTTTGAAGAAAATTTACATTAATTGGTTTTGAAGTCATGTTTAATCTTTCAAGAATTTTAGTTTCCAAATGTGGGTTACAAGTTATTGATGGAACCATCAACATCATTCTTTCAAATTTTTTTTTGGTGCACCACCTTCTTTTAAAGCTTTTCCATAAAAATCTTTTTATAATCTTCATTCCTTTCCATTTTCAATTCAAATGGTAATAAATAAATTATTCTATCATATTGTTGAAAGATCCAAATATATTTTTTAAAGGATATATTCCATCAAATGTTTTGGTTGAATAAAACTTTTTTTTAATTTTATATCCTTTATTATTTTCATCACCAGTACCAGTATCTGGAATCCATCCACTTAGTTCACCATCTTGATTTTTAAAATTAGAATCAGTAATAACTAATTGTAATAATGAACTCATTTCACCTGGATATCTTATATTTTCAACTTCATTGATCCTAAAGTTATTGAAATTTGATTAAATAAATTTACAAACCAATTATGTTCAAGAGTTATATCATCACTTGGATCAACAGCTGTAATTTCAAATTTATAATATATGAATGAATTGCAAATATCAAGTAGATTTCATGATTGTTGAATTTGAAACAATAAATTTCCAGGTGAATTTAATGCTTCTGCAGATGAAGTTGATGGCAAAACTTCTAAATAATCTTTCTTTTTTACTAGATGAGAAAATTTAATATTTTTATCTAAATTGAAAATTAAAATTCTATTTTATATTAAAAAATTTAAGAATTTGAAAACTTTAGAATTTTAGAATTTACATTCAGTTCTAATTTTATTGGATGAATTTGTTTTATGATTTCTTGATTAATCTGTGTTGATTGATCTTTAGTTTCTATGTCCTGGAAAAGTTTTTACTTCCAAAAGGAATCAACTAGGGATCTTCATCCAATAAAAAATCTTTTCGAGGTTCTTTAAAAATGTTTACTTCTCTAGGTTTATTTTGATTTAAAATTATTTCATTTTTGTTTCTTTAATAGCATCAATTATTGGTTGTTCAATTTTTGTAGCCATGAAATTAAAATTTTGATTATAAAGTCTTTTGGATATTAAATTATCATTCCAAATATTTTTTTGAATATTTAATAATTTACAATCTTGAATATATTTATCTTGAACATATTTATCTAGATTAAAATCATTTACATTTCCAACCATTTTTATTCAAGAAAATTCATTAATCTTGAGATTTAATAATTCACTAAATACTTGATATTTTCTTTATCCAATGCAATATAATTATATTTTATAGATAGATGATTTTCAAAACTATTAAATTCTTCCTTGTCTAAAATATTACTAAACAAATCATTAAAAATACTATCTTTATTTCTTTTTTCTAATTTAAAGAATATGAAAAAATTAGAATTACCGCGAATACTTCTAGATGGTAAATCATAATAATTTTGAGCTAAATAAATTACATTACAATTATTATGCCTACCTAGAGTAAAATAAGATTCCAAAATTTCTTGATTTTTAATGTTGACACAATCATCAAAAATTATTAAATTGTTTTTTGCTCGATTTAATTTTTCACATGGAATTATTTCATGATATCTATCACTCATTGTAACATTTATTTTATTAATAATTGTTAATTGCCCAGTTGATAATTCCCCACATTTTGTTTCTTCACATAATTCTTCACATAAATCTCTAATGGATGTATCATCAGGAATTTTATTTTGATTTTGAAATAATCCCACAATATCTTATTTTGTTAAACCAGAATTTAACCCATGAAAAATTATTTGCATTTCAGGTTGATCAATTGTTTTAGAAAAAATTAGTACATTATCATAGACTTAAAATTAGGAGTTAGAATCATTTTTAACAACAAAACTATTTTTCCAGAACCAGAACTTCCAATTATCAATATTCTAAAAGAATTAGGTAAAATAGGATTGTGATTGAATTTCATAATATTTTTATTCCATGTTGGTGTAAACGAAGTTCCACTTGAAGAAGACATTTTTAATAGTATAATTTTAAATAATGAAAATTATTTATTTTTTATAAGAAAGAAAAATTTCATCACCATCAACCTCTATTTGAATATTTCCTTTATTTAATTTTTTTAAAACTTGTTTTAGTTTTTCATCTCGATTTGATTTCTTTTTATTAATACATTTTAGGAAATCACAAATTCCCCGACCTTGATATGGATCTAAATAAATTCCACTTGCTGTTTTTGTATCTGTTGTTGGTTTTGTTATTTCAGATTTAATCTTCTCAATCTCTGCATCTAATTTCTTTGATTCTTTATAATTTTTAACAGCAGTTGTTATTCCTCCAGCTGCTCCAGCTGCTGCTGTTATTCCTTCAAAAATTAAAGGTAATAAAGCTGTCAAAGGTAAATTACCACCTGAACTTGTTTTATTTCTGCTATTTTCCTTTTACCAATGTATGATTTTTTGCGATCATATTCAATACTTGCTGGTTTATTTGTTTCTATTTTTTTTCTTATTTTTTTTCTAAATTATCAACATCTGTGTATCAATAATTTCATCAACCATTTTTAATAGAAATTATTAAAAAATGGTTTTTTGGAGTTCATTTTGATAAAATTTACCTAGAATTTCTTCACCAGTCAAATCTTTAATTCCACAAGTTATTGGTTTTGTATTATTAATTTTTGAAACGACAAAAATTTCTTTAGACCATTTATGTGTTGAACCCTTTTCAAATTTATTTTTCCATTTAAATATTCGAATTCGATCACCAATATTAAATTTTTGTTTTTCTTGTAAATCTTCATTAGCATAATTGTTATCATGGGTAATTTCTTTGATTAGATCCGGATTCTTGCTTGCTTCTCTTGGTGAAACTCCTTTTGTTCTATGAATTTTATTATTATATTTATTAATTAATTCTGGTAATACATTTATCCAAATTCTATTTCCTTGTTCTGTAAATTTTTTATACATCCAATTTTTCAATGTTCTATTAAATCTTTCAATTATAGGATTATGTGAACCATAATTTGATCTATCATCAGGTGAATTAAAAGTTGAATAAATTTCAATATTAGTTTCTTGTCTAAATTCTTCAAATATTCTATTATAAAACTCTTTGCCATTATCAACATATAATTTTTTAGGAATTCTATTTGGGGTTTCTTCAAATAAAAACTTGAATTCTTCTTTAATTGAATTTTCTGTTTTATTTTTTAATGGTAGAACCCAAACATATCGAGTATACAAATCAATAACTGTAAGAATATATCTATAATTTTTATTATTTTTAGGATTTACAGTTTCGATTAAATCTGCTGACCAAGTATCATCTTAATTGAAAACTTTTATTTGTAAATATTTTTTAGGTTTTCTTATATTTTTTATGTAACTCTGTTGCAAAAGCTTCTCGGTTGTGTAACTGATTTGCTAGAGTAGTATTTTGATTGCCTGAGTTTGTTGGTATTTCTCCGAAGACAGATGCTTGCACTCCTCCCAATGCGATCTTTGTTTTCATTGCTATTTTTCTAAATTCATTTACTAAATTCATAAAATAATGAGATTTAATTTCTTGTAATAAATATTCTTTTAAAATTATTTTATTCGATTTTGATAAATTCTTCTTTGCAAAAGGTCGTAAATTTATCCAATTAAAACATCTTTTCATTTGTTCTTCATCTTCAAAATTAAAACTAGAAACTGGTAATGTGTGATCTATATGCCAATAAGAACCTTGATTTTCCCAAGTCATTCCATCATAAAATTGAAATTCAATCCATTGATAAAAATCATTTATTGAGCATCCTAAATACTTCATTAATGTTCGAATTTCATTGTTTTGTTTTAATGCTCTTTTAATACCTCCATATAAATGATGAGTTAATTTAAGTTTAGGATTTTCATTATATTGTGTTTTGTGCTGTTCATTAATTTTTTCCTTATTATTTTGTGCATATTTTCGTTCGCACTCTTTACACTCTGAATTATAAACATAATAATCCTTCTTTAATCTACTCCTAAATTCACTTAGAGATTTTTCAATATTACACTTTTTACATACTTTTATTGGTAAAGTAGTTTTCAAATTTCTTATTCCTAATAAACGTTTCTCTTTATATTTTTGTTCTCTTATCTTATCATATATACTTTCACATTCTTTTCAAATACCACAAAAATAGGAATTTCCTTTTCCCTTAATAATTTTAAAAGATTCAATATTACATTAATTACAAATTTTTAAATCCATTTTTAGTTTAATTATTTTATTATGAATTTAGCAAACACTAGCATGTTCTTTTTTAAAACACATTTGAGCCTCCATCAACCTAAATAATTGTATTTTGGAAGATGATGCTCTTCAGGATATTTTGTCCATGGAAATTCTGGAAGTTTAGAACTTATAGTTTGTAAATCACCCCCGAAGGCAATCGCTGGTGCTCCAGAATTGTGAAGGTGTGAAGTGTGGGACATTTTTTGGTGGATTTTAGTTCTTTCATGTTTCGCTTTGTGTGCTTTTGAAATTTCCTTGTTGCAAAATTTAAAAAGATATTTTTCTCAAATTACCAAATTTTTTTAAAAATATAAATTTTGAAATTTTTGAAATTTTGAAATTTATTAATTTTTATAATTTTGAAATTTATAATTTTTTAAAATTTTTTAATTTTAAATATTAGAGAATTTCTCTATTTTCAATATTAGGGAATTTCTCAAGTAGTGTGTTTTTAAGAATTTTCGGCGAAACCCCCTAACGAGTAAATGTTATTTTGATAGTGTGCATTTTATCAAGTTAACAAATTCTGTAAAGAGATTGTTATTTTTGAAAAATTGCAATTTTTTTGATTTTCACTGATTTCTCGGGTGGGTCCATGAGCCGAAAATGCTTAAAAACACACTACTAGTACTAAAACATTGATGGATCTTGTCAAATCCCAAATTGTTACATCTGAAGCAATTATGGACTTTATTTCGAAAATCTGTCAATCTGCTCTTTATATCAAACCTTCGAATATGACTTATAGCGCAAAGCCGGATTAGATAACCGATAAAAATCAGTAGAGCCAGAGAAATTTCGAGGAGTGGAACTTTATTGAGACAAATCTTTGCTCAAAATTAAATGATAGTAAACCGAAAATTTATCTTTATCGTTCAACCTCTTCGATTGGCTGATTCCAAGCAGAATCATCTCAATTCATATAAATCAAGATCTTGTACTGATAAAATTTTAAATAGTACTAGCGAGTTATTTTATTAAGTCTACGACTTAGTCGTAGATGTAGTTGAAGGCGTGTTAGGCGATGATGGGCGCAGATGGGTGTAGATTTGTGTGTATCTGTGCGGGTCAGTGTGGATCGGTGTGGATCGGTAATCGTTGGTTAGTGTGTGTGATATGTATTTTCGGGAATATTCTAGAATGTGTGTGTGAACGGTTTCAGAAAGTTAGGTTCCAGAAGCTAGGTGTGTGGCAGATGGTAGGTGAAATAAAAGATCCATAAGTTTGTTGTGTGGAAGGTTCCAGAAGATAGGTGTGTGGAAGGTTCTAAAAGGTAGGAGTGTGGAAGGTTCTAGAAGTTATGTGTGTGTACATTAGGTCATCAAGGTGTGTTGGTCCACAACTGCGTTACATAATAAGTGTGAATAATTTTAGGTAACCTACGTGTATGACATAATAAGTGTGTCTCCGGGTAGTGACTGACCAGTGGGCACGTGACATAACCATGTTGTCGTCTGGTAACAGTGGGCAAAGGTCAATTACTAGGTACCAACCACGTGAACAGAGGTCAATCTCCAGGTAGTAACAACGTGTATAGAGGTCAGATATTACATGTGGGGTTTGAATCTGACGGGCTCACATCCTACTACTGATATCGTATTAAAAATATTGAAAATTATGAATTGATCAATGGGAAAATAAAAACAGAAAACCACTGATGATGCAAATAGATTATCAAAATGACCGATTCACAAAAATAAATCCGGAAAACAATGAGAAAAGAGATTAAAATATAATAAATTTCAGAGTAAATTTTGTTGTGTAGAAAAAAGATGTATGATGATAGAAAATAAATTCGAAACATAGAAAATATTTACTCATACTCATAAATCGACAATCACATTTGAAACAATAAAATTATAGAAATAAATTAAAAATTGAAATTAAATGAAAATTTATTATTCAAATGTAAATTATCTGCCCGAACATGATTTTAAAGATAATTTGTTACGCAACTGAGATTATTCCATTTCGCATTTTACTCACAACAGGAATTGATCTAGATTTGGTGATTTGGAACATCGACAGAATGTTCACCAACCAAATTCAGTGAGCCTAAGCAAAGCTCCTTATTCAGACCTGATGACAACAATGTCAAATGAGGATATTGATGTTTTGATAAATAAGTTTATGAAAATCAATAACTAATACAACACTTTTCAATGATATTTTATAAAGCTATTTAAGAAAAAACTTTCAAAGAGAATGAAAACTGGTATTAAACTATAATTATTCAAGTATTCAAAGTTGATGAAAATGTTATTTTTTTAATATGGTGAATAGAACGTGCAACATTTGCTCTTGGATTTTGATGTGTATTATATACGTATTACAATTAAATATATTAACCAGATTTTGTTTTCTCAAATTGTTCAAATTGTGTCTCATTGTTGTTTAGAAAAATTATTATAATAATAAAAATAATAGTAATGGCATTAAGATATATATATATATATATATATATATATATATATAATTTTATTATTTCATTTCGGCAAACAAATTATCAATATTTATATTTTTGAAAAGATTCATTTGCTAAATAAAATATAGAAATATAAAATAAGACTTTGAAAAATTTTTGAAAGATGATGAATCATACTAAAACAATGACATAGGGGTCGTTGTTTAAAATTTTCAAAAACATCTGTCGAAAAGACAGTATGTTCTTGAAAAATGTTTTTTGTTAAAATGACCTTGGTTTATTTCATGACTCATCCGATGACTCAGTGTACGAGTTATCCTATCAGTAAAACCACCTGCTTAGACAATGCTTTAGCTAGGATGAGGAAATGACAAAGCTAATAGTGATAAGAAAAATCCTATCAGACCCTTATAAAACCATTACATAAACTTAATGCATAAAAATATTATCAATTGTAGTTTATTGCTCCGTTTTAGTATAATTAATAGTTTCCAGTTGCATATTGCTATCAATAATTAAGTATCTGTAAGAATAGGAATTTGCATGTCTCCATCCGATCTTGATCCGTAAGATACATAACCGAATCAAATCGGTCTCTACTAAAAGATTATATTACTCTATACCTTACTCAATGCTACTTATATTTTAAACGTTTTTAGAAAATTAAATAAAGCAACTAAATTAGTATGAACACAATTTATTACTGATAAAGTAGAAAATACAATATAAAAACCCCGGCAAATTCATTTGTTTAAGATAAAATATATCACTAATATATTTGGGATCTCATTTAATCATCCTATAAGTGATTGCATCACCCACAAAAGACAAAGATCCTTATGACAGCGGATGAGTTTCGGGTGCTGTAGATCTTTCTTTACTGATGAGCAGCTATTTAATGTATTTTTTTAAATTTTTTACCATTTAAAATATCGAAATTTTCAATAATTTTCTTTAAATGATTTGGTTATGTCTAACTTTATCTCGTTCCGGTTAGTGAAATTTACTTTGGTAGCTGTAATGCTAAATTTATTATATTTTAATCGTTAAGAAAAAATAAAAAATTCAATAAAAATTCAATTAAAATTCAAAAATAAATTGAAAGTCTAGAAATAAAATAAGGAATGAAATTATTTTAATAAATAAAAAATGTTACTTTTACAGTATTTTCACCGGAAAAATTAATTAAACAGTAATTGATAAAAATAATAATATACCTTTGTTCTATTATTGTGCATCGTGGGACTCAGTGATCCTGAACTAAATTGAGGTTATCAATCGTAAAAATAATAAATGATAAAACAAAGTTATGCTGCTATATTATATATCATAATTTTAAAGTAAATTTTATGATAAAGCGTTGAGATTTGGGTCATCAGTTTATATAGTCGTACACTTACATAATCCTGACGGGTCCCCCCTTCGTTTTGATAGTTTTATGACTCAATATATTCATTTGGAATTTCTAGATTTACTGACAGTATATTTTATTTAATTTTAATTTTATTATTATGACTTTTATTTTTGTGATTTTGTAATTTATCATTTTTGATCTGCTGCGATTGCCTCAGCGCTTTCTTTATCGCTCTTCTCTCTTCCTTTAACTCTTTGCAGCGTTTTTTTCAGTTATTCGTTATTTTAATTTTTCGAATTATGTTTCAATTGTAACTTCTTTCTGTTATAATTTTATTATTCATGGTTTTATTATTTCTTTAATGTAATTTTTCTTTATTCAAGTGTTGGGCCAGAACACATACGGCCTTGGAAAATGTTTAAATTGATCGGTAACACACATGCAAACATAACAAGCAAATTTAAAATAAACCTATTAAAACATCAATTAAACCCTACCAAATATGAGAAAAAAGAGAGTTACATATAAAATAATAAACATAAAAATAAATTAAAATAATAACAAAATGCAACAAGATCCGCACGATACAAACACAAACATAACATGAAAACCCAACAAATTCGACAAAATTTGATAAATTAATAAAAGTTCATGAAAATGAAATTTAAATCAAAGAATTTGAATTAGAAATAATTCAATAAAAATTCTAAATAAAAAATCATTAAAATAAATTAAAAACTAATAAAAATAAAGAATAGAATACACTAGAAAATAACAAGGTCGAATTTTGTTTTACTACATCAAAATTAACACGCGAGGTTAGGGACAGAAAATAGGTATAAATACCGATACATTTTCACATAAAACTTAACCGTTTTTCAAACCGAAACCATTTTCAAACCAAGTTTGAATTCTTATAAATCTATTTGAATTTTTAGGTGAGAAGTAGTTTTATTTGGAACTCTCTCTCCACGTCACATCCTCGCAACCTCGATAGAGCTCTGCTTGGGTGTCGGCGTGGGGGGAGATGTATTTTTATGAAAATTTTTTTAATGGAATGGATTGTTATGGTCAAGTAATTTTGTATTTTGCCTTTAATATATATTAATAAATATTTATGATGTTAAAAATTTGTTTTTCATAAAATTAATTAATCTATTTGTCGAAATTTTTCCGGCCCACAGCCAACACACATCGCAAGTTAGTAAAATCAATATACAATTCAGACTCGTGTAAGTGCGTGGAATATCGCCAATGATCTGTGCCCGTAAAGACTCGGCGTGCGGAACGCAGGGGTTGGAACGTCAATATTACTCCGTATAGAAGAAAAGAGAAATAAGGAAGAAGTCTTTTGGCTACTTCCTCGTTTCTCGGTTTCTGTAAACTCGCCCTAAATTATTCTACACACGGCTCAAAATCATCACACCGAGTAATCCAGTGGGCACTCATTAACTATAATGTAAACATAAAATGCGTCTAAGGCCTATTAAAGGGAAAGGTTACGGGGAATAAATAAAATGAAATCGTTGATATGAATCGAATTAACTTAACAAATTTAACTTGACTATAATATTCTTAGTTGCTAATCATTATTGTATAAGTTGCTAACAAAATACAGAAATTAATTCTAAATTCGAGATTCGGCGCGACTATTTTCCCTATAAATTTAGAATTGATGTGAAATTAAAGAGAAAGACCATAAACTAATTAAATACATAATAATGAGGTCAAAATCAATTTACTCGGAATCTACGCCGAGGTGGAGAATTCGAACAAGTTATAGATTAGAGCGCATCCATGAGTATGACAAGCGCATTTGATAAGATAGTTTCAGGAAACAACTCGATTAATAATTGGAATTGTTACAGAAATCCCGCAGCATAAATATAATAAAAATACGAGGCGTTAAATCCACAAAAATCACGAAAAATCCACCGAGCAGATAATTTCAATCTTCCAAAAATCATTGGCAGAACCATAAAGCATCCCTAAAATCTCGGAAAAATTATGTAAAGTAATTAAACCACTAACCCACTAGAAAACTAAACGAAACTTGATAAAATTCCAAAAACATAGATACGAAATCCGATCGAAAACGCACATTCAAAATAGAGTCCGGATTGGCAAGCCTCCCAAACCCAAAAAAATCGCCCATTAATCCATAATGCCCCCAAGTCTGAACAACCTCAGAATTCCCTAAAATAGATTGATGATGATGCAATCAAATAGAATAAACCTACCTGTGTTTCTCATCGCCACACTAATCCCATATATGTAGTAAGAATAAGTAAAACTGGATCGTATACTAAGAAAATGAAGACATTAAGTACAAGCAAATCAAAATTAAAACCAACCTGAAATATAAATCGAATAAAGGCTATGACCAGCCGGAAATCATGAATTCAAATTCGTAAACTATGCTGATCATCGAGATTCGATTTCCGTAAACAATTTTCACATACGAATGTGCAAGACTACCACTAACACAACGGAAGCACACGCATTTACCTTAATTTATATGGTTGGATTTCTATCTAGTCAGTTATTGATTTTCAGTTATTATTTTCGTTGGAATATGGATCGAGCAATAAAAGGGAAAATACCGAGGGAATCAAGGTTCCCAATCCAAGGTAGTTTATAAAATTTCATTTTAATTATTTTCCAAATTTATAAATCTTTAAAAAAGGGGGAATATCTATTATGTTTCGTAGATTTATATATAAGTTAAAAATTAATTACTTTAAAAATTCAATCGATAGCACCCCTATGTCATTCCACAAATTTCGAACTAAGGGTTAACTTCGTTCCCCATGAATCTTAAAATGGATAGTCAGGAGTATTTAGGAATATTAGAATTAAAGATTATATTATTTCATTAAGAATGGTCATCATTTCATGAACCATAAATCGATAATTGTAGACATCGCGTAGATTAGAGGTTGATGGCTATCTCAGTGAGTAATTTTATTGTTATTTTAGTAAAGGTTACGATCCACAATTGCGATAAATTTTCTAGATAATAAGTGATAATTATTACTGTTTCCATGAATTTCAATACGCACTTTATCTCATTAAATTATAAATAAAGGAATTATTTTCATTATATAAATATTAAATGGATTTGGTGTTCATAGTATAAGTTTTTAAAGCAAACAATGTCTCCCTTACCTAAACTTTAGACTGACAACTAAACTTTTGTTTCCTCATGAACCCGAAGTTGCCAGTTGTTAAATTGCCACAGATGACTTGAATAGACCTATAGACACTCGTGCGGGGCATAAATAAATCGATATTTGTCTTCGACCCTTTGTTACACCATGAGAGTAGCGTAAATTGTTCGTTCACAATAATTATTCGACGACAAACACCGTTTTGACGTTAATACGCCAAGTTACGATTAACATAAGTTACTTTGAAAATACGTTATGCCTATTCACCTAACCATAATGATATTTTAGAAAAGCTAATGCCCCTCGAGTGGATTCCCGCCCATGTGGCAGAAGAATGGCGTCGGGCTTGAAAGCGAGCACGACCGACAACAAGCCTCGAGGAGCCTCAACCCAAGAGACCACATCTGACCGCCTTGCAGATGCTGGGTATGGAGAACGATCCCCGTTGGGCGAACGAACGGGTTAACCAGCAATACCCTGCTGAGGAGATCCGAGACCACGCACGGAACCTTCTCGCCCATTGGGAAAAGATACAAGGGCAGGTCGACCTGAATGTAGTTAAGGCCAGGATGTACCTAGCCAATGTCGAAGAGGACATCTCCGTCGGGCGCATCGCAGATATTTATCCGACCCGACCGGCCCGCAATACCAGGCGACCAGTGGCTGTCATCCCAGGCTACTCCCCGGAGGAAGGGGTTAGGAGATTTTTTGAGGAACTCTGACACCCCGGACAAAAGGGAGCACAGACAACAATTTGTGTCATTAGTTTTATTAAAAATTTAAAAATTAAAAATGTTGTTCGTTTTATTTTGTTAAATCGGTAAACCCATTCTCGTAACTTATGTTTTATAGTAATCAGAATTTTGATTCATTTGAGTTTGTAAAGAAATTAAAAGATTTCTATTGTAGCGATGACATCTGTTCAACTATTGCAAACTGAACTTACCCATGCTAGACGTACAAACGCGAACCTTCTCGACCAGATCGTTCAAGTGACACGAGAAGCTCAGCAGATCAAGTCAACCTGGACGGACCCGAAGAAGACGAAGGCTCTCTATCTCAGGCTCACCGCCGCTCAAAAGGGTTGGGCGGAGGAGCGACAACTCAACCAGAGTCTCCGGACACAAATCAGGGGATTAGAAGTCGCCTTGGCAGCCAGTCGGGAAGGGGAAGCGGTAACTTATCCGCTTATCTTCGCCCCTTCGCAGTTGGCGTACCGGGATCCTCTCAATAATGTCGCGCAGACTGCAAATCCATCAACCGTCCCATCAAGTAATCGTCGGCCGGGACGCAAGGAGCGTGCCCGACGCAGAGCCGCACGTCTGCCAAGTCAATCGTACTAATTTACTGATATTGTATACAATTTTTAATCATTTCTTGTTTGAATAAATAAATTTGTATTCATTGTTAAACAAATCCCAAGTAATAGGTCACAAGATATGACTCATATGAGGCTATCAGCGTGAGCATTCACATCGTGCCATCGAAAACGCCGTTCCATTTCTATCGGTCAACATAGAGTCTGATCTTGAACTTTCTCACATAGGGGACAGAGTAAAGCGAGCACAGGTCTTCCATCGACAGCTCGTTGAACCCGAGGGTTGTCCGAGCAATTACAGTATTAGTAATAGTGCTCACTTTTTGCGGACAATCCACCCACTCGTACACATTTCCAACGTTGCCTAGAAACGGGTGTCGAGTGGTAGCTAGAAAACATTTGTATGGCGTTACTGGGGTAACAATAAGACGATTTAAACAAATAACGAAACCCTGTAACCCACCACAAGTTTTATTTCATATTTTGTTTAAATTTAAGCATTCATCTTGTGGTTCATGTATTTTAAGTCTCTTGGCTCTGACCAAGATCTCATATTGCAACTTTTAGGTTCTAGCCTAATATTTTCGGGAATTTTCAGTATTAATCTATTTCACTTAAAAAACAATATCAAATTGTTTCCGCCATGTTTAAATGTTGTTAAATTTACCTTTTTAAAACTGTCTTAGACAATTGTTCAATTATGTAACAAGGGCGTTAATTCATAGTTATTTTGAGGTTTCAGACTAAAATCCATTAATGTTTAATCAATGAATACATATACCCAATATTTAAGAAAAAGCAGTTTCTAAGTAATGCATACTGTATCATAAAAACTAGAGCTAAACAACATTTTTTAATGTCTTACTCTTTTTCAGCACAGCAAAATTAGTTATAATTGACTGATTTCATCAGTGATGTGTTTTGGATGTTGACCAGTATAATTGTATGTGTTATGAAATATACAGCTTTCCATAATTTCTGATAATGCATAAGTTTTGGGAAAGTGAATAAAAGTAACCTTTAATGTCCTTATGTTCCGCGCCTATGTCGTTTGATCCTAATAATGTTCTTGTTAAGCCTCTGCATTATCTTTACAATAATTTTGTTTTCAAATATATAACTTCTATATGGCTTTATTAAACCCCTTTGTTTGGCATAAATGGAAAACCCTTCATTTTTGTTAGCATTTTTTAATCATTCATTTACACAATAAAAATTGAATTTTGTTGAGAGCATAACGTTATGAAATAAAATGTAATAATATATTTTTGTAATTTCTCTGATTTAAACAAAATTCAGTGAAAACCAAATTCAGTTCAGTGATCCGTGGAATAGTTTTTGGGACACATTTTAAACCACTGCTTTTAGAAACTGAAGCATAATTGAAAAACCTTTTTCTGCTAAGTAAAAAATTGGTGGATTAATTATAAAAGGTTCAACGATAATGCGTTGTATTTATCATAACTTTATAACCATGCGCCAACCAAATTTCGTGTAGCATATTCCCTCAATCGAAAATCAGTCATAATATGGCACAATTCTATTTGTAATTCTTGTTTCTCAGTTGCAACATTATTAGTAGTCATAAAATGTATTCGATCAACAAATTTAGGAAATGTTAGTTAGTGAGACAAATTCCAATCGAAAGCCATCAAACTTCTGTATAGTAAGTAGACCACGGTAGTCTTCATCCTGGCGAGCTTCTTCAAACAAACGGTCTACCATGCACACAATGTATGTTTGCCTTCACACAATCTTGTAAATGTGAATTTTATCTTTCCAATCATGAAGGGCGCCATAAGTGCAATTGGAAATCATATAGGATTAATCAATGTTATTTTTTTCAAGAAGATCACTGACTCGACGTTTGCATACCTTAACGTTTTCATGAGTAGAAACTCTTCATGGATAGTTGCTTCTTTCATATTTCGAACAAATTCCAGAACTATTACTTGACTACCAAAAACTCTCATCAAATGTCAAAGAAAAATGACATGATTACAAATTTTCAGTAAGTGCTGATTTCACATCATCAGCCATCTTATTACTTCGTGAACAAATTGTGTTGAAAGAGGATTAAAAGAGGAATACTTTGCAGAACAGTAATTGGATATGGAACATTAAAAACTTTTAGTCCTTCATAAATTGATGGCTTGCTGAACTCTTCAGTAATTGTATGTGATCGACCTTACTTTGCAATAAGTAGAGCAATTTGATATGAAGCCCTAAGAACAACGGGATTACGTATGTTTGGAAGATACAAAATTTAATCTTTTGGTTTATTACTCAAGTTTGGATGCTGAGTCTTCAGATGTTGTAATTTAGACGGTTTCATTAAGCTATTCGCTAGCTCTTTCCCACATACAATGCAGTGTGAGGTTAAAGGATTATTATCAATGACAACAAACCATATTGAATGTAATCTTCGTCATAGTAGACACTTTTCTTTATTATTCATTGTAAAAAAAAATAAATGTTAAGAAGCAAAAGAAAATGCCATCTATAAAACCAAATGTAATAAAACATTTTTAATTTAAACAACTTAAGTTAATTAAACAAATTGTCAAAAATTAACGAACTTATACTCAATTTACATAAAATATAAAAATTGAAAAACATTTGCAGGAACCCTTTGCGGTCTCTATGAACCACGTTAGGAATCCACGAAATAAATAGATTATAAAATAGTTTTACGACTTACTTCTTGACAGTTTGCCTGCACTCTCTGGTAGAATAGTAAAAACTCTGTATAATGTAAATTATTTTAAAAAATTCAAAATATTTTATTAATTTTAAAAAATACATTTTTCATTAAATTTTAATTAATTATTTTTATTAATTTAATTAATTCAACTTTTTTATATATACTCCAAATAAACTTTTTAAAAATATTTAAAATATAATTTTAATGTAATACACTCGAAAACAACAAAATCAATTCTTATATGTAAAATTTACCATCCAAAACACAGCATTTTCCACATTATTTTGGGATTCAATGACCTTGTTTATTATTGGCTTTGATGTTTATTGAGGTCAAAGTGTGTCGTAGTCCTCACTACTTGTTTCTCTACACTCATTCTTTCCATTTGCATCATTTGCGAGGTTGATAGAATATCAAAATGCTTTAAATATTTGATATTAATATGACTATGGGCCCGCTAAATTACCAAATCTTCTTGAAATGGTTTAAATAGCAGTCAAAACTGTTACCAAAAACTAGGGCAAGAGTTATTTATTCCATTTTTTTATAATAATATTTATTGTTGGACTTTAAAATAAACATATTCAGAAATCAAATTTTGGACAAAGTTTAAATAAAAACAAAATAATGATATAATTGTTTACTATATTTTGATTTTATTATGATAAAAGGCTAACGTTCGGTTTTCTTTATTTTTGAAAATTATAAATTGTTTTTAAATCAGTTACATAATTTTATTAATTTGTGCACTTTGGTCTGGAAATTTCGAACCTCTCTAAAACCATTTTATTTTGTTTTAATGTTTAACCTTTAGAAATTCATTTACCATCTCTTTAACCCTTTCGCACCTAATTGGCCATATTTGTATAATGATATTTTCAAAAGTTACTGAAACATTGCAAACACGTAATAAAAGTAATCCTTTATCTCCGACTACTATTCTAGGGTTTTAACAGCATTGAGATGCACGTGGCGTTATGATTCATGCAAAAAATTTTAAGTTCCATTACCATAAAAATTTAGAATTGTTAAATCATGACTAGAAGAAAGACTGCGCAAAAGGGTTAAACAGAACCATTTTCACGTAGAAAATTTGTCAATGTGAGTAGACCTTCAAATATTTCATGTTATAAAGAAAATATTTTGAATGCAATGGCTCCTAAATGGTATTCACTAAAGATGTCCTTGATGGACTTCAAAAATCACAAATTTTAAGAGGACAAACATTTATTTTCAAATCAATGAGAGATTCATCTACCAAAGAGCAATAAAAATAGGAAATCCTCAATCTACATTTAAGATGGACAAGTTTTCTTTTAATTTTGTTATTTCATTTTTAATCTGATTGGGCAAATACTTTCCCACTTGTTCGTCGAAATATTTCTCAATTTCGACAGCTTTTTTTTTCCAAAACACCGAGTCAACGCTAAAAAGTTCCTCTAAATCTATGTCCGATTTGTCAAATCCAGTCACATTGATATCCGATAGCACCGGCAAATTTCCGATTGCACTCGATTTGCAGTCAGCCCGCCGATCGATCCGCTTAAGGATCCATTCAAGAACTCGGCAGTTTTCACCGAAACCCGGCCATAAAAACTTCCCGGTTTTACTGGATTTTCTAAACCAATTTACGTGATAGATTCGAGGCAATTGCAGTGCTCTATCTTTTGAAAAACTAGAAATTAAAATTTTTTTAATAACATTATTCATGAAAATAAGTTATACCTCAACCAATGTTCAAGGAATGGCCAAAATTGTATCCAAAAAATGGACGCATTGTAAACGGATCATGCATAATAATATTTGCCTTGTATTCAGCAGCTGCTGTTGATTCAGACCTCATTGAAGCCCCGACAAAAACTCCATGAACCCAATCTCTTGCTTCATACAGCAGTGGTGAGGCTTCAGGACGTCGACGACCAAAAATAATAGCACTGATAGGAACTCCATCGGGAGATTCCCAATCTCCATCAATAATTGGACATTGAGAGGCCGGAGTACAAAATCGTGAATTTGGGTGTGCAGCTTTTTTGCCTTTGTTCTAAATTTTAACAATGTTAGTCATCAGGATGAAACATCTTCAACGGGGTTGCAAATGAAAATGAATGGTAATTAACGTAGGTGGCGAAAGACTTTTACTTCTAGTACGTATGAATAAAAAATCATATTATTTCCGATTTATCTGATAAAAGAATAAAATTACATTTCTTTGACTTCAATGCATGTTTGAAATTTGCGCATTATTAAATTCCTGAATATTTCTCTCTTTAGCAGTTTTTAAGCTCTCAATAAGTTTGAAGCTTTTAAATCTACAGAAAAATTTCTTGCGTCCATAGAGGTATATTACTATTTATTATTATTATTTTTTATCATTATTTAGGTAATTGAGACAAAAATTGATCCATGGGTAGAAGTAAAAGGTGAATGGGTCTCAATTATATAAGTTGCCGCAGAAACGTCAAAGGATTACTGTTTTCTAAATATTGTCAATATACAGATTTCACAACAAAAAGCTTTAACACATTTCAATAGCGATAATTTTAAATAATATCAGACTATCAAAAATGATAAATTTTCTACCGTATTCAGCGACAAATGTTAGCTTGATATTAATAAGTTCAAGACCCTGTTTTCTACATTTATCTTGAGTACAGTCATAAATATCAGAAAAATGAATCAGTTGGTCCAAAGTTTCTATCATTAAGTGAGCTGATCTTTCTGCCTTCTTATTTGTTGATTTTTTCTGACTAATAAAAGCAATTACACCCGTTAAAATCGTATTAAGCTCGCTTGAGGTTTTACTATATTAATATATTTGAGAAAAGTGGATCAACTAGACAACATTCAACAAGCCTCATTCCTCTCACCAACTGACGGGATATTACATTACTTTCACACCTTAAGAAACACAGGCTAAGTATCCTCAACGAATATGAATAGTATCTTTGTTACATTATCAAAGATGCGATACAAGATACATAATTTCCAAGATCAATCGGTTAAAGGAAGGAAATTGAGTACACCGCCTGATACAAGCACACATACTTGTAAGTAACATACAGTCTGACTCACGTACTAATACATTTGGATCTAACTACAAAAATATAGAACACACTTTTAAGTTATTTGCACCTATCAACATACGTAAAGGTTTTTAAAACAGATTTGGAAAAGGTTTATATTTGTGAAGAATGCAATGCTACCTATGTTCAGATATTGTTTCCTAAAGTATCACATGCTACAGTATTGTTTTTAGAAATAATTTTTATTTTATAAACGATAAAGTTTAAAAAGAAAAAGGTCAGATTTGTGTGTAGATCTGCTGTCTTGAAAAAGCATTTTATTTGAACTTTTCAATGTATTAAGCTTCTTATAGTGTACTCAATTGGCAGTACAATGCTCATTTGTTCATGGGTATTACTTTATTTAATATAATTAGAGATTATTCAATTGTGAAATTGAAACTTGGATAAAATTTGAATATTTGAATATTTGAATATAGACAATATTTACTTTATCCCATGGATTGCCTTCCCAATCTGTAATACTAACAGAATCCAGATCAACCTCGTCCTCTAATCCTTCCCAAAAGAAGCCACCATCACTAGTTTCAGCTACATTTGTGAAAACTGTATTTTTTTGAATGCATCTCATTGCATTTGTATTGGTTTTAAAAGATGTGCCAGGAGCGACCCCGAAAAATCCATATTGTTGTCGAATTTCATCCAAGCAATGTCATCTCCTACACATTCAATCTTATATCCTGGCAAACTCGATTCAAGCATCTATCTGTTGAGGATACCTAAATAATAGAATAAAATAATTAATAAACATGCAAAATGATTGATGGAAACAATGATAAGTGATTAAGATGTGGTTTTAGAGCTAAATAGAAAAGGGAATGAAAAAGAGATGTTGAATAACGAGATGGGAATAAAAGAAAATCAATAAAAACAGACAATTGAATAAAAGAAGGTCATTTATAATTGACAAGTGCAAATTTAGAAGAACAAAAGCAAACTTTGCACGTTATTTCGAAACCTCATTCGAGATAAGGGAAGGAATGTTGTTTTTGAATCCGGGAAAATGCATCTCTAAAAATTATTTATCTGGACAGCCGTCAGAGATTATAGAGGTCCAAATGGAATTAACGGTGAGAGATATTGGAAATTTTATTTGACATCAGTAAGTGTTATTGGATAAAGGCGAATAAAATAAAGGAAACTCAATTGGAAACAGAAGAGAAAAAAATGAGATTAGAGAGAAATTCGACAGAATTCGATGAATATTTGGAAAGGAGAAAATTACAGAAAATTATTGAAAAAAGGTATTAAAGAGAAATTTGGATATAACTAGAAGTTAAAAACATTAAAGAGCAGTTGGAATCAAGGAAAAGAGAAATTAGAAGCATGAATTAAGCGATACAAAAACGAAAATTATAAAAAAAGTTGAAAAGAGACAAGGCCGAAATTGTGAAAAAGAAATAAAATCAAATCAAAGCAGTCAAAATTACTGAATAAATTCAAGTCAAAGCAAAGCAACTAAATCCGACTTATCGATATCAGAAACCCGTCATAGTAGCCAAGTTATTGCGAAATCCAATTGATTGGAAAGTGATATTCTTCCAGAAGAGTCATAATAAGGACCAAGTTGTAATTGTAATAGATAATTGTTTGTGTCATTTTAAAGTGGTGATAAATTGTGTTAATCAATAAAGTTTATATCTTTCGGAGTTCATTATTGTTTAAAAGCACGCTTGGAGTCAGACTGATAATATATTCTATTTAAATTAACCGACCAACCCAACAACTCTAATAAAATCCCCGGTATATGATGACTTGATGAAATCGAGGACAATCACATTTAAAGTTCAGAAAAATAAAATCCTTTACATTAGGTTTTACAAACAATCTGACCAAGAAAGTAGTATGATGCCAGAAGTAACGACCAAAGGACCCATATATGTGTATTACATGGTGGGTTACAGGGTTTCAAACCTTGCTTATCTTCCTGGCGACCCTAGTAACGCCATACAAAATGATACTGATCGCCACTTGGCACCCGTTGCTAGGCAACGTTGGTAATGTGTTCAAGTGGTGTATTGCCCGCAAAAATAGAATACCATTGGCTAGTATTATAGTTGCTCGGACAACCCTCGGGTTCACGAGCTGTCGATAGAAGACCTATGCTCGCTTTGCTCTGTCCCTCAGAATTGTTCATGATTAGTGCTTAATGGACTATGGAAAACTGAGACGTAATAGGGTTACTTGTGACCGTACTGGTATGCAATTTCAAAAGAAAACGACTCAACTAAGGCTAAAACTACTCTATTTAAATCAATCACATGTGGAATATCTACTGTTTGACGTTTGAAGTTGAGTTGCGCGACGTCGGGCACGCTCCTTACGTCCCGGTCGACGATTGTTGGTGGCGATGGGTTGCTCTGCTGACTTGGTTGCTGCCTGCGGCATTTGAGTAGGGGCGAAAATGAGCGGGTAGGTTACCGCTTCACCTTCTCGGCATACTGCTAGTGCGACTTCGAGTCCCCGAACCTGCGTACGCAGACTCCGATTGAGCTGGCGTTCTTCGGCCCAGCCTTTTTGAGCTGCGGTAAGTCGTTGATACAGGATCTTCGTTCGTTTAGGTCTAAACAAGTCGCTTTGACCTGCTGTATCTCTCGAGTTAATTGCAGGACCTGGCCAAGTAATTCTGCATTCGCCTGCCTCGCACGATCTAGTTCCGTCTGTAGGATCCGTAGAGAGGACATCACTGTAATTAAATGGATTTTACACGTCAATTTATGGTCGGCCTAAATGTTTTAAATCTTTCAAACAATTCGAAATTCATTTTCAGTTATATAAGAAAAAGAAATACACGCAGTTCTAATTATAATTATTATCTAATCACTATAACGATTTGTCTATCAGTTCATTCGTCCGGGCAGTACCGTTCTAGGCTCTTCTTGAGAGCTTCTACCGTGTAGGGTCGCCTAGTGTCTCGAACCGGACGAGGTGGATGGGCGACGGCGATCCGCCCGGCAAGGATGTCATCCAGCACGTTTGCAAGGTACATCCTTGCCTTGACTACTTGCAAGTCCACCTGCTCCTGCACCCGCTCCCACTGGGTGAGGAGGTCCTGCGCATTAGCAAAGATTTCAGCGGCTGGATATTGTTGTCTCACTGGTTCGAGAGGGTTACTACTCGGATCCCGTGCTTTCCGAGGGATAGAATATGGCCACTGTGACCGGGGTCCTTCTATCGCGTCTATGGCTCGTAGTATCATTCTCGAGCGTTTTTTTCCCGTTGATTGAGCGGTGGTCTGATTGATGGACATGTTCTGCAACAATTGGGAATTAAATTATGAAAATAATAGTGTGGGGAAAAGGGGTCTTCGCTGTATTAGTTGAAGAGTGTTTATATAGGTCCAAAATTTGGTGTATTTAGCGGCTAACATTGGGGTTCTTCTAGACTCGTTTCGTTTGTGGGGCTTTTAATGGATAAAAAAAAAATATTTGTATGTGTTGATAACTTGATTTAACGTTTGGGAATGTCGCCATCCGCTCTGGGAGTCGTGAAGGGTGAATATGGTGAAGATCAGTCCCTCAATTTTATTTATGCGGGGTTCCAGTTCGTCATTCAACTTGGTATTTTAATCGGTCACTTCTATGATAGTAAAAATATTTATCGTTGTGTTTATGTTAACGACCGGGCGGGTGCTCATTAGATAGTTAATTCTAGACGTGATTGGTGGGTTATGTTAATTAAGTCGACTAATGTGTCTATTCAATTAATTCGATCGTCTCGGAATTTTAAATGTCACATTCAAAATCGGTTTATTTACGGACATATTTGCCATTCGTCGTAACGTTTGAGGATCTCGTCGCAATACTAGGCTACCCATATCTTTGGAATTTATTAACTTCCTCGGATGGAGGTTTTTCTCCTAATTTGGTCAGGACATTTTACAATATTATCGAACTTTGGTGAGTGTTTCAGTGTACTGTTATTAATAAAACATTTCTTAAAGTCGACTTTTCGTGAGGTGAAAATGGATTCTAACTATTTTTCTAATTGTTTAGATCTTATGACGGTTTAGTTTACAAGTCATGTTACGTCTGATTAACTTGGATTTTTATCTGGTTTAACGTTTCTATTAAGTTGTCGAGTTAGAGATTATTGTTAATTTGAATTTGCCACATCTATGTCGTCTCATTTACTAAAGTAATCGGTTTCAACTAACGTGGTACCTCTCTTGTTGGGAGATCATTTTAGTCTCATCGGAACGCAGCATGAAAAGTGGATGGAGGAAACTATTAATATTATTTCAAATACAATCACTTGGGTCGAGACTTACCTCCATCTAATAACTATCTATTCATTCCCAGTCATCTATTTGTTATTATATTTCTTGAACTAGCGTCTTGCTACTCGGTTTATTAAATCTCAGTTAAATCGTAATTTAGTTCAAACCCCACTTTATTCATTTGATTTGTGTTAACTCGGAAAATCTCTGTCTAATTCACAGCTTATTAGTCGTTATAAATTTCAATTAATTTATCTAATTTATTGGTAAATATTTAAGCTTTGCTTAATTACAACATAGCTCTAACTTGTCGAAGCTATCTAAATAAAGTTTCATTTTATTGTTGATCATAAATTTTCCGGATTTATTTTTCGAACAGAGGTTTCTTATTTGCTGTTAATCATAAACTTCATTTATTTCGCTGTACGATTAGAGTTTAATTTATTATTGATCGTAACCTTTGTTTACCTCACAGACATGATCTCGATTTGTGGTTAATCATATACTCTAGTAAGTTTACTTTGTAGGTACGATTTTAATTCCCTATGACTTGTCAACTGTATCAGATTTACTTCACAAATAAGATTTTATTTTCGTATTAATCATGAACTTTACCTGCTTTATCAATAAGATCTTATTTTTTATTAATCGGAAACTTTATTAAATTTACCTTACAAACAAGGTTTTATTCTTTATTTAAACTTTACTAATTTTTCGTTACAAACAAGATTTTTCTTTTATATCTCGTATACTGTATCAAATCACTTTACAATTGAGATTTTATTTCCTATTAATCATAACTTTATTAAATTTATTTTTGGCATTGATACGAAAGTAGTTATAGCAGCAATTTCAATTTACGTTGCCCCCGTACCCTTTTCCTTTAATAGACCTTAAGGCATAGTATGTTCATATTATATTTATTGAGTGCCCACTGGACTACTCGGTGTGGTGATTTTAAGCCGTTTGTAAGATAATTTTAGGTCGATTTTACAGAGTTGAGAAACGAGGAAGCAGCCAGAGACTTCTTCCTTATTTCTCGCTTCAGCTATAGGGATAAATATTGACGTTCCGACCGCTGCGTTGCGCACGCTGAGTCTTCACGGGTGCATATCATTGGCGATCTTCCACGCACTTACATGCATTTGCACTATGTTGATTTTACTAACTTGCGTGATGTGTCGGCTGTGGGCCGGAAAAATTTCGACATTTGAAAATTTTAATTTTATAAAAAACATATAAATGAGGTTATACATAGTAACAAAATTTATTAATTATAAAACAAACAAATTTACCCATTTGACCATTCCATAAAATATTAAATCATAAAATATAGCATAAAACAGCATAAATACCTCTCTTCCCACACCAACGCCGAGCAGAGCTCCATTGAGATGCAAGGTCGTGATGTGGAAAGAGGGTTCCAACATAAATGATTCTCACCTAAAAAAGGTTTCCAAATACGTAAAAATGGTTTTCTTTCGAAAAAATGATTTTTAAAACAGTTCTAACAATCTCAAAAATTGATTAGTTTTCAAAATGGTTCTTTGTTTTCACAAAAAATGGTTTTTGGTTAACTTTAATGTGAAAATGGATCAGTATATATACCTATTTGTGTGACGTGTAAAATTTGATGCAGTAAAACAAAATTCGACCTTGTTCTTTTCTAGCAAATTCTATTATTTAGTTTTTATATTTCTTGATTTATTTTTATAATTTTTTATTTAAAATTTTTATTGAATTATTGCTAATTCAATTTTTCGATTTAAATTCCACTTTAATGAACTTTAATTGATTTTTCTAATTTCGTCGAATTTGTCGTGTTTTCTTGTTGTATTTGTGTAGGTATCGTGCGGATCTTGGTGCATTTTGTTATTATTTTATTTTTATTTTTTATGTTTATTATTTTATATTTAATTCTCCTATTTCTCAGACTTTATCGGGTTTACTTGGTGTTTTTCAGGTTTATTTTAAATTGCATGTTGTATCTGCGTGTGTATTTCTGATCCATTTAAACATTTTTCAAGGCCGTTTACGTTCTGGCCCAACATAAAACACTCGGGGGGTCCGTAAAATTGCGACCCGCAATTTCAATTGGTTTCAACATAATACATACAATTCCGTTTTCAATATTCACATTCATCAAAAGTTTCTACGGTAAGGTTAATTATCAAGAGAAAGATGGACTTAAGGTCCGGCTACAGTACATAGTCAAATATCAATTGTGTAGTTCAATATCAATGTAGATCAATATTAGTTCGAATCACTGTAGATCAGTATGAGTTAGTAAATTCAGTTCAAATCAATGTAAATCAGTTCGAGTTGGGAAAATCAGTTCGAATCAATATCAGTTACTGCAACTCAGTTGTATTTGTTTTCGAATGAATCGCTGACGGCTTGGGTTTCGCTTTCGAGCTGGGTTGATCTTGAAGGGTGATTGATGGAAATCTGCGAGAGTCTTGTCATTTCGTTGGGTTTGGTAGTTTTTCGAATTTGGGTGAACATTCTTCTGACTTTTTGTATTTGGGTATTTTGCCTTTGCTTGTTGTTTGTTAGGCCGAGGATGAGACAACATATTAGGAGTATTATGTTAGATGTTATACTAATCGGTAGTATTAGTTCGATTGATAGACTTGTCATTGCATGGGGTTCATTTTTCTGTTTGATTTGTTTTCCTTGTTGCCTTTTGATTGATAGGACGATCTTTTGAATTTCTTGAATTAATTTATTATTGGGATTTGCTTTGGCTTTCCTTTGAATTTGTCTGATGAGGGTTTCTAGGGTTTTCTTTATCTCTCGGTTTCATGTTTTATATTAGCTATCTCTTCATTATTTTTCAGTAGGGTTTGTACCATTGTTTGGGTTTTCTCGATATTCTGTTTTATCTCATCCTTGTTTTCTTTCATGGGCATTGTATACATTGGAGGTTTATTTGTTGACATTCCTCATTATTGGGGTTACTACAAATTTCTTTGAAATCGGCACAGGTGCTGTCCTCTCTTCTGAAGGGTTGGGATTTCTCGCATTTTTCTAACGGGTTTTCAGTGTTGCCTTTTCTCATTATTATCATCATTATTATCCACAGGTTTGGGTTCATAACTTCTATTTTCGAATACATAATCAATTTTATATTTATTTACAAGATTATTTCGTTTATTTACAGTGGAGTTTAGCCCTTTTTACTCTTTTTCTGGGGTTGAGTGTATCTCGCACTCCTCCTTAGTTTTATTTTCTGAGAATCTCATTATCAGAACTTGGGCTTTTATTAATCGCTCGGTTAATTTTGGGAGTTCTTTTAGTCGTTCTTTGTTTTCTTTGATTACTCTTTGTTGATTGTAGATTTTCATTTGGAGATTTCTTTCTTTTGTCTGTTTTCTCTTAAGTTGACGTTTACTATTTATTCGTTTAGCTGTTTGCTTTTCCAGCTTTCGTCTCGCTTCCTGGAGCTGTTCTGTTAGCGTTTTAATCTCATCTTGAGCTTGTTGATGGCTCTCTTTTATCTCTCTGGCTTCTTTACAACTGTCTTCTAGTTGTATTACATATCTCTGTTCACTTTTTCTACTATCTCTCATTCGTTCTGCTTCGGTTTTCCAATAATCTTCCAGGATTACGCGAGTCTTTATTTCGGCTAATTCTTGTCTCAATCGTTCATTCTCTCTCTTTTGCTCTCTGTTTTCTTCCATGTTGGATGCTAGCTTTCGTTTTATCATATTGGCTAATTGTTTAGACTGTATTAATTGTTGATTTATCCGGGCGATTTCTGAATCTTGCTCTTCCACTAGCTCTTGCCATTCTTTTCTTTCGGCTCTCCACCTTTTACTATAATACCTCAGTGGGTCTTGCTCGATTGGTTCTACTAATTGAATTGGGCTTGGTACATATTCTCCGTCTTCTAGATTCATTCGGATTTCTACTTCGCTTGAATTCATGCTAAATATACATCGGTTACAATTATCGTTTTTATTATTTTTATTATCTTTTTACACTTTTTACAATTTTCTCTTTTAGGTTTACATTGTCGCTTCGTCCGTCTCCCCGAATCCTTCATCGGGTTCGGCGGGTACTTGGTTTATAATTTCAGTTGGATATAACGGCATAAGCAGGATTGGTGGTCGGTTCTGCAAGGTATTTATCTCTTCACGCAAGGCGTTTGCTATTTGTATTTCTTCGTCTAAGAGATAGGCAAGATATTCTGTATTTTCTGTTAACTCCTCCACCTGCGTTTCCAATCGATGCGTGTTTTCTAACGCTTTTAACTTTTCAATCTCTTTTCTCAGATTCTGTTCATTTTCCTCATATCCTTGCTTTATCGTTTTGATCTCTGCTTCAACTTGTTCTTTCAGCTGTTCGTTGACTTCTCGTTGATGTCTCAACTGGATCTCTTTAAATACTGCAACTCCTCGGTGTCCGTTTACCTCCTGCTGGAGTTCTGTTATCCTTTCGTTTAATTGTTGATTTTGCCGTCTTTCATCCGTTTGTTCGTGTAGGGTTTCCGTTATCTTTTGATTTAGCTGCTCAATCCATTTTCTGAGGTCCTTGTCGGTTTTCCTGAGCCTTCTTATTGTGTTTTGTCTGGCTCGTTCATGGTATTCCATTGTTTGGATTTCCTCGTTCAGTTCCTCAATTGTTTCTTTCTGCACTTCGACTTGTTCCCATAGCTCCCAATCTTCCGTATTCAATATCTTTTTGGGTAACAGCCTTATCTCTTTCTTGGCTTCTTGGTACTGGTTCTTCCATCTTCTTGCTTCTGATTTGATCCACTTTTCTTTGTCTTCCGTTTTTATTTGTTGTATTTGTCTCTGTTTAAGAGTCTTTTCTTGTTCTATTAGCATCTCCTTTATTCTTGTTTGTTGCCATACTATTTCGTGATCTTGTTTTTGTACATGTTCCCATTGCATCGCATTCTCGATTTTCGACAATCTATACTTGTCTTTCCACTTTCTCGCTTCCGCCGTTGTTTGGATCACTATTCTTTCCTGTCTATCGTCTCTGGGCTCTCTAATTTTCTTTGATGGTTTTGGCCCTTGATTTCTCAGTTTATTGATCTCGATCTTTGCGTTCTCCCATTTAGCTTTATAAGCTCTTGTTCGGTCTTCCTCTTCGGCTATTTGCTGGATATAATGTCTGATCCGTGCTTCCCAATCATTCCTTGCACGCTCCTTCTCTCCGTACCACTTCGTTTTCCAGTGAAGTGCTTGTCTTTTTGCCCACTCTTTGGCTTGTTCCAAATGGGTTCTCTTTGTTTTCTCTATTCGGTATTGGGTGCTAATTTGCCCAATTTCTTCCTGCATTTGCTGTATAATTTTTATCGTCTCCTCTCCTTCTTCTCGTATCTCTACTTCTTTATCTTTTATCACTTCTCTCAATCTTTCTATTTCACTTTGTTGATCCTGCTTCTCTTGCTCTAACATTCTGATCTCCTTTCTTTGGTTTATGATTCTGGTTTGGTTCTGCATCGATTCTTTTACTAGTTCCTCTTCTCGTCCTTGATATGGTTCATTATTTCCCTCAGAATTCATTGTCTGTTGTTCTAATTCTTCTCTTATCATCTTTATCTTTAACGTATCTCTCAGTAGTTCTCCTTCTACTGATGCTAATATTTCTTTTAATCTCATCGACCTTTGTTGCCATTCCTCTTTAATCTCTTTTAGTTGTTCGGATTGGTTTTCGGTTCCTGACTCTTTGTCCTCTGTTACAGTTTTCTCTATCTTTTGGCTTATCATCTCGTTTTGGTTCATTGTAATTCTGAATATTAATAATTGATTATTCTCTCTTTTCACTCATATCAAAATTTTTCATAATTCACATCATCTCATATTTTTGTGGTTTTTTTGAGTTTTTATTATTTTTTTTTTGTTTTTACGTTTATCTTTATTTACACTTTTTACACATTGTTTTCGTTTTAATTACTGATCAGCGAAACGGAATCCTTTGATCCGCCCGTTGATCGGCTTTCTACATACTGGACATATATTGACCTTTATCCCGCACGCTTCACATGTGACCATATGTCCACAAGGAGTATAAATTATTTCTACATGTTTCTGCCAACATGTTACACATTGATACTGCTCCAAAATAGCTTCTTTTATTATCGATTTTTCACGATTCCCTTTTGGTTTCTCTTGATATCGCTTGATTGCTCGGATTATTGCTTGTGTCGAGTCGTACCATTCTAAATTATTAGCTAACCTTTCCTGGATTTATTTTCCTCATTTTTTGAGTATCCACTCCTGATAATAGCATTATGGTTCTCGTTTTTGGCCGATCTAAGATATCTTCTATTTGCTGGTTGGTAATTATTATTTCGATATTCTTTGACTCTTTTTCTTGTTTATACATACATTTTCCTTTATGTTTTAGCTTTTTGACATTCTGATCTGGTATTGGTTGTTGATTTTTACATCCTTCGCACATTATTCCTCTGGCTGTTTGGCAATATCCTTGACTTGCAAATTCTGCTGCTCTTGGATTTCCTTTGAAAGTTTTAATTCTCTCTTCGAATGTTCTATTTATAGTCTCTTTTTCCAATATTAATTCTGCTGGATCTTCGAAATTCTTTATTATCGTTATCTTTTTCTCACCTCCCTTTTCATCACTGTCTATTTCTGATTGTCTGGTTCCTTCTAATCTGTTCATCGCTTGGTTTCTTACATCAATATTGATTCTAAATGGGCAGGTTGGAAATTTCCTCAGGTGTTCTCGTTTAGCTGTCTCTCCTTTTTCCCATTTTGCGAGTTTTCCTTTACAATAGATGCATGTTACTTCGTCCGGTAGTTCTGGTGTTCCCGTAAAATAAAATCCTTGTGCGGCCATTTCTTGACTTTGCCGTTCGGTAAACACTTTATTATCTTTAAAAGTTAAATATCTCTGTTCCTCTTTTCTCAGTTCCTCGTCTTTCACTCTCCTTTGTGAGTATATCGCTTTTATGATTTGCGTTGGCCGTCTTGTTCCGTCGTAGTCTTTATAGTATATAATTGCTGCTGCAAGTGTATTAACTTTCTCTTCCTCTTCCGGTTTTTTCCATAGTCTCGTCCATATCGAGTCTGGTCCTTCTCTCATCTGTATCGTTATCTCTTCGCTGATTCCGCTTGCCATCTAAATATCGTCATTATTTTTTGGATTTTTTGTTTTTCTGATTTTTCTGGTTATTTGTAAATTTTTTTTTTTTTTTTTTTTTTTTGATTTTATTTGATTTTTATTATTTTATTTACATTTATTTACACTTTCTTTCTCTCTTTACAACGTCTTGTCTGGCCTCTCTACTTCTAATTTTATATACAGATTATCTTCTCGCAAGAATCCTTCTCCTCTCAATCGTTGTTGTGGATAGAAACGTGGTGTACCAATTGCTGTATTCCAGTCGGTTGTTGGTCTTCCCATCTGTGGTTCATTTCCTGTTCTGATTGGGTTGCGATAATCCTCTTGTCCTTTCATTGTTAATATCATATTTTGTTTAAAAGGCCATGTTAATAATTCATCGTAATCTCCTCTTCCTACTCTGATGAAGACACTGATGTGGGTGCCTGTTGCATTCCCATCTCCATTTGGATATAATCTAATGCCCAATTTGTATCCATTTTCCCAACTGTATATTGGTGGACTATCTAGAATTCTCTGTGTTCCATCTTTTGCTCTCTGGAGCTTTTCTGCAAATTCGGTTATTTTCCATATGAATGGTGCTGTAAAATGTTTTCCGGCTATAGAGCCGTTCGTTTCTAATTCTTTTAGGCTGTTGGTCATCTTTTGCATTTTCTTTTCTATTTCGACTATTTTCTTGAGTGTATTTCCTTGGCTTCTCTCGAAATTCTTTCTGGACTCTAATATTTCTCTTATTATTGCTTTTTGTGCATCATTTTCTGTTCGTAGGCTTTTTACCTCCCATGCCAACATTCCTATCGTTTTCATCATGATTTCGGTATGCTCGATGCTATTTTCTATCATGTGTTTTTGCATTTCCGCAATTGGTAGTTGCGTTGGACAATTGAATAATTCTAACGGACATTTGACTGGTTTGCCGATACATTCGTTCCAATGTTCCTTTAATTTGACCTTCTCTTTTCTGCCGCAGTTGTTTGCGCATACTCCTTCATATAGATCGCATATTTGTTCCTCTTTTGGATTCCGGTGTTCCATTTCTATTTTTATCCATTCGTCAATGACTCCGCAGAATTCGCATTTTTCCTCTCTCTTGATGCATACTTTGTGATGGTCTTTTATCGTCTTTTTTGTTGTGATGGTTTGACATTTTTCGCATAATATCTCGTTATATTCGCATTCATTTGCGTGACTTTCCGCTTCCTTCATAAGTCCTTTCCATTCACATTCTTTTACTCGGCATTGAACTAGTAGATTGTTGATTTCTTTGTTGGTGGCTTTATCCATTGTTGTCGGATCTTCATCTTCTTCAAACGTTTCGTCGCATCCAGGGCATTTTAACCTTTTTACTTCTATTACTTCTATTGTACAATCTGTACATATTCTGCATCCGCATTTCGTCTGTCTCGCTCCAATCAGTAATTCTTTACATTTACAACACTTTAGTCTTTCCTTGATATCGTTCACCATTCTAATCTTATTTTTCATTATTCGTCTCGTAGTTTCGGATGGATTCTCGCTTCCTCTAATTCTCTCGATGATTGTCTGCATATCTACAAAAAATTTTCTGATTACTTGACGCTGCTTTACTTCTATCGCTTTATTTATACATATTTACACGGTGCGCTTTATTTTTACTCTACTGTTGAATCCGGTTCTGGGGTGAATTCTGGCATTGATGCTATCCATTCCACCCAACTTGCTGGATCTATGTGCTGTTGGTTGTTACGTAGTCTTCTAATTTCGTCAGCTTGCCATCTAACTTGATCTGTTAATTGTTCATTTATCCTCTGTAATTGTAGTATTGTTCTCTGTTGCTCTTCTAGTCTTATGGCTTGTTGTAGCCCTCTGTTCACACTTTCTGTTAATACTAGATGAGTATTTGTCCACTGAGTTTGTGCATTGTTCGTTATTAGTGTCATTAATTCACATTGTCGTCTCCATGTTGCCTCGATTCCTTGATCTTGGTATATTCCTTGATTTAATTCCACAATCTCTATAGGTACATTGGCAGCTGCTGGTTGTTGTATTCCTTCTACGAATGGTGGTATTCTCACTTGGTTTGGTTGATTCACGTTATTCGGATTCATCTGTTGATTATAACACATCATTAATTCATCGGCATTCTCTTGGTTTGATTATTGTCTCTAACGCATTTTGTATGATATTTACATATAGACATACATATTATTACTACTAATATACTACATAATATTTTACACTATATACAATGTCTCTTTCTCGTTTTACACCATCGTCTCCGGGGACTCTATACGTAATGTCCGTATATCCCCGTATTTCTCATTCATCATCTGGTATACATCAGATTCATTGGACCATTGTTGTGCTTCGATAATGGGCGGTTCTTTTACCCAGAGTCCGCTTGTGCTAGAATTTCCTATGATTTCATATTCTTCGGTTCTTTCTGCATCATATTGTCCTAATTCGATATCGTAATTGAATTTTTCCACCGCTGGCCATAATCTTTTCTTCGCTGGCTTCTTTCTGCATTTGGTGGTTCTTGCTAGTTGAATTATTATCAGCATTACTACGCTGCTTACTATTGCTGTTGTTATCCAGATCATTTTAATCAAGTAATTCTTTTCATTAGGCTGCATGGTTGTGCTTTCCCTTGCATTGGTTGTCTCCATTATTCCTTCTTTTGGTTGTACATTTTTAAGTGCTTTCTGAAGTTGTAATGCTTCGTGAATTGAAAGGTGGCTGTCGTCCATGATCATTCCTTTTTTCCATGTTTCGTTTTTTCCTTCAAGTGGTTTTATTATAGGTTGATCTGTCGCATTTGGACTTGAGTGTTTCCTTGTATCGTTCTCCAATGTTCATGAGTTCCTTTTTGAATATTTATTAGTATTTTCCATTTTCTTTGTGGTTTCGATGCTTTTTTGCTTCTGTTATATTTTTGCTTGTTCACATTGGTCTTTTATTTACTGGGTTTCGTTTCTCTAGTTCGTATACGCAGATTTTTGTAATAGGTTTTTCACCTGTGTTCTCATTAGCTATTTCTTCTTCATTTGCTGCATTTTTAACTCTATGTTTATTAATTACTGCTTTACTTTCTCTGATCTGTCGTTGGGGTTTCGGTTGTTCTCTGTGTTTCTTTTTCCGGACTTTTTGTCGTAATTGATTCTAGTAACTTTCTGGTTATTGATTTCCAGTAATCATCTCTTCCTCTCTGGACGTGTACTATTAATACTTCCACGTTTTCTTTTAGTTGAATAAGCGGTATTTTTGGTTTTTGATATCATCATTTGATTGACATTTGATTCTTTCATTTATCGTTCCGTTCTTTTTGGTTTCGAATATACAGCTTTTGTGATGGGTTCTTTGCCCATATTTTCAACTATTAAATCTCTTCTCCACTCTTTGGGATTTGATTCTACTTTTATCGTTATTTCTTTCTTTCTCGTGCTCGCGTTTGTATGGCTCTTCTTTGGTGTGTGGATTTTTTCTCCCCAAGGGTATTGGCTAGTGTGCAGTTATTATTATATCGTTGTTTGGCGCATATTATAATATTCGCATTTCCTTCTAGGCTATCCCATTACATTTCTTTCCCTGTTTCATATTCTTTTCCAACAATCGATTAATTTTGTTTTGTATACATACTTGTTCAATCGTTTCTATTCCTCTGTTTATTATTCGCATTTGCTATTCCCTGCTTTACTTGATTTTTTACTTTCGTAATCTCTGTAAGCATTCTAATCATCTTTGGTGGTTTTGAACAATGATAATGAGTTTTCGGATCGCATTTTCCCATCCTTCCTGGTTTTCCTATTGAGTCGAATTGACAACTTATGCTTGTTATTCCATTGTCAGTTGGTAGCATTTCCTTTGCTTGCGCTTCCTTTCTCATTTATTGTTCCTAATTCTAAACGATTTTATTCCTTTGTGATGTTTTCGTCAGCTTCTTGTTAACTTGATGGACGTGATTAATATCATTATTTTTGTAGCAGGGTCGGTCGTTGATTTTCCTTTTGGTTTGTAGTAACATCATCCCTCTGTTTCGTTTTCCCCTCGTATTGCTGTTGTTCGTTTTTTGCCGTTCCTCGTTAGATGATTCTTTTTTCTCTTGTTGTGCGGGATTATTTTTCCCTAGCATTTTGATCGTCTTGGCTTTTGCTGTTGTCGCTTCTCCTTCTCCATTATTATTTCATCCGGGTTTCCTTTGAAATGTCGTCCTCGACATTTATTATTTCAATTATTTCCTCGATACTTTTATTATTCTCGCTTTTAATCGTCCATCTCTTTTATTTCTTGTTTTGCTCGCTTGGAAATCTTATTTGCTTTCGATGCATCTGTATATCAATCATAGTTGTTCCTTTCTATCTCAGATTCGTACTGCTCTTTCGGTGGTTTGGTGAATTTTAGTCTCCCATTTCAACATTGCTTTTAAATTGTCTTGGAAATGGGTAGGAGCAATTTGTTTTTCTTTTAATTAGCACGTTCTCTGTTTTACATATAGTTTACATTGAATACTTTAAGTGATGAGTCCTTCGTAGGTCCATTTCATCAGATTGGCTGTTGCTTCGTCTTGTTTGGCGTCAGATAGCTTCCCATAATGTTTGGGATTGTTTTTACCCATCATTTCTCTCTTCTCTGATTGTCGCGTTACTACTGGTTATAATTTATTGCACTTGCCTGCCCCTGATTTCAGCGCGTAATGAGTACATTGTTTTTCCATTGTCCTTTTTTCTTTGAGTTGATCCGTTTTTAGTAATTTCTCAGAACTGTTGTAGACATCTGCTGCACTGCGACATTATGGTGTTTGCACCCTCTTCGTTTTGGTATATTTGAGGTGTGGTCCGCATTTTCTGCATGAGTGATTATATCCATTACCTTTGAGTGTTCTGTGTTGTACTGGCAATATGTAAAGGTTACGTTTCCTTCATCTGCATAGTGAAGATCATGGGTATGCCTTTCCTTGATACGACCTTTCTGTGACTTCCTAGCTCCTTAGCATAAAATCCATTGCGATTTTTCCCGCTTTGTTTTACTATTTCTATCCAATCCCCTTCCCTTCGAGCCATTCTGGCATTATCTCTCTGATAGCTTTTACTAATTATATCATCTTTCTACATATCTTGGGTCGCATTTGGCGTACTTTTTGGTTCAGTCCGGTTAGGTTCCACGGTATTATTTGCTGTCCCGCTTCTAATTTTTTCGACTCATCGTTAGTCGTTTTATACTATTTGTTGAGTTTTGTGATCTAGTTGCATACCTCGAATTCTCCTGGTTCTTTTGTTATTGTTCTAGGATCGCTTTACATCTACTCAACGTTCACGAAATAGGTTCTAGTGAGTGGGTTATTGACCCAATTTTACTCGCGCATTATTCTCGTTTACGTACATTATCTTCATAAGGTCCTTTACCACATCTTTGTAATTTTCTGGCTACTCCTGGGATATTTCTGGCGTTGCAATTATTACCCCAGTCTCAACTTGAAATTATGCTCACAGTAACGTCTCGCTTTTTATCATGTAATCTTTGTAGCTCCTCTGATTAAATTAATATTCAATACCTGCCGTTTTCCCCCCAGATCTCCTGCATCGCTCTTGAACCCCTGTTTACATAATCGTCGATTTCCATATACTAGTGCATATCCGGTGGTTGAATATTCAAGTCTATCGGCATGTTACAATTCTCTTGCCGTACATTAATTTGATGGACTCAATTTTTGTTGCTGATGGTATGGACATTCTATAAGCCTAGGCATAGAATTTATGTAATCTATCTCAATCTTTTTGGTGTCCTGCTTACATAATTGGCATCATTCTATTAATAATGCCGTTGAATCGTTCGGTTTGACCCATTGGTTTGCGGGTGGTACGGTGATGTTCTCAGCTTCGCAATTCTGAAGTAAATTCGTTTCTTCTTCATTATTTCGCTCATAAAGTTGGTTCCTTGAATCAGTTAAGGATCTGTTTGGGTGTTCCGTATCTACGCAATATTTCCTCTACTAGGATTCGCTATTGTTCTGGCTTTTTGATTCTGTATTGCGAATGCTTCCGGGAATTTTGATAAATAACTGTTCACTACTAATATGTAAATTATTCCATCGTTGTTTCGGCGTAATGGTCCTACTACATCCATTGCGTTCATTGTCATGGTTCTGGTGAATGGCATTGGCTTTACGGTGCTTTCAATTTACTTTCCTGTGCTTTTTCTGGTTGCACATATCAGACAATTCTTATCCATCCTTTTACGGTCCTCTCCGATATTGGCCAAATAATATTTTTGACGCCAGTCTTGGCTTCTGTCTTTTTTGCTGGACATGTGTCCTCCAAGTTTTCCATCGTGATATTGCATCAATACCTCTTTCGTCTACTTTCTGGTAACACATGAGTCGTTTTTCGCCATCCATTAATAGTAACCATCCCTTCTCATGGTATATCCGGTGTCTGTGTTTTTCCAATGTGCTTCTTTTATTTACTGTTGTTTGTCGAAAATTTTCATATCGTATCGTTTAGATTCAATTTATTGTTTTTTAGCTCTCTCGTCTTCTTCTGCTCATTTCCCAGTTTTGTGAAATCGATATCCTCTGCGATGATCATGCATATTCGGTCTTACATGTGATCCTTAGTTCCCCAATCAAATCTTGACATGCAATCTGCGTTGGCGTCGGCGTTTCTGAATTTGAACTTAATGTACGGTGAGTATTCTTGCAACTGCATCGCCATCTCATTTAATCTACTCGAGGCTTCTTTGTGTTGTCCCAACATACCAATGGTTGATGATCTGAGTGATTATATCTCGTGACCCCATAATATATTTGAAATGTTTAATAGCTTGGATTTTGTAATAGCTTCTCTCTCGTCACGAGTAAATTTCTTTTCAGTTTCTTGAAACGTTCGATATAATATCCAATAACTCGTTTCTCCTTTCTCGGTCATCCATTGTCCTCAGATGCTCCAGATGCATATCCACTTGCGTCTGTTTGCTACGAAAAAACGGTTTCTTAAATCTGGGTGTACGAGTATTGTGCTGATATCAGTTTATCTCTGAGTGTTTTCAAAGGCTGTTTGTGTCCTCTTCCATATATGGGGTATCTTTTTGGTTAACTCTTGTATGGGTTTCGCGATGGTCGCATAAATTCTTGATGAACTTTCGATAATAATCCACATAAGCCTAAGAATTCTTGCACTTGCGGTGACTGCTTGGTGCAGGCAATTCCTTTTATCTTTCTATGTTTCTTGGATCGGGTTCTTTATTTCGCCGACACAATGTGTCCTAAGAAGGTGACTTTTCTTTGCCAATCGGCATTTTGATGGTTTCATTTAATTTCCATGTCTCAGTCGAACGAATTACATTACGGATATCTTAAATGTTGCCGAAGGTTGCTAGAAATTAATAAGTATCAATATATACCCATACATTGTTTAATGCGTGAGTTACGAAATTCATACATCCTGGAATGAAGCTGGTGCGTTGGGTTAGTCCAAAAGGCATTTTCTTGAATTGGTATAGTCTTTTTCAATTGTAAAAGCCAGTTTTTCTCTGTCCTCTTCTTTGATTTATTTGCCAATAACCACTTTTTAAAATCTAGCGATGTAAAAATAAGCCTGCTCCGTGTAACGTTTGTAACTTTCGTTTATATCGGTACGGGTATGTATTCCGTTTGTTACTCTGCGTTGAGTCGTCGAATAATCTATACAGAACCGTGTGGTTCCGTCTTTCTTCCTTTTCCATGACACTGGGGAATTGCCAATTGGCGGCAACTTGGTTCGATTACTCTCGCTAATAACATCTTTGCACTTCTTTTTCTGCTTCTGATTTTTGAGCTTCTGCCATCGATATGGTCGTAGTGTTAAGGGGTTAACATCTGTTATGGTATTGTATGTTGCGTTACATCGCTTGTACGCGAGATCTAAGTCAGATGCTTGGCAAATATATCCTTAAATTCCGTTAGCAGTTTGTAGTTTTGCCTTTTTCGTTTCGTTTAGTAGATAGACTGTCAATATCATATTCCTTCCTCAGTTTCCTTCAGTTTTTGCTGTTGGATATTATATTACATAGGTGTTAATTTTCCAATCGTATATATACGATGACTTTGTCTTCCTCATCGAAATTTGTAATATTGATCGGAATTTCAACACTGTTACGTTTACGTATCTTATCTCTCTGGCTAATAGCAGTTCTCTCCTTTTCTCAAATTTGTGATTAGGTCGATGAAACCATTTCACCTCTAGTTTCCTCGTTTACTTTTAGTAACAAATCTTTGTGTGCGCCCTGGCACTAACTATTTTCTCTGAGCACTTACTTCCTGATTTCAGCATACATATCGTCCCGGTTTTGTCCTCAGCTCCATGATCAATCTATTTTATCTCTTTTAATATAATCTGGCTGAGATCTTTCAATTTACAGTCTGCTGCTTCAATCTCTGATGACTGCTAAATACGTATTGATTTTTTACATTTTTATAATTCAATATTGACCAGATTTTTCCGATGACTGCGCCGATTCTTACTGCATGTTATCACATCCATGTTGGCTCTTTATACATGGTCCAATCTTCCGGGTAATTTTATCATTTTTATAGCGAAAATGTTTGCTCCGGTATCGATCATGCTTTTATTTCCACCACATTTATTTCCTATGGGTACTGTTAGTGTTGGTCCGCTAATGTTTGTAACATAGCTATAGTTCGAGTTTCTGGAATCCTGATCACACTTCTTGATCTTTGCTGGTTCTTGGCAGCTAAGTCCTGCCCAATTTGGTTCGTAATGGAATGATATATGTTTCGTAGTGTTGTTGGTCTTGGTATCGGACATGTCTCTCTACCGGTGGTTTCTCTCCTACTGATATGCTGCCTTTCTTATATATATAATTCATGATACTGGTGGTGATTGATAATAATGTCCACTAATGTCTTGTTTTTCGATTTCCCATTTAGTTTGCTCTTGAGTTAGCCATCTGCGTTCACTTGGTTCTCATCATTGCGGCTGTTATTAACTTATATCATCTCTGAAATTTTATCCATCGTTTCGTTACTCGTTTTTTGTCGCTTCATTCTGGTTTTCTCGGCTTCTAAATTCATTATCCGCTTAAATTTCGTCCAACTTCTTCATCGGTACGTTCATTTTCGTTAGAAATCCTACTAGTTCTTTTATCTTGTGAAATATCTTTTGAGTGTCCATGTAAATACCATTGTCTTTGCTAAAAACGGTAAGAATCAATTGCCATTTTCAGTTATTTTTTCTCTCCTCTTTGTAATATCGAAACACGCTAACTTTGTGTTTATGATTACTCTTACGATTGAATAATGAGGATATTCTAAAATTCTGCCATCATCTGTCCGAAGATTAAGATCTTCCCCACATGCTTTCATCATATTTGCTGTAGGTGTTTGAAAATGGTCTGGTGATAGTAACAATTCGTAGTTGGGTTTCTCTCCATAGTTGTTACAGACTCCCGTTATAGTTTTACAATGTTAAGATAATTGCTTGCCTTGTGCTGGAATATAAATGTTCTCTGGCTCGTTCCAGGTCTTTCGTTTGGTATATTCCACTTTGGATATATCAACTGGTATGAATTCTGGCTTTCGGGCTGCCTTCTGTTATCAGAATATTTTTGGTGGTGCTAACTATTACTTCGGGTTGGAATTGCAACAACTTCCATCTCTTTTATTTCAAATAAGCGGTCCATAACATTACTGCAGCTGAACATGTTGGTACAAATTTTCTGGATTTATCATCCTTGTTACGGTTGAGGATCTGATTTTTTCCTTTAATGCATTAATCTCTAATTCGTATTATTTATGGCATTATATTCCTCGGAATTGTTGAATTCTCTGGCAAGTTTCGGCAATTGTCTTTTCGCATTATACGTATACATACTTCTCCAACAATTCTTCCAAATATCCTCTTTGGAGTGGTAATAATGGAATTGCTTATCCGGATTTGTGATTGGCCATTGCCAATTTGTTTTTAATTTTCTCTGTTTGGAGGAATATACAATAATTTTACTAAATCCGTATATAAATTTTCTCTGTTGAGCCATCCTTATGATATAGAAATCCATCTGTTATTAATGTAACAGATATAATTTAAACATCTTGGGTCTATAATTTGCGCTTTTTGCGTTTGGTATTGGCTGTTCGGATAAGAATATTCCTTATAATTAGTACTGGCTACCATTTCGTCACATTACTTCAGACATTCGCCCTTTATAAATCTCATTCCGATGTGGTATCAGTTGATAATTACTACCGTGGGGCGTGACCTCCGATTCGATAGTTGTGGTTATCAGTTGGTTTTTCCGATTCCTTTTCCGGTCTCCGTATTTCATATCTAAGACGCGCTCCTTTTGCGTGTTAGTTTCTGTTTTCTCTGTGCACCTTATCCTTGCACTTCATCAAATATTGCGCTTTTCAATAAGGTGAGTCTACAAGTTTCTGGGTATCGGCGTGATATAGATCGTTGACATTCCGTATTGCATGATCTATCTGTTGCTAGAACATTGAGGGGTACTTTTTCTTGCTGCGTGTCTGAATAAAATATCCTTGATATTTCTCTCCTCCAACTTTACTTTGATACTTTCAATTATTACTACTCACTTTCTTTGACTAGGTGATTTCAATAGGGTGTACTCTCCTCCTTGCATGTTCGTCTCCAGCCGTTATCTTCCGCACGTATACTCGGGTAGTTTTTAATCTTTCCCCTCTTTACTTCGGGGCTGCTATACAATTCACTCTTTCAGCTTATTGCGGATTCGTCCTTCGTTGATCCCTTCCTTCACATTCGGCTCCGCGTTAACGAAACCATGTTGTTTCCGTTCAGCTTCTCTATAATGTTTGAGTGTGAGTGATGTCCGCAATGAAAATGCTAACAAATCCTTGTTCTGAACATTCTCCTGATTTTCCGTTTTATAAAGTCTACCTTTGATATACATTAATACGATACTGCTGTGCTCTGGAATGAAGTTGGTGCATTGGTTAGTCAAAGGCATTTTCTTGAATTGCGCTATATCTTTTCACGATAGTTAAAGCAGTTTCTCTCTGTCCTTCTTTGATTTTAATTTGCCAATAACCCTTTTAAATCTACGTGTGAATAGGCTGCTCCGTGTCGTTTGTGTACATTCGTTTATATCCGGTAAGGGTAGTTTATTGCCGTTTTGTACTGCGTTGAGTCGTCGATATCTATTACAGAACCGTGTGTTCCGTCTTTCTTCTTTGACCATGACCACTGGGCTTGCCATGGCGAGCAGCTTGGTTCGGATTACTCCGGTTCACATCTTTTTGCACTTCTTTTTCTGCTTCTGATTTTTGAGCTTCTGCCATCGTATGGCCGTTAGTGTTTTGGGGTATCGTTGTTAGTTGGTATCGTTGTTGCGTTACGTCGCTGTACCGGTCTCAGTCAGGTGCTGCAAAGTATTCTTTTAAACATTTGCATTTTGAGGTTCTTTCTCGTTTTTCGTTTATAGACTGACTGGTCATGTCCATTGTTCTTCCTCAGTCGCGGTTTTTGTTGTTGGTGAGTCAATGCGTCCACATTGGGTTAGCTTTCCCGTCTTTTCGTTTTCGTAAATGACTTTTCTTCTTCATGCGAAATTTGTAATATTGATCGGGTTTCACTTTATCGATTTAGTATTTACTAATCCTCTGGCTAATGCAGTTCTTTCTTTTTTCTCGATTTGTGATTAGGTTCGAAAATCATTACTCTACGTTTCTTCGATTCACTTTTACGTACATCATTTGTGTGCGCCTGGGCACTACTATTTCTCTGGATTCTTATTCTGATTCAGCATGCATTGTCCGGTTTTATCTCTCAACCTCCTTGCATCCTAGATCTATATTATTCTCTTTTGGTTAGTTTATTCTGGCATGGAGATCTGTTCCAATTATACATCTGCACTCAATCTTCCTGATACTGCTAGATACGTATTGATTTTCACTTTTTTATTACTCGTTTAGTACGTTTCCTTTCTACATCTGCCATAGTTGAGTCTGGGTATGCTTTCTTGATAGATCCATTTCTGCGTGATTCTGCTCCTTTTAGCATAATCCATTGGCGATTTTTCCGCTTTTTTCTATTCTCATTCACCCTTTTCCTTCGACCATTCTGGCATTATCTCTCTGATAGCTTTTACTTTATTATCATCTGTCTCACATTATCTTGTTGGTCGCATTTAGCGTCTTTTTGGTTTCATCCGGTTTAGGCTTCCTCTACGGGTTTATTTGCTGTCGCTTCTAGTTTTCGACTATCGTTAGTCCGTAGTTATACTCAGTTGTTGGTTTGTGACTCTAGTTATGGCATTCCTCGATCTCTGGTTCTTTTGTTATTGTTCTGGTATCGCTTTACATCTACTCCGTTCACGTCATAGGTCTGTGAGTTGGTTATTTGACCAAGTTTTATCGCGCATTATTCTCGTTTACGTACATTATTCTCATTAAGGTCTTACCACATCTTTGTTATTTTCTGGCTACTCTGGGATTAAATTTCTGCGTTGCAATTATTCCCAGTTCCAACTTGAAAATTTGCTCACGTACGTCTCGCTTTTTCATGTAATTCTTTGTAGCTCTCTTGATAAATCTTTAATATTTCATACTGCCGTTTTTCCAGATCTCCTGCTGCTCTTTGAACCCTGATTAATTAATCGTCGATTTCCATCCTACTTGCGATATCGGTGGTTTGATATTCCAAGTCTACTCGGCATGTTCTTTCTCTGCGTACATTATTTGAATGGACTCTTTTTGTTGTGAGTTATTGACCTCTCTATAGCCATAAGGCATAGATTTAATATATCTATCCAAATCCTTTTGGTGTCTGCTTACAATAAATTGACATCATTTCTATTAATATCCGTTAAATCGTTCGGTTTGACCATTGTGGTTCTGCGGGTGGTACGGTGCATGTTTCAGCTCGCATTCTGAGTATTCGTTACTTCTTCTTTGATTTCGCTCATAAAGTTGGTTCCCTTGTCAGTTAGGAATTGTTTGGGGGTTCCGTATCTACAAGCATATTTCTTTACTAGGATTCTCGCTATTGTTTCTGGCTTTTTGATTGGTATTGCGCATGTTCCAGGGAATTTTGCTAATATCTGTTCACTACTAATATGTAATATTCCATCGTTGGTTTCGGGTATGGTTCCTCCTGCATCCATTGCGATCATTTGTCATGGGTTCTTGGTGGAATTGCAGTTGGTATTACGGTGGCTTTCATTTCTTTCCTGTGCTTTTTGGTGTGCACATATCCGACAATTCTTTATCCTCTTACCGTCCTCTCGAATTTTGGGCCGAATATATTTTGACGCGTCTTGTTCTGTCTTTTTTGCCTGACATGTTGTCCTCCAGGATTTCATCGTGATATGCATCAATACCTCTTTTGTCTACTTTCTGGTAACACTGAGTCGTTTTTGCCATCTCTAATGTACCATCCCTTCTCCATGGATATATCGGCTGTCTGTTGCTTTTTCCATGTGCTCTTTTAGATTACTGTTGTTGTCGAAGATTTTTATGTTGTTTCTATGAATGCATTATTGTTTTTAGGCTCCTCGTCTCTTCTGCTCATTTCTCGTCTTTGTGAATGCGTTAATTTCCTCATGCGATGATCATGCATATTCGTCTGTACATCGTGATCCATTAGTTCCTCAAATACCAATCTTGACATGCAATCTGCGTTGGTCGCTTTTCTGATTTTGAATTTGATGTACGGTGAGTATTCTTGACTGCATCGCCATCTCTTAATCTACTCGAGCTTCTTGTGTTGTCCACCATTCCAATGGTTGTGATCTGTAGTGACTATTATATCTCGCGTGCCCATATAAATATTTGATGTTTAATAGCTTGGATTATTTGCAATGCTTTCTTCTCTCGGTCACGAGTATTCTTTCATGTTTCTTTGAAATTCGACATATTATATCCATATCGTTCTTTTCTTGTCATCCGCATTTCTAGGACTGCTCAGCTGCCTTTCCAACTTGCGTTCTTGTGTTAACAAAACAGTTTCTTAATTGCGGTGTGTACGAGGTATTGGTGTGATATAGTTTATCCTGCAGTGTTTCAAGGGCTGTTTGTGTTCCTTTCCCATCTAAATGGGGTATCTTTTTGGTTAACTCTTGTTTGGGATTCGCATTGGTGCTTATTTTGATGATTTCGATGATATCACATAGCCTAAGAATTCTTGCACTTGCGTGACTATGTCTTTGGTGCGGGCCAATTCTTTTATACTTTTCTTATGTTTCTTGGATCGGGCTTTCTTTACCTTTCGCGACACAATGATGTCCTAGGAAGGTTGACTTTTTTTTGCCATCGGCAGTTGATTTTCATTTTCAATTCATTGTCTCAGTCGACGATCATTGGATATCTATTTAAATGTTTGCTCGCAGGTGCTAGAATAACTTAATATCATTCAATACTATACCATACATTGTTAATGCCCGTGAGTCGAATTCCTACATTCTAGGCAATGAAGCTGGTGCGTGGTTGTCCAAAGGGCATTTTCTTGAATTGGTATAAAGTCTTTTCCAATTGTAAAAGCAAGTTCTTTTCTCTGTCCTCTTCTTTGACTTTTATTTTGCCATAACCACTTTTTAAATCTAGCGATGTAAATAAGCTGCTCCGTGTAACGTTTGTAAGCATTTCTTTATATCGGTAACGGTATTGTATTCCGTGTTGTTACTGCTTGAGTCGTCGATAATCTTACAGAACCGTTGTGTTCGTTTTCTTCTTACCATGACCACTGGGATTGCCATGGCGGCACTTGGTTCGATTACTCCTAGGCTAACATCTTTGCAATTCTTTTTCTGCTTCTGATTTTTTGAGCTTTGCAATCGATATGGTCCGTAGTGTTATTGGGGTATCACTCTTTAATTGTTCTATAGGTATGTTGCGGTACATCGCTTGTACCCGAGATCTAGTCAGATTGCTGCAATATTCCTTAATTCGTTAGCAGTTTGTGTGTTTGCCTTTTTTCGGTTCGTTGTAGCTGACTGTCAATAGTCCATAATTCTTCCTCAGTTCTCAGTTTTGCTGTTGAAGTTCGATTCCATCATCGGTGTTAATTTTCCCATCGTTCGTGTTCTTCATAAGGGACTTTGTCTTCCTCATCGAAATTTGTATATTTGATCGATTTCACTGTTATGTTTTACGTTACTATCTCTCTGGTAATGGCAGGTTCTCCTCTTTCTCAAATTTTGTGATTAGTCGAAACCATTTACTCTAGTTTCCTCGTTTACTTTTAGTTAACAAATCATTATGTGTTGCAGCACCTGGCACTCGATTTTCTCTGCAGCTCGTTACTTTCTGATTTTCAGCATCCATATTCGTCCGGTTTTATCTCTCAGCTCCCATGTGTCTAGATCTATTATTATCTCTTTTACTTTCTGGCATGAGATCTGTTCCATTATACAGTCTGCCGCCTCATGCTCTGATGACTGCTAAATACTTATTTGATTTTACATTTTTTATTCCATTACTTGACCAGATTTTTCCGAGACTGCGAGCCGGATTCTTTACTGCATGTTATCACATCCATGTTTAGGCTTCTCTATACATGGTCACAATTCTTCGGGTATATTTTATCAATTTTTATAGCTTGAAATGTTTGCTCGGTATCGATCATTGTTTTATTTCCACCCCATTTATTTCTATGGGTATTGTTGTGTTGTCCAGCTAATTGTTGTTTAACATGCTATAGTTCGGTTCTGTATCCTGATCCACATTCTTGATCTTGGCTGGTTCTTGGCACTGTTCTGCCATTTGGTTCGTTATGGAATCGGATATATGTTTGCTGTGTTGTTGGTCTTTGGTATAGGTACATGTCTCTTACCGGTGCGTTTCGTTCTATGATCGATGCGTGCTTTTCTTTAGCATCATTATGGTGGTGGATGGATTATAATGTCTCTATTTGCTTTCGTTTTCCATTGTTTAAGGTTGCTCTTGAGTTCAGCATCTGCCGTTCCCCTTGGTTTATCATGTCGCTGTTCATACTACTATCACATTCTGAAATTTATCCATCGTTTCCAGTTACTGTTTTTCTGTCGCTTCTTCTGGTTTTCCGGTTCTAATCTCATTTATCGCTTAATTTCCGTCCAACTTCATTCATCGTTACCGTTCATTTTCGTTAGAATTGCCTACTAGTCGTTTTTATCTTGTGAATATCTCTTTGATGTGTCCATGCAATACCATTGTCTTTGCTAAAACGGTAAGAATTCCCAATTGCCATTTTCCAGTTGCTTTTTCTCTCTCTGTTGTGATATCGAAAACCGCTAACATTGTGTGTTTATGATTCTCTTCGATTTGATAACTGAGGGTTATCCTAAATTCCTGCATCATCTGTCCGGAAGATTAAGAATGCTTGCCCAATGGCTTTTATATTGCTGTAGCTGTTGAAAATGATCTGGTGAGTAATAACAATTCGTAGTTGGGTTTCTCTCCATAGTTGTTACCTCCGTTATCGTCAACAATATTAGATATATAGCTTTCCTTTGTGCTGGAAATAATAGGATTCTTCTGGGTTCGGTTTCAGGTCTTTCGTTTGGTTATATTCCCTTTGTGATTATCAACTGTTATTCTGCCTTCGGGCTGGCCAATTTCTGTTAGTCCGATTTTTTTGGTGGTTGCTGACTTTACATCGGGTTGGAAATTTGCAACAACTTCCACTGCTTTATTAATAACAGGGTCATATAATTCTGCAGCTTGAAATGTTGGGTAAAATTTTCTGTTATTCATCCTTGCTTTACTGGTTGAGCGATATGACTTTCCTATTATTGCCTTATCCTAATCGTTTATGCATTTATCTGTCGGAAATTGTTGAATTCTCTGCAGTTTCGCAATTGTTTCTTTGGTGTCGCATTAATAATACGATATACATAACTTCTCAACAATTCTTCCAAAATATCCCTCTTGGAGTGGTAATCATGGAATTGCATTATCGATTGTGGATTGCCATTGCTAATTTTGTTTTTAATATTTCTCTGTTTAAGATACAATCATTTTTAACTAAATCGTAGTATATTTTCTCTGTTTGATTGGCCTTCCTTTATGATAAAGAAGTCCATCTTTGTTTATTTATGTCAGATATAATTTTACATTTTGGGTCTATTTGCGCTTTTGCGTTTGTATTGCTGTTTCGCGATCAGAATATTCTTTATAATTGTACTGGTACCATTTCGTCACATGTGACTCACCATTCGCCCTTTTTTATAAATCTCATTCGATGTAGGTATCAGTTGATATTACTACCGTTGGCGTGACCTCGATCCGATAGTTTGTGGTCTATCGTTGGTTTTCCGATTCTTCCGGTTCCCGTATTTCATCTAACGCGGTCTTTGCGTGTTAGTTTCGGTTTCTCTGTGCACTTGTCCTTGCACTTCATCAATTTGCGCTTTCAATAGGTGTCTAAAGTTCATGGGTATGCGTGATTTACGATCGTTGACATTCCGTATTGCATGATTCTATCTTGTTGCTAGCATTGAGGTACTTTTCACTTGCATTGCGTGTCTGGATCAAAATATCCTGGATATTTCTCCGAAACTTACTTGATAAACTTTTCAATTTTACTACTACCTCCTTTGACTTAGTTGATTTTCAATAGTGGACTGTACTCTCCTCCTTGGGGGCATGTTCGTCTACAAGCTTATTCTTCCCGCAGCGTATTACTCGGTAGTTGTATCTTTCCTTCTTCGGGCGCTACATTCACTTTTCCAGCTATTGCGGCGATGCGTTCTGGTCGTGATCCTTCTTCACATTCGCTCCCGCGTACCGACCACTGTTGTTCGTTCCAGCTTCCTATAATTGTTGGTGTGGTGACGTGTCCGCAATTGAAATCGCTACAATTTTCGTTGTTACTGAACATCCTTGAATTTCCTTTAGTAAAGTCTACCTCTTGCATACATTATACGATACTGTGTTGCCGTTGTCGTAACTTTACCGGGGTTTTGCGCTTTGCCACTCTTTCGTTATCTTTCAGTGGGGTATTTATCACATCTTTATGTTGTCACATCAGTTACTACAAACGCTTCTACCCTTATCACGCAATCATCCTATGAGTATTGTCCGGTGTTATCGTTTCATTTCCCTTTTCTAGCTGATTTTTGGGTCGGCTTCTGCATTTAATCGTTGTTTCGAATTCCGTTAATATCTTGTTAATTTTGTCCTGCATCATCTCGGATTGTTGATTCATCACTTTACTTTACCAGACTTTATACAAGTTGCATTCACCTTGATAAGAGTGAATGTTCGATTACCTTCCTGCTTAATATCTGTTGATTGCCAATTCATATTCCGTTTGGTTATATCTTGGGGTTCGCTTTTCTTGTTATTACTTCGTATTATACATTAGGTAGGCCCATTCCTAGCCAAATATCCTATTTTGGGTATCGGATCGGTTTCGGTTAGTGTGGGTTATTATCAACCAGTACTTGCTCTGGATCTCTGGTTGTGTTTCCCGACCTTGTTGTCCATGATTTTATTTATTATTGCTTTATTGTGCCCAAAGCTGTTTTGTTCTGCTCCGTTATTGAGTTTTTTAATTTCTTTTTAATTTCCGGATTTGCTAGTCCCACGATGTCAGTTATTATCTATTGATCCATTTTTCCCTTGTTCTTGGCCTTTCAGTTTCTTGGTAACTGCTTCGTACTTGACTAGGCTTGTTCAATTTCGTTGTCAATTGATTCCATCTGCATGTTCTTTAGTTTTTTCTTTTGGAGCTGGACTTATCAATTTTTTGGTCGTCCTCTGGATTTTCTTTTCCATTGTGTACCGTTTTCTTTTCGTTTGGGTTGTTCGGTCTGCGTTTTTTGCGATTCGTTGTAGTCCTCGTTCATTCTATCCGAGTTTCCATTCGTCTCGGTCGAGCTTCGGCGTCTTCTCTCTTCTTTTTGTATTTTCCTCTTCGGTAATCTGGCTCTATGCATTTCGTGGCTGTCTTTTGACACATATTAGTTTCTGGTTTGCAATCTGTTATATATCATCTTCGTTTTCTGTCATTGAACAAATCTCTTGATTCGGTATTCTCCGGGTGTTTTTCGTCAAATATCATTCTGTCATTATATCTCTTCCTCTCCTGTTGTGTGTACGAGTTGACGTTCATCTGCTGCAGGTGGAACTTCTGGCGTATTTAGGGATCTCTTGTCGCCCTATTGGATATGACGTTTTCGGTTTTGATTCTCTTTTGTTCGTTCTCATACCCGCGATTCTTTGGCTACTGTTATGACATTTATTAAATCCAATTTGCAGGTTGGCGTACTCCGATTTCGAGATGTCAGTATGATCGTCCTTGGTCATGTAATGAGAAGTGGCGGTTCATACGCGGTATTTTTTTTCATTCCCTCAACTTTGGCAGTGATATAAATTCTCTTTCGATTGGTTCGAAATTTGGGTTCATATTTCTTAACTACTTCTCTTCGTTTCGGCTGCCCTTCAGTGGTTTCATTTTCGGGATATTTCTCGGATGTTTTCTGGTACACCGGCTACATTCTCGATACTCCCTCTATTAGATTCCTTTTATATTTCGCAGATTCTCTACTTCTGCTACAAGAATCGTATCCAATTTGTAAAATCCTGTTACGTTGTCTTTGATTCTTTGCTCGGTTCTTAGTATCGCTGTCAACTCTCTACATTTTTGCGGTTTCCGGTAATCGTTGCTATCCTGCCCACAGATCGTCTATATCTGTTGGGCAAACTATTTTATTGCCTGGATTCGTTTTTTTCGAGTACACTGATCTCGCGGTCTCGCTTGTTCTTGTTGGGATTCGTAATTTCTTCTCGTTACTGTTTTTCTACTTCGATGTAATTATATCTCGTTTCATCTTTTACGATTGAGGTGTTACAGATATTTTCACAGAATTGTGGTACTCTCCTGCTTAATTTTCAGTGGATTTTGGCTTTGGCCTTCTCATAGATCTTGAGGTCTACTCCAATTTTCGCTGTTGTCGCTCTTCCATTTTCCGGGTTTAGCGATTGAAATCGTTGACCTTTCGGATTAAATGGATTCTAATTTGCCGTCATATTCTTTGCTCCTTGCTAATAGGAAGTACGAGTGATGAGATATTTCCTTTTCCGACCCTCTCGCGATTTTGGGTATACTCTCCAATTTCAACGGTTATCTCCGTTTCTGTATAGAATTGATGACTTGTGATACCGAGATTTTCTCTTCTTCGGCGATTTTACTTTCGGCATCCACCTATCTTCCATGTGTATTGGGGCTGTCGGAGCTTATCATTTATTTTCCTTCGTCTTCCTTTGGTTGCCATTCCATTTCGTTTATCATTTCTTGGTACGGATAATTCTTCATTGGCTCATCTTAGATATTAACTCAAGGGTGTTTATTGGTGCCTCTTCTGCGCTTCCCTGGTTATATATTTTCCATTTTGGTTCAGTTTCTCCATTTTCCATTTCCACTCCTCTGTTTTTTCATCATACACTTTTTCCTGGTGTTGATCGGCTCGCTTAATTCTCCTATAGTTTGAATTTTGTACTCAACTTTGCATCTTGTTCCATAACTAGGGTGGTTAGTATTTGATCCATTTTTCTTTCATTTCCTCTGAATTCTTGGATCTGTGGTTCCATTTTTGTTGCTATTTTCCTCTCTGGTTTCACTTCCATGGCGTATGATATTAATGTTTGTCCGTCTTTCCCATATACTAATCGTATATTCGGGTTCGTTCTCGCGGCACTTATTTGTGTCTTTGTGGATCTTTTTGCACGTCGTTCACCATTCGTCGTCACTACTTTCGATTTTGGTTGTTATTTCTCGGTTTATCCGTCGGTATAATTCGTGCATTTGACTTCGGGATTCTACCAATATTTCTTTTATTTCATCATTTGGTAGCTTTATTCTTATCTTTATTGGTTCCATTCCTCAATATCTCTTTGCATGCTCTCCACTATTTGTGCTATAAGTCATCCGTTCTCTCGTTGTCATCTCTAAGTTGTTTCGTACAAGCTTTACAAATATTTTCATTGAGATTCGGTCTGTAATGATAATCGTTAATATATTTCTAGCCTGGTCTATTGCTGTTCTGTCATTTTAATCTGGTTTTGTCTCATTATCTTTTGTCTCTCTTTTTCTAATCCAGGTTTTATTTCTTTGTTGTACAATATTTGTATTTTCTGCCATATTTCTGTTGTCGTTTCTTCAGTTTCATTTTTGTTTAACGTTACCACATTTATTCCTTTTGGCCATATTAGAGCATCCGCGAGGTGTATATCTCGCTTTATTTTCCTTCCTTGATAATATAAAGGTCTATTTTTATAACTGGGTCCTAGCTTTTTCACTACCCAATCATACAACTCGTTTGTGCTTTCGCCTCTTGTTGCTATTATTTGTCTTGGTATCTCTGGAAAATCAATAATTACCTGATACTCTTCTCTATCATATTCTTTCAAATTCTCTTGGTACTTTTTTATCATATCTTTCCATGATGCCGTAAATGTACCATTATCCTGTTGATATCCTTTCGCAATTAATTTCATTATTCTGCTGTATGCGGTTGTATCTCTGAGGTTTAGGAACATTTGGTTTCGATCTACTTCTTCCACAATCTCGTTGATTTCTTTTAATATCTCAGTTTCGTCTTCTCTTGGCACGTTTGTTTCCATTTCTTCTAATTCGGATTTTGATTCATCTTTATATGGTTTATTTTCCTCGCATGATTGAAATATTTCTCCACCCAGACTGCTTATCTCGCTTTCATCCTCATCTGTTTGATCGTCTGGTATTTGTCTCAACATATTGATATGTAGTTGTTCCTCCTCTTTCATTATCTTTGTTGGCCCTTTTTGTTTGGAACCATATCTCTTTTATTCTGTTCTTAATTTGCACTTCACTCCACGTGGGCTTTTCTTTTCTGATTCTTGTTTCTATTTTTTGTAGCAGTATCCTCTGGATTCGATTTTTTGTTATTATTGGTTCTGATCTCTTTTCTTTTCCTTGTGGCGTTGATGCTTCTTGCTCGTCTTTTTGTAGTTCTAGTTTTGGCTCCTCCATTTCTTGAGATAGCACTTTCTTTGCCAGCACTTCTATTCTTTGGTCTAGTGCTTGTTCTTGTTCTAGATGTTTTAACGCTCCGTCTATTTTTAATATTAGTGCCTTCTTTCTAAGTTCCGCTTTCTCTTGTTTCAGGATTGCTTCTTTTTCTTTTAATTGATCCTCCTCTTGTTCTAAAGCTTCCTCTTGCTTTATTTTCTCGAGTGTACTCTCTGTCTTTTGTGTCATAATTTCTTTTTCGAGTTCATTTATCTCGTACACTAATGTTTCCTTGTTTTGATCCTCCGTTATCCTCATTTCTGCTCGTTTAATCTCTTGAGTTTCCTGTTTATTCGGTTTCTCCATTATCGTTTCTTTTAACTGTCGACGTCTTTGTTTTTCCTCCTCTGTAAATTCTTTGATGGCCTCTATTTTCTCCATCGTATTTTAATTCAACTGCTTTCTCGATATCAGTTATCATATTTCCTCCCCCTTCGTTCTCAACACACTGCTCCGCAGTGTGAGTTTCATCTGGAATTTCCATTCTCATCATATTAATTCTTTTCGGGGTTTGTTTTCGATTTTCCCATCTTTGCTGGATTTCTTGGGCTTCCTCTGTTTGTAGTCTTTGCCATTCAGCTTGTTGTTGCTCTTGATATTCTCTAGTTCTCAGCTCTTGAATCTCCTCATTACCTCTCATTACGTTGATTCGTTGCTGTTGTATATTGGTGGGCATCTGTTGCATCATCTCCTTTAATTCCATGGGCATTCGTTGTAGTGTTTCTCGTAGCATGTCTATCTCTTGCATCACGTTAATTTGTGGATTTCCCATAGAGTTATTTAATCTTGATTGGTTTGGTTCTCTTCTTATGTTACATTGCCTTGCGAAATGTCCTTGTTGTCCACAATTGTAACATGCTTTGTTATTGGGTTGTCTACATATTTTCTCAGTATGCCCTCGTCTACCACATTTTTGACAAGTGTAATTTCGGAAACAATTCTCTGACCGATGTCCTATTCTTTGGCATATGGAGCATTTTTCATTTGTATTTGGATTGTTCCTGAAATTATTATTATAACTTACTTGGTTATTACCTCTATCCTCCGGATTTCTCGTTGCTGGTGGCTTGAACATCTGCTGTGCTCTTGAAATGAATTGATTCATGGCTGGATTGGTATTGTTGTTTTGATTGTTGGCATTAACTGTTGATGTTGTTGGTTCCGTGGCCAAGACTGCCACTTGATATCCCAGTCCTAGATGGGCTTCGCATCTGTTTGCGATTGCTACTGCTTTATCTAATGTTTCTGGTGCCAAGCATCCAAGGTTGGCTCGTATGTCTTCCCTCTTGATTCCTCTTATGAAGACGTCTACCATTTTATCTTCGGGCAAATCATGTTCTCCGAAGGCTTCTTTACACAGTTTCTTTAATTCACATGCGTACACTGCATTTGATTCATCTCGTCTTTGTTTTCGATGTAGGAAGTCCAATATCTTCCTATTCCCCTTTTTCTCTATTCCGAATATCTTTATTAAAAACTCTTTAATTTCTGTCCATGTTGTCAATTTCGTATCGTCTCTCGCTTCCTCTACGAATACATCTTGTGCGCTCCCTTTCAAATACAAGGGTAGTCGCTCTTTTACCTTTTGATCTGTCCAGTGACAGATATTTTTATACACTTCAAATTCCTTTATAAATGTATCCAATTTGTTGAGACTACCGTCGAACGGTTCTCCTCTAAACTTTTCTCTGAACTCTCCTACTATTGCATTGTTGTTATTTAACATTGCATTTGCATCCGGAATTGAAGTCATGTTGGAATTTGTGGAATTTGCCATGTTTGAGTTAATGTTTAAGTTTTTTAGTCTCTCTTCCTCGTTCTCTGCTTCTATTATTGGCAACCGGTTTTCTATATCGTTTATTTCGTTTTCTTCGCTACTGTTGAATTCAACGTCGGTTAATCCACTATCTGTGCCGGTTCCTGTCGCTGCTGTAATTGATACTCCGGTTTTGGCACTTCTACCGTTGCGAATTTTTTTCTTTTCTTCCGCTTTTAATAAACTTTTTTCTCTATTCTCTTGGCTTTTGCTTCTTGTGCGGTTGCTGATGCTATCAATGTTTACGGTTATTCGTCTGCTTGACTGGTTTCTCTTCTCTTGCTTTGGTTGCTTTGAAACTTCTGGTTGCTTATCTGCTTGTAACTACTCTGACGTTTATTCCAAAATCTTTTCTGCTCGTTTATTCAAATTCCTTTGTTATCACTTTGCTTTGTCGTTTGCTCTGAAATATTTTCTCCTTTGCTTTGCTTTGTACTTGACTTGGATTGCTTTGCTTGACTATCGATTCCTAAAAATAAATAACACTCCAATATTCTATACTCTATACTAATTTCTCCTCCGTTTACCATACTATATATGTTATCATCCCCTGTTCGCATTTATCGTGGTGGTCTTCTTTATCTGACTCACCCCCCTCATTTTAAGTCCATTTTTAATTATCTATACCTCGTAATAATTATCTATTAATCTCGTATCAATTATCTATATAGTCTTATCAGTTATCTATATAGTCGTATCAATTATCTATATCATAATATCAATAATCATCATACTCATACTTTCATTCATTCCATTAATTGTTTTTCCTATGTCCCCCAAAAAATTCGTTTACTTAATCCTCAATCGCTGGCGCTCTATGCTCTCTATGATTTCCGTTGGCTCTTCGGCCTTCGGTTTTAACTCTTTTATTGGTCATCTGTGACCTTAATATCTATTCATAATCATTTTTCATCTTTACTCCTATCATATCTTATCTGGTACTCTATGGCCTCTAGTATCTGATCATGATCATCCGGCCTTCTATTGCCTCTAGTATCTGATCATAATCATCCGGCCCTCTATTGCCTCAAGTATCTGATTATAATCATCCGGCCCTCTATTGCCTCAAGTATCTGATTATAATCATCCGGCCCTCTATTGCCTCAAGTATCTGATTATAATCATCCGGCCCTCTATTGCCTCAAGTATCTGATTATAATCATCCGGCCCTCTATTATCTCTTATTATTTCATCGGACTTGAGCTCAACAGTGACTTTTGGGTATGTTTGAGGCCTCACACTGACTCTCAAGCCATGGCGTCTTTTGGCCGCGCATTCTTCCGGTTACGCTTTACTCACCGCCATTCGGATATTTGGTACTCGGTGTGGGATCCGGGTTATTGTACCAAACTCCTCGCTGGGCAATAAAAAAAACATTCCCTCGGTACTCGGTGTGGGATCCGGGTTGTGTACCTCGAAGAATATAAAAGTATGGAAATGCCTAGACGTTCAATCAGGTTCCAAAAGCGGTTTACTTGATTTCCCGAATAGTGAAAAGAAAAGGAAGTGCTCAAAAGTGGGAGCGGGAAATAAACTATCAAATCTCTGCCCGCTCCTTCCATCAGATTTCTCGGCTCCGTTCAGCCGCTCTCATCTGGCTTTAGTAGGACATTTTGAGTATGAACCATTTACCGGTTAGTTCACATCTCACCTACCGTTTGGCCCCGATACTCGGTGTGGGATCCGGGTTGTTGTATCGAGTGCCTCCCAGCGAAAAAAAAGAATCGTTCGATACTCGGTGTGTGATCCGGGTTTTTGTATCGAACGGCTCAGCGTCACCAGTCCCTTGGCTGATAACCACCTGAGCACGACAGTCCGTAGCTGTCCTCTGGTGCCTCACCACCAGCTAGGGAAAAAGAAGTCATCTCTAGGTACCTTTAATCAAAACTATTAATTCTGTTCCGTGCGCACTCTTTCTCTCACCTCTCGGTCTATCTCTTCACACCCCCCTTCAAAATTTGTGGTAATCGCATCAGCAAGCTCCCCAAAAGAGGTGATCAATCTCTCGCCGGTTACTTGCTGACATACGCGACTCGGCCTACCAGTTCCTTTCTCAGTAGGGTTGATCAGGGTTTCCTTTGGGTGAGCGTACTATCATTAGATAGCTCAGGTTTAACCATTTTTCCTCGTCCTATCTCAATATAATATCAATAAATATAATATCAATAAAACAAAAAGAATTATACACTAGGAAAACTCGGTTGTCGAAATTTTTCCGTCCAATATTTTGTGTCTCTGTGCATGTGTTTTGATTATTTCCCTAATTCGGCTTTTATGTTTTTGGTCTATTACCTTTGTTTATTGTTGTCGGGTGGTTTTATTATTTATAACCATTGCATATTTCTTTTATATTCGTCTTATCATCTAATAATAATTCAAGTAATGCATAATACACATTTATTTCATTTCATCATAACAATTCATGGAAAGTAAACCGTTAGTCTTTCCTTTATCTTTCGCTGGCGTAACATGCAGTGCGACTCTTGTGCGCATCCATGACAATAACTCAGGTGTCCGCAAGGTATCACCATTACTCGTGCTTCCTCTAATTTGCACGCATAACATTCCGAATAAGCCTTAGTCTGCTCCTTCATTGTTGTTGCAATCTCGTCTTCAATATTCTTGACTTTTTCCATTAACTTGTTCCAGCTTTTCCCAAATTTGGTTATCTCTAATCTCATAGATAGAATTTCATATATCCTTTCAGTTGTTACGTCTTTATCAATATCGATTAATTTTATTAATATGCAATGTTCATCGGAGTACAGGTTAGTGATTGCTGATATATCCTCTTTAGCTCTTTTGATTAACTTTTGTTTATTAATTAGTTCCTCAAGATTGTCATTTTCGATGTTTAGAATCCCCCTTTAGTTTTTCTATAATTTTTGCTGGTTCCATCTAAAATTATCAAATTACCCTTTAAATTTATCTAAATACTAATTAACTAAATTCATTCACCTCTTTAATATATTTTGATTCATTTTATCTACTACTATTTTACTCATTACCTGTTGTGCTTTATTCTATTACCGCTGGCTTCCTCTATTTGGTTCCGTTGTTTTCTCTTGTTTATCATTACTCCCCTTACTTACCCCATTTCATTTTATCCCGAATTTTGCCCTTTTAATTACCTATGCGTCTTGTCATTGTTGTTGGTGTCCTACAAGAGTGTTGTGTCGTCAAGTGTTGATGGATGTTGAGTGTCTTGGCGTCTTAATTTGTAGTCGGGTTGCTTGTTTTCCAACAGTTGTTCTCTGGGTTCTTGTTTCATGGCGTTCTCATCTCTCTGGGGTTTGCAACATATCATCTCAACATCTCTGTTTAAGCTTTAACCATTTACTTATATTTCCTTGGGTTCTTTGTAAAAACAATCCTTTATGAGCCCCCAAATTTGTACCTAGTAGTCAGGTTGATCGTTTTTTATTACTGTTTCAATTTTCTCCTCGATCTTTACACTTTTTTCATCGATCCTTACAATCGCTCTTTACAATTTTAAGTTCCACATATTCCATCTCTCCGGGGTTTGGTGACCTGTCGTCCCGACATTTCTATTTGCCAAGATAGTTCTGTACCCTGTCCCCTCTCATTTGTTTGCATACGAAAATCATTCAATCCCGGCTGAGGGTGTACTGACATAATTCTCTGTTGTTTCTTAACTTGATTGTTTTGGTCTTTCCAAATAATAAAGCTTCAATCCCGGCTGAGGGTGTACTGACATAATTCTCTGTTGTTCCTTGACTTGGTTGGGTTGGTTTTTCCAATAGACAAAGCTTCAATCCCGGCTGAGCCCCCAAATTTGTATGGTGGGTTACAGGGTTTCAAACCTTGCTTATCTTCCTGGCGACCCTAGTAACGCCATACAAAATGATACTGATCGCCACTTGGCACCCGTTGCTAGGCAACGTTGGTAATGTGTTCAAGTGGTGGATTGCCCGCAAAAATTGAATACCATTGGCTAGTATTATAGTTGCTCGGACAACCCTCGGGTTCACGAGCTGTCGATAGAAGACCTATGCTCGCTTTGCTCTGTCCCTCAGAATTGTTCATGATTAGTGCTTAATGGACTATGGAAAACTGAGACGTAATAGGGTTACTTGTGACCGTACTGGTATGCAATTTCAAAAGAAAACGACTCAACTAAGGCTAAAACTACTCTATTTAAATCAATCACATGTGGAATATCTACTGTTTGACGTTTTGAAGTTGAGTTGCGCGACGTCGGGCACGCTCCTTACGTCCCGGTCGACGATTGTTGGTGGCGATGGGTTGCTCTGCTGACTTGGTTGCTGCCTGCGGCATTTGAGTAGGGGCGAAAATGAGCGGGTAGGTTACCGCTTCACCTTCTCGGCATACTGCTAGTGCGACTTCGAGTCCCCGAACCTGCGTACGCAGACTCCGATTGAGCTGGCGTTCTTCGGCCCAGCCTTTTTGAGCTGCGGTAAGTCGTTGATACAGGATCTTCGTTCGTTTAGGTCTAAACAAGTCGCTTTGACCTGCTGTATCTCTCGAGTTAATTGCAGGACCTGGCCAAGTAATTCTGCATTCGCCTGCCTCGCACGATCTAGTTCCGTCTGTAGGATCCGTAGAGAGGACATCACTGTAATTAAATGGATTTTACACGTCAATTTATGGTCGGCCTAAATGTTTTAAATCTTTCAAACAATTCGAAATTCATTTTCAGTTATATAAGAAAAAGAAATACACGCAGTTCTAATTATAATTATTATCTAATCACTATAACGATTTGTCTGTCAGTTCATTCGTCCGGGCAGTACCGTTCTAGGCTCTTCTTGAGAGCTTCTACCGTGTAGGGTCGCCTAGTGTCTCGAACCGGACGAGGTGGATGGGCGACGGCGATCCGCCCGGCAAGGATGTCATCCAGCACGTTTGCAAGGTACATCCTTGCCTTGACTACTTGCAAGTCCACCTGCTCCTGCACCCGCTCCCACTGGGTGAGGAGGTCCTGCGCATTAGCAAAGATTTCAGCGGCTGGATATTGTTGTCTCACTGGTTCGAGAGGGTTACTACTCGGATCCCGTGCTTTCCGAGGGATAGAATATGGCCACTGTGACCGGGGTCCTTCTATCGCGTCTATGGCTCGTAGTATCATTCTCGAGCGTTTTTTTCCCGTTGATTGAGCGGTGGTCTGATTGATGGACATGTTCTGCAACAATTGGGAATTAAATTATGAAAATAATAGTGTGGGGAAAAGGGGTCTTCGCTGTATTAGTTAAAGAGTGTTTATATAGGTCCAAGATTTGGTGTATTTAGCGGCTAACATTGGGGTTCTTCTAGACTCGGTTCGTTTGTGGGGCTTTTAATGGATAAAAAAAAATATTTGCATGTGTTGATAACTTGATTTAACGTTTGGGAATGTCGCCATCCGCTCTGGGAGTCGTGAAGGGTGAATATGGTGAAGATCAGTCCCTCAATTTTATTTATGCGGGGTTCCAGTTCGTCATTCAACTTGGTATTTTAATCGGTCACTTCTATGATAGTAAAAATATTTATCGTTGTGTTTATGTTAACGACCGGGCGGGTGCTCATTAGATAGTTAATTCTAGACGTGATTGGTGGGTTATGTTAATTAAGTCGACTAATGTGTCTATTCAATTAATTCGATCGTCTCGGAATTTTAAATGTCACATTCAAAATCGGTTTATTTACGGACATATTTGCCATTCGTCGTAACGTTTGAGGATCTCGTCGCAATACTAGGCTACCCATATCTTTGGAATTTATTAACTTCCTCGGATGGAGGTTTTTCTCCTAATTTGGTCAGGACATTTTACAATATTATCGAACTTTGGTGAGTGTTTCAGTGTACTGTTATTAATAAAACATTTCTTAAAGTCGACTTTTCGTGAGGTGAAAATGGATTCTAACTATTTTTCTAATTGTTTAGATCTTATGACGGTTTAGTTTACAAGTCATGTTACGTCTGATTAACTTGGATTTTTATCTGGTTTAACGTTTCTATTAAGTTGTCGAGTTAGAGATTATTGTTAATTTGAATTTGCCACATCTATGTCGTCTCATTTACTAAAGTAATCGGTTTCAACTAACGTGGTACCTCTCTTGTTGGGAGATCATTTTAGTCTCATCGGAACGCAGCATGAAAAGTGGATGGAGGAAACTATTAATATTATTTCAAATACAATCACTTGGGTCGAGACTTACCTCCATCTAATAACTATCTATTCATTCCCAGTCATCTATTTGTTATTATATTTCTTGAACTAGCGTCTTGCTACTCGGTTTATTAAATCTCAGTTAAATCGTAATTTAGTTCAAACCCACTTTATTCATTTGATTTATGTTAACTCGGAAAATCTCTGTCTAATTCACAGCTTATTAGTCGTTATAAATTTCAATTAATTTATCTAATTTATTGGTAAATATTTAAGCTTTGCTTAATTACAACATAGCTCTAACTTGTCGAAGCTATCTAAATAAAGTTTCATTTTATTGTTGATCATAAATTTTCCGGATTTATTTTTCGAACAGAGGTTTCTTATTTGCTGTTAATCATAAACTTCATTTATTTCGCTGTACGATTAGAGTTTAATTTATTATTGATCGTAACCTTTGTTTACCTCACAGACATGATCTCGATTTGTGGTTAATCATATACTCTAGTAAGTTTACTTTGTAGGTACGATTTTAATTCCCTATGACTTGTCAACTGTATCAGATTTACTTCACAAATAAGATTTTATTTTCGTATTAATCATGAACTTTACCTGCTTTATCAATAAGATCTTATTTTTTATTAATCGGAAACTTTATTAAATTTACCTTACAAACAAGGTTTTATTCTTTATTAAACTTTACTAATTTTTCGTTACAAACAAGATTTTCTTTTATATCTCGTATACTATATCAAATCACTTTACAATTGAGATTTTATTTCCTATTAATCATAACTTTATTAAATTTATTTTTGGCATTGATACGAAAGTAGTTATAGCAGCAATTTCAATTTACGTTGCCCCCGTACCCTTTTCCTTTAATAGACCTTAAGGCATAGTATGTTCATATTATATTTATTGAGTGCCCACTGGACTACTCGGTGTGGTGATTTTAAGCCGTTTGTAAGATAATTTTAGGTCGATTTTACAGAGTTGAGAAACGAGGAAGCAGCCAGAGACTTCTTCCTTATTTCTCGCTTCAGCTATAGGGATAAATATTGACGTTCCGACCGCTGCGTTGCGCACGCTGAGTCTTCACGGGTGCATATCATTGGCGATCTTCCACGCACTTACATGCATTTGCACTATGTTGATTTTACTAACTTGCGTGATGTGTCGGCTGTGGGCCGGAAAAATTTCGACATTTGAAAATTTTAATTTTATAAAAAACATATAAATGAGGTTATACATAGTAACAAAATTTATTAATTATAAAACAAACAAATTTACCCATTTGACCATTCCATAAAATATTAAATCATAAAATATAGCATAAAACAGCATAAATACCTCTCTTCCCACACCAACGCCGAGCAGAGCTCCATTGAGATGCAAGGTCGTGATGTGGAAAGAGGGTTCCAACATAAATGATTCTCACCTAAAAAAGGTTTCCAAATACGTAAAAATGGTTTTCTTTCGAAAAAATGATTTTTAAAACAGTTCTAACAATCTCAAAAATTGATTAGTTTTCAAAATGGTTCTTTGTTTTCACAAAAAATGGTTTTTGGTTAACTTTAATGTGAAAATGGATCAGTATATATACCTATTTGTGTGACGTGTAAAATTTGATGCAGTAAAACAAAATTCGACCTTGTTCTTTTCTAGCAAATTCTATTATTTAGTTTTTATATTTCTTGATTTATTTTTATAATTTTTTATTTAAAATTTTTATTGAATTATTGCTAATTCAATTTTTCGATTTAAATTCCACTTTAATGAACTTTAATTGATTTTTCTAATTTCGTCGAATTTGTCGTGTTTTCTTGTTGTATTTGTGTAGGTATCGTGCGGATCTTGGTGCATTTTGTTATTATTTTATTTTTATTTTTATGTTTATTATTTTATATTTAATTCTCCTATTTCTCAGACTTTATCGGGTTTACTTGGTGTTTTTCAGGTTTATTTTAAATTGCATGTTGTATCTGCGTGTGTATTTCTGATCCATTTAAACATTTTTCAAGGCCGTTTACGTTCTGGCCCAACATACATAATCATCAGGTGACTAATGGCAACATAATCACATATATCATTACATAACCATTGGGCTTTACATAACATATAATCACGTCATCCTCTCGTAACTCTCAAGTTTTACATACTCATTTGGTTGGATAAACCCTTACTATTACATAATATGTAATTTTGTTTTAATGAAGTCGCCATTTTGAATATTTTATTATTATTAAAAATAATATAAACAAAAGATGAGACAAGATGAATAATTCATTTATTTAATAGCAGGCACAATAGTCTCTATAATCAATTTTATGTATTTACTTGTGTATTTACAGAAGCCTGCCATTTAATTATTATTTAGGTACAATATCATAACCCTAGATATTCACCATACAAAACTAAGAATCAAGTTATAATGACGGTCCACCTCCCATTACTATATTACAGGATAAACCAATAAGTTTTTTTCGGTGAAACATGTCTAAATTTAAAAACAGAAAAAATGTCAATCATCTGTGTCAAAAAGATGTTCAAAATATGCACCATTATGAAGGAGACATCGGCGCTATCGATCAGGCAGTTTTCTGATTCTATCGGCGAAGAAGCTTTGTGATTTATTGTCCAACCAAGCGTCCAGAACCACTTGAATTTCATCAGTTCCGTTGAAATCTCTTCCATGAATCGCAGATTTCAAAGGGGAAAACAAATAAAAATCGGATGGTTCGAGGTCTGAGGAGTAAGGGGGATGTGGCAGAACAGTAAAACCAATATCAGTAAGTTTTTGCACAGATTTGGTTGCCATATGAGGTCGTGAATTGTCGTGGATATATTGAATTTGATGAAGCCCACCACCAAGAAGACGGCGTCGTTTTTGTTGTATTACGGTCACCAGACGGGACAGCTGTTCGCAGTAAACATCAGCAGTGATTGTAGTACCCTGTGGCAGAATATCCATCATAATCACATCTTTACAGTTCCAAAAGACGGACATGAGATATTTCCTGTGTGAGAGTGTTCGGCGAACTTCCACATCAGGAGCATCACCTGAGTCCCTACACAAACGGTGGAGATAGGTTCCATCGTTGCTTCAATAGATCCAGACTTCGTCCATTGTAATGAGCTGACTGAGGAAGTCATTACCAGTATACTTACACAGCACCTTGTTGCATATTTTTTCACGATTGGACATTTGTTGCTCGGACAACTTGTTGCACAGGTAACGCATGCCAATTGCAAGCAGATGATTTCGAATTGTCTGCTGACAAACTCAAAGCTCCACGCTCATTTACACAGTAGTGTTGTGCTCCTCCAAAAGAGCTAGAATTTTGTCGTTGGTATCAAGAGCTGATCGCCCTTTGTCTTCAACATCAAAGTTTCCCTCCTTGAAGTTTGCAACCCAGCGTCGACAAGTGCGCTCATTTGTTGTGTCCTTCCCCAGTGTCAAATTTATTTTATTTGCAATCTGGAAAGGCAAATCTTTATTGATAATCCACGTTTCCAATTATAGTAGATTAACTTGCAGATATTCTCTCGTACGAAATTCATTTCAAATCGATGTATTCTAATGAAAACAAAAAGTATTTCTGTCAAACAAGAAATTTATTAAAAGTGCTTAATCCATGAAAAGATATATCAAAGTTAATAGCAATGTTATAAATTATTAATAAGTGATTTTTTGAGTTAAATATTAATGAAGTTAAATATTATCTGTTGTTAGTCTGACTAGCCACGTTTAAATACCAATTAGATTTCACAATCACCTGATTACTATGGCGTGTTTCTGAGATCGATAAGTTTGATTTAGTTGTTTTGCTTTGACTTGAATTTATTCAAAAACTTTGATTTCACTTTCTTTCTTTCCTCACAATTTCTGCTTTCTTCTCTTTACAATTTTCTGTATTATTTTCGTTTTTTTTAAACTACTTTCTTTTTCGTTTTAGTTCTGCTACTCATCTCCGTTTTTTTGACTTCTTATTCTCTCTCTGATTCCATTTGAGTTTCCATTTTAAACTCAATAACCGAATATAACTTACTGATAATAGATTTCTTTTTCAAACCTTATGACGGCTATCGACGTATACATTTTTTAATGATGCCATTTCTTGGCTTTCTAGTGTCGTATTTTCCCTTGTTTCGAATGGGCTTTCCAGATAACATGATAATGTTTGTCTTTGTTTTTATTTTTCTCCTACTTGTTAATTATGAATGACCTTCGACTTTTCAATTGTTTGTTTTTATTGATTTTTATTGATTTTGTTCACTTCTTATTTTACTATCTATTTTTCACTCCTATTTTACTGAGTTCTGGAACAACTTCTCCATTCATTTATTATCATTGCCCCCAATTATTTTACGCATTTAATAATTATTTTTGATTTTTTATTAAGGTATCATCAACACTTATTATTTGCAGCATAAGTTTTTCGGAAATAGAAAAATTATTGATTAAATAATTTAAAATAATTATTACTTATGTAATTTAATATTGTTATTTAGAAAAAACAATGTATAATTTATTAATTAAATTTGTTTAAATAATGAGTTTACAATAAGTGGCAATTAATCAAATTAATTAAAAAATAAAACTTTTAACTGATTATTAATTCAATAACAAAAATTTAAATCTACTTATTTAAAAATTATCATTTATCAAAAATTTATTAGTTAAAATTTGGTTGCATTAAACTTTATGATTAAAAACTTACTTTCCCAGAAATTCTTCTTGTTGAATAAAATAATAATAAATATTTAATTTAAAAAATTATTTTACATTTAAAATTACGAAATTATTTGTTAAAAGTTTTGTAAAAGATTGACTTTTAAATGTAATTCCAAAAAAACATTTTAATCTACATTCATAAATAAAATGTCTAAATAAAAACAATAAAAAATTACAATTTTAAATAACTTACCTATAATAAAATAGAGAATATTTTAATTTAAAAAGACTTTTTTTGTTTTTCACCTCTGATTTCTTTATGCATGACATAATATTTTCTACAAATAAATCTAATTCATACTAAAATTTTGTAGAAAATATAATATTTTAAATATTCTTAAAATAAAATTTAATTAATCGAAATAGTAAAACAAAAGATAATTTGATATTTAATTAAAGCTAAACTTAGATTTTCCCTTTAGAATATAATTTACTGTAAATTAATGGTTTAGATTTAAATTTTAGAATTTTTTTTTTAATTTTCAAATTTAGGTTTCTATTTTAGATTTTGATATTTACAGTCAATTTTAAATGGTAATTTGGATAATAACAAAAACCATAATCTATGCCGAATAACTAAATTTCGGTCTATTACAATATTTTTATTAAAATTAGGAAAATATACACAATTAGGATCAAATGTTATATAAAGTCATTATATGCTCTTTGGTGGTAAGCACAATTTAAGATTTATATAAAGATTTTTATGTTTTATGTAAAATTTACATCATCATAATCCGTTATATAAAACTTACACTGTAAATAGTATGATTTCGCTTGATTTAAGGATCGATTATGGATATCAAACCATCCCATAATATATATATATATATATATATATATATATTGTTTTTAAGGCATGGTTACGGAAATACTACTTTTGTTGTGTTACTATTTTGTGAGTTGTGTTTTGGTGGGTTCATTTTAATGAGGCTTAATAACGTTATTGGGATTAGATGGGTCACTGATGACAAACACAGGGATTATTTAGAATGATAAAACATGTTATCTAATATCGAAAATCATAAAATAAAAACCAAGGTGAATATTAATGTATTGACTTCACTGCATCAGTCCAATTTATCAAGTAAATAATTTAAAGATGACTTTCTTTCTACAAAGTTCGCACATGGTAGTAACATGTATATATAAAATGTATTACACACATAAACTCACATCAACCAATTAAAATGCATTGTTATTGCATTCATATTGCGTATATAAATAATATTAAAATCATAAAAAATACTAAAATTTATAAAATTCATCAAGCAGTTTTTAAATAGAATGATTTATTACAATATGTTTGATTTTTTTGGGTAAGAGTTAATGAAAGCATTCATTTTAATAATCAAAACACAAATATCTGTTTGTTTATTAGGTTGTGGAAGGTAAAAAATGATTAATTTGTTGGCATATATATTTTTTTCAAACCTTTCATGCATCGATACTACTTTACTAGTCATGCACAGAAATTGCATTTTTCAATCACTAATGTGAGAAAAACCATCAAATATGAAAATCATGATCTAACAAAGAATGATCAGTCATGCAAATATGTGTGGTTTGAATGTCTAATATTATGAGTTTAATAAGTTAGCAAATTAATTTCAAGTCAAAAAACCGTCCCAAAATTGGTTTTCCAACCAAGTTATTGATACCATGGTTCTGATATTGCCTGTTGTTAGTTGCAATCGTAATATATTACTTTTGTAAATCTTAAATATCTATGATGCAAGAAAGAGTTGCGGTGGAAAGCGGTAAGCATTTTAAGCATCGCATGGTAGCACATAATAGAATGGGGCTACAACGTTGAGACAAATTTTAAAAATTTTTATGAATAAAAAACATAATGAAGATTTAGGGATTATTGCCTATATATAAAAATAATGTATTGATCAATTAGAATTAAAATTTTACATTTCCTTTATTTTTTTTAACTTTACATATACTAAGTTTTTATTACCTTTATTTTCGCTTAGGATGAAATTGCATTACGATTAATGTTAGAAATATAATTGTTATTAATAATTACTTGATTTAAGTATGTAATGCACGTATTGTTAGTTGTTACAATAAAGTTTTACCCGTGACTCGGATGGGCCCAACATTTGTTTTGCCGTACCAATACATATCAACACAAATCTATTTATTAGTATTACTAAAATATAGAATAATTTCGGTAATTTTGACACTGTTTATTCTGCAAAGTCATTCCTGTGGTTTTCTATTAGTAATTGTTTGAAAATTTAAAAACAAAACAAACTCGCAAACAGAAAATTATGAGTAATAAAATAATTACTGGAAGAAATTACAAATAATTGCATTTTGAGATCAAACAAGCAAATAATTAGCAGTAAAAATATTTTCAGAAAATATTCAAGAAATGAGTTGCCGATCTTTTACTCAGATTTAGATTTTCTGAGACTCTTGAAGATTTCAGTTAATGAACCAGAAAAACGAATAAATTAAGTTATAATCAGTTGAAATAAAGAATTTGCTTAAATATTAAAATATTAATTAATTAAAATTTAAATTCAGGGCTGTGGAGTCGGATTCGGAGTTGTGAAAAATGAACGACTCTGACCATTTTTCTATGAAATGCAATTTTTAATTACGAAATTTATAATATTTTATAAAATAATTTTTCACTAATGTTAATAGTAATTCGATATTGTTACTTTTTGAATATGTTAAAAGAGTAGCGAGTATCAAAGTATTTAAACTAAAATATTATATAATAAATACAAAATTAACACGATAAAGACGATAAACCATACAAATAATCTATATAATTATTTCTTCACTTAAAATTTTAAAATTACTATAAAAAAGTAAGAATTTTCGACAATTTAATAGTCATTAATCCTTTTTGATTGTCGAAAAGTTTTAATTGAAGTTTATAATTTTATTTACTAATTAGGTTATTGTTTAAATAATATTCATGGTCATTTTGAAATTTATTAAATATTAAATTTGTTAGATATTATTTTGTATTCTAAATTTTAAGAACAAATTCAAATAAAAAATTAAAAAATTTCCTGCCATCATCAGGTAGTATAAAAATATATGGATACTATCGATTTAATATAGGAATTAGATTTTTTTTAATTGTAATTTAAATATTCAACTGCTTTTTAATTTAAACTATTTTCATTAAATATATTAATAAATTTATTATTTTATTATAAAATTTTAGTTTTAGAATTTTAATAAATATCTGTAAATTAAAAAAGTTTTAAATAGAAATTCAAAATAACTCAACTTATTAATTTAATACATTTGTAAACAGCAACAATTCAACAATGGCTTACTATTTACCACCAAAACTATTGAAATACATCCAAAAACTACATGCTCACAGCTTTTTGCACATTAATTTTCTGATGCAATGATCTTATCAACAAAATTTGTCAATAAATGTATAACGAAATAAATGTATTTATTTCTATTCACTTGATACCTAAATTTTTTAATTTCTGTAATTAATGTCCGCAAGATTCAATGAAGAGCTAGGATGTCTTATAAAGAAGAAAAGGTGGCAAAGCGATTATTATTAATTTCGTTAAAGTCTTAATTTAGTATAATGATAAAATTGAATATTTGTAATTCACGTTAAATTGTTTAACTGAATATATTGCACCATGATTTTCTAACTTTTAAATATAATATTTCATGTAATGCATGCAAATGGATGAACATGAATGCATGAAACGATGCATTTGCTCAGGGTAAATTTATGACTCATGGAAAAAATAGATCAAGTATTTATTTGATCTATTTTTTCCATGAGCCATATATTTAAATATTTACCGATGAAGTAAAGTAATTTAAAAAAATTAACGATTAATTTAAAGTGATTCGTAATTTCAAAATTAAAAATTTTTAAGTATTTTAAATATTAGTTTTTATATATTTTCTTAAATTTAATGCCTGATTAAAAAATGCAATGTTTCTAAAGAATAAAATTTATTGTTCTCTATAATTTTTCTTCCGTTATAAACACCTGTTTTAGATGTAATTATATTCCCAGAATATTGGTCAGATTAAAAGATATGTTTTTTTTTCAATTTAAACAAATTTCTTTATCTAACACAAAAAATAATGAAATAATGACTCAATAATAATAAAACAAATATTTATTTTATTTAGATATTAAAATGAAAAATTTTAGTAATTATAGAATTTACTTTATAATAAATAATAAATAAAAATTAAATTAATTTTTAAAAACTTAATTATTACAATAAAAAAGACAATATGAAAAAGAATTAATAGTTTCTTTCAAAATTTTTAATTTTCAGTCAAATGCATAATTATGTACTTTTTATATTTCAATAATTAGTAACTTGTGGATCATATGAGGAGATACTCTAAAAAGAGCAAACATGAAAAGTAATTGAATATGTAAACATTTTTGTCAAATCACAATAATTCAATTAAAATAGTGTTATGTGAAATATTATTTGGCATTAACGGCCTATTATAAATAGTGGTTTGATAGATAAAGAAAGAGGATGTCTTCTTAATTAAGATAATTTATCGCAAAAAGAAAATTTTATTTCAAATTTGCCTTTGTTACCAAAGTTGGATCGAAATGAAAAACTTTGATTTTTTATGTATTTTTGCTATATTAACTTGTCAACTGAATAGTCTTTTTTAAAGCTCATTTAATTAATTCCATGTGGTGACGCATATTTGCGACAAAAAAATTATTTTTCATACTCTAAATATTTTTCAAATTGGTTCTTGTACAGCATTAAAACTTTTGTTTTCTTTTTATTCAAAATCTTATTTTTTAAAAATGGCGTATATATGCCATATACCTTTAAAAGATTAAAGTTGATCTATATTAGTTAAATGAAAAAATAGTGACACGAGTTGAAAACCACGAGCTTAAAATTTTATTGGCTTAACATTCATGGGAAAATTCCTACAAAAATAAAAGGATTTATGGAAGGAAATTTTTGCAAATTTATTTGTTTAAATGAATTTATTTTTTTATTTTTTTTAAATTATTTTTTTTAATATTTTCATCATTAATAAATTTTCCACGTTTTGCTTATGTCGAGTTTGGTCTATTTAAACTAATAATCTTATTAAGACCGTATAAATTAACACAACAAAAATTGATCACTGATTAAAATGATAACTAGACATAAAATTATTACCTTAACTAAATACAAAATAAACCTAAAAAATGTAATATTGTGTAATTGACAAATAATTGTATATGAAATAACTAAAATTAAATTTTCAAATATTTTTTATTCTCTCGAAATCAAAATTGAAACAAATTAAAACAAATCCTTCATTTCTGTGTCTTATATCAGTTATGTGGCGTGGCGTTGCCATAGCTTCGTATTCAATAATTGATTTATGAGGAGATTGTAGCTTCATGATTTTTCCTTTAATCTATGGAAATGTACAGGGTTGACTGTAAGCATACTTCACCCAGGCTTTATCATTTATTTGAAAGCCACAGTCTATTTCCTGGACTAAATTTTTCGTGTCATTGAATGGAAGTCTTGTGTCTTGAGCAACGTTCCCTTTATGTTGCGCGCATGCGCAATTGCGCATAAAAAATAATTTGTTGCTCACAGCATTCCATGGTTCAATCATACGAAAATTGCTCGCGAATTTTTTTTTTAAATTAATGAGCGTTTTTTAAAATAATTTTTAATATCAATCCAAGTAGGCTTATTTTTACATTGCTAATTGCTATTATAAAGCAATATATTTAGTATATTTCGAACATCAACCGAATAAAGTTAATATTTTTTTACGAATTTTATACTGTGCTGTGAAGAGGAATTGTAAATGGTATTTGTGTTATTATTTATTTTTGTTGATTATTTTTGAATATATTCAATCCCAGCTTCAACGATGTCAAAAAGAAACTCCTCAAATCAACCAGCGTCAACATCCAAGAAAGTATGTACAAATTTCAAACCTGCTTGGCTTTTGCAACTTGTTAAAACTAAAATACTAACTTCACGTGAACTCAACCATGTGAAACTAGATTATATATTCGAATTCAATTAAGAAGAAAGTACAATTAAGTGCAAATTTTGTACCGACGCGAAAGTAGATAGAGATTTTCCATTGGGAAAAAATGGATTATCTGAAACGTCATCTAAATCACAAAGCACACATTAAAGCGGTTGAAATTCTTACAGTTTGTAGATGTGCTGGATTAGTTCGACTGATTACTGAGACTCCTAAGGTACGAATAGAAAATGTTGGAAGACAAAAGGCATATTCAAAAATGGTTAACGTTTTGATTGACAACGTAATTTTGGTGCAAAAAGTGAAGATTTTGATGCTATTAGAAAATCACAATATCATTGCTAATTAATTGATGACAGCACAGATATTTTTGTTCATAAAATGCTTATAATTTACATAAAATTCAGAAAAAACTATGATTACCAAACCTCTTTTGCAACTATAACTCAGTTAAATGCTTGTGACGCTTTATTAATTGTGGCATCTATCAAAAAATTCTACTCTGATTTTAAGTTGGATGTGGATAAAATCGTAATGATGACATCGGGTGGAGCTGCGGTTATTCTGGGTGGTTATAATGGATTAGCAAAGATACTTCAACGAGATATTTCGTATTTATCAGCTCAGCATTGTGTGGCACATAGAGAAGACCTTGGAATTGACGATGCTTGGAGGGGAACTTTGTACACAATGTTCAGTAGATCATATGTGAAAAAAGGCAACGTTTTGAGTTTTAGATGTCTCAATGAATTAAGGTCGATTTCACAACGCTTTGCAGTGATTCCATTTATTCAAAATTATGATGTTTTGATTGAGTATTGCAAACGTGAAGTTGAAAATTCAAATGATCCAATCTCTAAATATTGTGTTAAAGGCTCTTACTAATTCTTTGAACCGATTAGCTTGAACAGCGATAAATGATATTTTAACTGAATTAGCTAAAATGAGCAAATTTTTTTCAAAAAAGCGTGTTTTCTCTTATGGAAGCTCATCAATACTTAAAATACATTATTAAAAAGATTTGGAGCCAATATCTTGGAGAAACTATTTTTTGGAGCGAAGAAGCAATGAAACTTCTCAACACAAGCGATTATACAGCTGAAATTATTGAATTTATCACAAAGCTATGTGATCATCTAGATTGCAGATTTCCAGAAGAACAAATGAAAAACTGGGCAACAATTTTAATTTTGGAAACCAAAACTTGCTGAATCTTCTTAACAAATACTCGAAAATTATTCCAAATTATAGTGAAGAAGTGAAGAAGCAAATTCTAAGGCAATTTTCAAATTTAAAATTTTTATACCAAACCAAATTTAACTCTAACTTCGTAAGCAGTTTTGCGGATATGGTATACCTTGCCAACAAGTAGGAGGAGTTTCAAGAGCTTTACTCTTTAGTAGACATTTCTGCAACCTTTCAAGCATCTAGTGCAGATTACGAGCGTGGGTTTAGTCAAATGAATGCCATTAAAACAAAGGCCAGAAACAGATTCGAGACATTTCATTTGGACTATCTCATGCGTATCAAATTATTTTTAAGGTGTGGAAACGAAATTGATGTACAAAAAGTTTTCAAAATTTTCTCATGTGCACAATGTGGCTGCTTTTCAAAATATGGGGACAGAACGTTATTTTTTCGCACAGTTTAAAAAAAAATAAGAGGAAACGTTGGTCATGAGCATATATGATACTTGCTTGTGGTCTGGAGGATTCATTGACTAGAGGTTCTTGAACCGAACATTCTGATCGCATGAATTTCACTTTTATTGTCTTGTGACTTCTCTCAATTATGCAATTACCCACTGGACTATTAAAGGATCTATAATCAATCTTAATTTCCAACTTTTTCATCAGATATGTGAAGGTCTCAGGTCTAAAAGATAACGATTATCTAACAGAAGTTCGTCATAGGTTCTTTCTGCAAAACCTACTTGCTCTAAGTGCCTAAATATTTTCTCAATGTTTTCATTTTTTATTTCAAGCCAGATAGCAAATCCAGAAGAACCACAATCTTTTATGGTTAGATATTATCTTTCATTTAATTTAGTCACATCTATAGCCACAAATCTTTTACCTCTAATTCTCTTTTTACTGATCTTTACTGGTTGTTGGTCTATAAATTGTTATTTATCAAACTTTTGAACTATTTCTTTTAACTCTTTTATTCTAGAATCAAAATATTATCTATAGCTTTAGTTGTAATATTTTTTTTGGATGTAAGTGCATTGAGAACCAAATTCACCAAAGATTTGTTATCCGATATTATTTTTAGAGATTTTTTATTCCATTTAATACACACATTCATTCCTTTAATTATTACTTCAAGTTCACTTAAATTAATAATTTCCTTTTCGTATCTTAACCAACATTCATCTATGATATTTCCATAGATTTCTAACGCCGCTCCTATGGCGATAGAACTAGCATCGCACCACAAAACGTTTCCTTTTTCGTATTAATGGGTGGATTCCAATCTCCTTCACCTAAACGTTTGAGATAGGAACATGCTGGTTGTAGCCAGCCTGCTAGCGGAAGAATTTCGGTTAATTGACCACGTAATGAGTACAATTCTCGTCTGTTCATTGCCTTCTCTTCTAATTTAAAACGAATGGCATTAGCTAGGTTCTATTTTACAATATTATTTTCTATATGTACTGAAAATCCAAGCATTCTGTCATGATGCGAGGCGCGATATTAATTCCGAAACCCAATCTTGTAAATGTATATTGTTTTCCATTTACTATGCATGATTGATACTTCAACATGCTTTCATCAACTTGAATTTCCATATGCGCATCGGACAGATCAAAAATTGCTATTTTATTTTCGTTGTAGACTACCGCTTCACAGCTGTATACATCTTAATAGCGTTACAGGGTTCTAAAATCAAAAACTGATCGTACTTTACTTTTATTTTTCGGCATTGTAGAAATTTATTGCTCCAATAGGCTTACTAAAACGGTTTTCATCCATTGCTCAATGACTTGTAATAGGTTTAGTTGGATCTAGCTTTGAGTCACGATCTGAGATTGGCATTGGAATACCTGTGTTCCAATTCCATGAAACCATCCATTCTTTATTAAACTTTGACTAATATTTCTTTGAATTGTCAAATTTTGAACTTCATTTTCGTTTGTGGCCATCCGAATTTGACATCTTTGTTAATTATTACTCCACCTAGTGTCATGATGGCATTCATTCCTAATATTACGTCATACACCGCAATAGTTTTTCTACAAATGAGACAACTAAAAATGAAATACTTTTTTTCTAACTCGATTTTAACCTTGTTGTAACTCGCTAATAATTCGGCGCATTCTGTCAAAAGCACTCGAGTGCTCGGTAGTTTTATCAACGCTCTTCGTATCATTAGTGTCAAACAACCAGATTAAATTTTTAAATTATTTCCACACTTGAATTTTAACCCAGCCAAATCCTATTTTCACTTTTGAATTCTTTGACCTATTTCAACCATCTAAGACCAATAGATGCCTTTTGACCGTTGATTCATAAAACTGACACTAGAATTGCCTTTTTCATCCAAAATTAGCCTAATATTTTTGTTGTTTTGCTGTAAACCGACTTTTTGTTAACAATCTTCGAATTTTACTGGTTTGAGGAGTTCGGCAAATCTTTTCAGTAGTATCGTTATTTCTGGTTCGTGATTTGGTGTTCTGTTTATTTGAGTGCATTTTACAAATGTACTGATTCCGTTGTTCACAGTTTGTGTGTTGTCTATATTTCAGAACTTGTATCAATTAGAAATTCTGTGTTTTTTAATATACCGTAAATATGTTGTTTTGTTACTGAATATCGGTGACGTCTTTAGTTTTCCTGCTCTGTAGAGTGTGGTGCATTTGTATCCTTTTTCTCGTACTTTGTTATAGAAATAGAAGAGGTCATGCCACCTCAAGTTATTTGACGTGAAATATTGCATATTGAGCAAACTGTTCTCAAGAATTTACCAGTTAAGTGATCGTGAAATTTCGACAGTTTACTAAAGGATTTTTTACAATTATGATTATGATTTATTATTGTTTTAAATATCGTATTTTGTGCAAATGAACAACTTTGCTACAACCTTGACAGAATTAAAAAAATAATTTTACTTTAAAGTCTTAGTTTATTTCTAGTATTCCCGTAAATGTTAATGAAATTTTCTTTATTATAAATAAAATTAATTATTGAGATACATTTTATAAATATTTAAGGGAAAATGTATTTATATTCCCATTTTCAGCGTATCACCATCTGATTGCCAAACTGCCTTGTTTTGGAACGTTCAAGGGGCGTCAACAAATTTTGTCAAAAAATAGAGGGGTTGAAGAAGTTTCACAAATGTTGACGTGGGGAGGGGAATTTAATTTAAATGTTAATTTTTACAATAAATTTAATTAAATAAAAAAGAGGAAATAAATAGGAAACCCAGTTGAGGTCTTGACATTAAAGGAAGCCATCTTCAAAATAGAAAATATCAATATTGATACTATTAAAAGAACTCCTCTGATTTCTTTTCATTTTAATATTTGACTATCAACCAGTAATGATATCGATGTTTTATTGATATTCACCAATTTTCGGCACACCCTTATTCAAGTGGAAAAAAAATAATATTAAAAATATTGGTAATTTAATTTATTAAATTCAATTAAATACTATATTTAAAATTTAAAATGTTTCAAAACATTTAAAATAAAAAAATATTTTAAATAATTTATTTTCATTGTTTAAATAGATCAAGAATGGATAAATCAAACTCTCTCCAATTGCCAGTCAAGTTGATTTAAATTTATAATCAAAATTTATTTATTTTGAATCACTGATTTCAAATAATTCTTTTTAGTGTAATCACTGAATAACTATCTGAAATAACTCCTCACATCTGCCACTGTCTTTTTATACTTTTTTCCCGAAAAAATATTTTAATCGTTGTTAAACAATTATTCCCGAAATTGAGGTTTAATTACTTTTAAAATCCGGGTTAGTTGTTTTTCAAACACACAATTTGCTCGATCGGCTCTTGGAGTAATTTATGTTAATCGAATTAATTATTTTATTTACTTCCCTGGTTTACTGTACAGCTCGGCTTTCCTCGCGTCTTGGGTTTTCAATTAAAGAAATAATTAATTTTAATTAGTTTATTTTTTGCTTATAACTTTCTTTGGGGACCTCTCAATAAATGTTTATTATTATACTTGCGTTCGTCTCTTGATTTGGAATTCAACCATCCCCGTTTCCTCGATCAATATTAATTTTCAAATTTTATAAATTTATTTAACTTTGTGTACTTTAATTATTTTTGATGTTTTTGTTTATTTTCGATTTTTCATGCTCTCATTTTATTTTCTTCATTTTGAATCAACCCAAACAAAATGAAAAACTGTAAATCATTTGTAATCGTGTTTATTTAATCAAATTATGTTAATAAATCAAATTATTTACAATATTTTATCAAAACAAAAAGTTCTAATTATAAATTGTTTACTTATTTTCCAGACATTTTCCGTTTATAATAATACATTTTGAAATTATATTATTTCGTTACAATAATAATTTTAAATAATGTAATATTTTTACATAGTTTTGTTAAATTTTATAAAATATGTAAATATTATTAAATTATATTACAAATATTTGAAAAACATATATATTTTTAAAAAAGGAGTTGCAAATAGTGTATCCAATACCGGTATTTCGATATTGAAAATTCCCAATACTGGTAATACCGGTACTTAAATTTTTCCCCATGTAATTTTTTATCATTTTTGGTCAATTTGCGAACCAAAAATGCCTTCAAAAGATACTTTTAAATTCGTAATTAAAAATTGAAATTCTTATAGTGATTTAAAGAATAAAAAGTAAAAATTATACATCACTTGACATATTCATGTTGCTGAAGTTTTCTCCATAAATGTGTAAACACAACGCATTCCAAGTCCAATCCTGAAGAGATGATAACATCTTAGTGGCAATGTTGCAATTTTTCTGAAAATTTATGCTCAGACTCATCACTTTTTGGTTTCACAGTTTTCAAGTATTTGTAGGAGTTTTGAAAAAAATTCCCTTTGTTCCTTTTTCTTCTTTAAAAATTGACATTTCCTAGGGAATAGTTTTCAAAAAACCTTTTGCAATGTTTGACTTTGGCTTATAATTGCATTTCATATCATGTGGAATTCAAATACCAAACCTTTCTTACAATGACAAGTTTACAGAGTTGTAAAAAAATAGTCATCAGTCAGAACATTGGCAGAAACAAGCTTATTTTTTGATTGATTCTCTCATTTAGTTGAACCATGTCATTACAATGGTTGAATAGCTCAAAAGACAACGCTTAATGCAAATTTTAGTATCATACAGTGTTGCAAGATAGACAAAATAGTTTATCTTTTGTTTTTTCATCTCTCCAACGCAACATTCATTTTAACATCTAAATCCCTGACTCCTGGGTATTTTAGCAAGAATTAAATAGTTGTTTCGGCTTCGAAGTATGCTTCCAAGATTTATTTCATTGGCTCAAGGCACGCTACAGCAGATAAAATTATGGCAAATTCCATATCAGTGATCACAATCTGCTACATGCGAATACAATTCTTCGACTTTTAGAAGCGTTCAAGCATTGCAGGCAGGCTATTTCACCGAGTTTTGATGTCAGATATTAGAGGTACGGTCTTACCAAATTTGTCCACTGTTTACTTTTGGAGTGTTTGATAATTTTATTTAATAAATCTACATTATAATTTGGATTTTGTACATCGAAATCGAGATTTTCTTCTTTTTGAAATCTGATAATAATTTAAATAAAAAACATTTTGTTTTTCGTTTTTTAATTTTTAGTAATTTAATATAAATAATTAAAATAAAATTTTAAAATACTTTTATAATTTGTACAATATATAACCAGCACAATGTGATTAAAACAGATAAAGGATTATTATTTATTTTTATATTCTCTTCAAGAAGAATATTTTGTTTTTTTTGTGTTTTATTTTGTTTTATTATCAATAAAGACAAAGAAATTTATAAAACGATTAGAGGTAAAAAATATAAAATATTTTGGAAAATATTAGTTATAAATGTTATGAAATCTGTGTTTCTATTCTATGAATCTGATAGAATTCGTTTGAAATATATTTTGGTATTTATTCTTAAATATACAATTAACAAATAAAAATGGAGTTATTAACCTGGTATTTTAGGTAAAAGCAATATTTGTTTATATTTACGATCTGGAATAAAATTTACTTGCCGGTAATATTTAAAGACCGCGAAATGCCAGATTAAAGAACTTTGCTTTTTCTAAATTAATTGATAAACTCAATTTAAGTTACAATAAAAGTGCAGAATAAAATAAATGTTCTAAAGATAATGATAATGATAATGATGATTATTATGATAATAATAATAAATATAATAATAATAATAATAATAATAATAATAATAATAATAATAATAATAATAAAAATAAAAATAATAATAATAATAATTATAATAATAATAATAATAATAATAATAATAATAATAATAATAATAATAATAATAATAATAATAATAATAATTATAATAATAATCATAATAATAATAATAATAATAATAATAATAATAATAATAATAATAATAATAATAATAATGATAATAATAATAATAATTTAAAAAACTTATTTGTTGACTATTATTGGATTTCTCTGATCATTATATTAATTGCCGAATTGATCCAAGTAATGATTTATGATAAAATATACTTACATATTTTTATCCTTTGATCCAAGGTCTAATGCCGGCCGCAGTGTCTCAGATTTTAGATTTTTCCTCATTTGAATCTTTACTTGATAAGATTAAATTTGAAGATCTTTAAATTTGTATTCTATGAAAGAAAAATGATAAAAAATAATTTTATGCTCATAAATAAAATATACGGCATTAATTCAGTATTGTTCGTTGCCGATATGTAAATATTTACTCATTTTAAAAAAATAAATAAATAAATTCAGGTTATGAGTATCATTTCTATAAGCTGCAACATCGACATAAAATACCAATACTTCGCAATACTTCTCAATACTTAATATAGCTCTTGTTAATTAAAAAACAAATATAGAATAATAGGAGGGGGTGTGAGCCATCCGAAATGAAGACACCTAGTCACCCCCTCCATAATGGTCCTATAAAAATAAAAATAAAAGTTCTTAATCAATCAATATTTTACGACTTTTGCTTAACACAAAATTTTGATGGAAATATTTCGGGTCGAAAATTCTATTTTTAAATTTAAATTTTAAAGTATTTTTCTTCATGTTATTATTATTATTTAAAAATTAGTTTTACGTCAATAATCCTAATATGTTAGCATTTTAAAACATAATGATTTTCGAAATAAAAATCAACAATATCATTTCGTTTCAGGACCGGAATCCATGAGTGATAATTATTATTTTGTTATATTACGACAGCACCATCAACAACATCACGGATGAAGATTATGAAAATACAGTTTACAGACATAAATTAAGACATTATACGTCGAAAGAAGCAAATGGAAGAGGATTATAGATACCAATTTACAAAGGTTAATAAATGGCCATCCTCAGAACCTGTGTTTGATCGCATTCAAATGCTTTTGGTGTGCGACATGCTTGAATGGATTTAAAGGATCAGTCGCACATTTGAAACATGAGTTTTTCTATCGGAGAATTTTAATTTGTTTTAGCTTCTGATTAAGACATCGAATTCATTTGTCAATGCCATCTAGGGCCTAGATTCTAGGTTCTAAATGATAAATAATTTCAGTGGGGTAAGCTAATATCTGGAATTTATTGATGAATATTGCGTTATTATCATTCTGAAGAAGGTGGAACAAATAAGGATGTAAGTTGTACTTCCGTAGTATTTTATGACCGGAAACAAAACAATCATTATAATAGCAGCAGATCCCAGTTTCCGTCAGCCGTATCGGTTATCTATCCAAAAGGTCAATTGTTGAACTGACTCAAGATCAATGTCATTTACGAGTTCTTATTTAAGTGTGGACTAGAATAATATTTTAAAGAATTAAGAAAATATATTTTGATAATTAGTTTTGTTTAAATTGTGTCAAAATAATTTTTTACATAATTTTTTTGACTTGATTTTATTGTTTTGAAGAGCTTTATTTTCGGGTATTATTATAATGTCACATAAATAACAAAAACGGTTACTTAAATTTTATTAAATTTCTCATAATTGTACATAATTGTGCTCTTAATTTAATTAAAATGTCTATTAAATTAATTTTATGATTCCTAGACATAAATGGTCCCTCAAATTAATAAATTGGTATCTTAATTAATTTGTTTGGCCGAACAATTTTAATTAAACTGTTATTAATTGTGATCATTAATTTTGAATTACCATTAACAGTTGCTTATTAATTTTTTCTTACGATACCTATAAAAATATTAATTTGAAAGTAAACAAACACAGAAAACATTTGATGGCAAAATTAAACTCCAAAATACAAAAATGATCCTTCAGCCAGTGGCCGATTATCAAAGTGAAGTATGTGAACAACAACAACAATAGCAGCAGCAGAAGTCGAAAAGAAAGGTCTTTAATTAATTATGTACCTTCAATAACCACAAAACAGCCAAAGACTGGATCCAAGAGCAAACGTTATGGAGCTTCCTTAAAAAAGAGAAAAATGGATTCACTGAAGTCTTAAGATGTAACCTTGTCAAACGAAAAGGATCACAATGTGCATCCGTTTTAAGGGACGATATTTTGTAAATTAAGGTGCTCAGTTTTATTTAATTAAAATGATCATTTATGTAATTTCAGTGACTGAATAATCACAACCCTTTTATTTTTATCTAACTTTATCTATAAATTTCAACCTTTAAACATTTGATCAAGTTCCAAAAAATTATAGACCTAGATCAGAATTTTACCACTTATTATCTATTGAAATATAAATTCATTTTTACTAAATATATCCGATGTCGGAACAAGTGACATGCAATTTTCTGTCTATTTTTTATAATAAATGTTAAGAAAAAACTTTAATTACATAAAAAAATTCAAAATATTAATTAGGATTCCATAGAAATAATAAATTGAGTCTAGTCTAATTAAATTTAAAACATTAATTTAAATTATTTTTCTTTATGAAACTTTTTTTAAGTTTGTATTTCTTTTGTATAAGTTTGTATACAGATTTTTAAATCTTTGTTTAAAACAATATTTAAAATAAATTACAATTGTGATATGGCATATAAATAAGAAAATTGTTACAAAAATTCATTTTATTTTTTATATTCTAGTTTGTGTAGTTTTAACATTACTCACATTTTTGTGGGCCCCGTATTTTAAAAACTGTTTTTTTTAAAAACTTTTTTACTATTTCTTATTTTTAAATGAAAGTAATCTGCTTGTATATTCAACCTCATTAACACAGAGGGTTCGCAGATTGATAGAGAGTTCCATGTCCTTCATTTTACAAAGACAAAAATATACTAAAGTAGTATGGACTAAGTCATTTATTCTATTAAGTCAAATTATTCTATTGCCAACCATCGTGCTTACTAAATATTTATTATTTTATAATTTGTAAAGGAGGTGTAAAAAAAGTGCGCAAGGTGGCACACAATTGACTGCCTTTTGGTCTAATTTCTCCTTTCTCAAACTGAGAACTGATAATTGAATTTTTACAGGACCCATTTCCATCATTTATTTTTCAAAAATTTTGTTTGTGAGGGATATTTGAGCTGTATTTTGATAATTTATGTCAAATCGCATAATTTTTCGGGCACCATTGACATCTACTTTTAGATAAGGGTTAATCGTCAATATCTACGGAACACCTTATTTGATTATTTAAAGGACATTGATCTTCATCATCACTTATAATAATCGTTTAAGTTTTAATAATTTTAGAGTTTACACAATGTACGATATGTCCATCTGGTCTTTTTAATTTAATTTTATTGTTATTATTATTAATAATTTTATTAATATTATTATTAGTATTGTTATTGGTGGGTTACAGGGTTTCGAACCTTGCTTATCCTCATGGTAGCCCTGGTAACGCCATGCAAAAAGATTCTGATCGCCACTTGGCACCCGTTGCTAAGCAACGTTGGTAATGTGTTCAAGTGGTGGATTGTCCGCAAAAATTGAGTATCATTGCTAGTACTATAGTTGCCCGGACAACCCTCGGGTTCACGAGCTGTCGATAGAAGACTTATGCTCGCTTAGCTCTGTCCCTTGTGGAAATTCTAGATCAGGTTCTTAATTGACTGTGGAAACTAAGACGACGACTCGGCGATGTAATGGAAATGTCTATGACCATGCTGGCATACAATTACATTAAAGAAACAACTCAACTAAGGCTAAAACTACTCTATTTAAATCAACCACGCGCGCAATTCACTACTTGATGTTTTGGAGTTGGGCTGCTCGACGTCGGGCACGTTCCTTACGTCCCGGTCGACGATTCCTAGTTGGAGAGATAGATTGCTATACTGGTTGGGCAGTTTTCTGCGGCATTTGGGATGGGGCGAAGACGAGCGGATAGGTTACCGCTTCCCCTTCCCGGCAGACTGCTAGGGCGACTTCGAGTCCCCGGATTTGAGTACGCAGACTCTGATTGAGCTGCGGCTCCTCCGTCCAGCCTTTCTGCGCTGCGGTCAGGCAGTGATATAACGTTTTTACCTTTCCCGGATCCGTCCAGGTTGCTCTAATCTGTTGGATCTCTTTGGTCATTTGGAGGACTTGGTGGAGGAGGTCCGCATTTGTATTTCTCACGCGGTCCAATTCTGCTTGCAATATTTGAGTAGCGGACATAGCTATAAAGAATAAGCTCGTTAACGGTTTCTATAACAATTTGTATAATTTATAGCGGGATTTATCTCAAACATATCGATCAAGACGATTATTCACAGACAACCGGTCAAATACAAAGACAGAGTTCGAGCAGTTCTATTTAAAACACAAACCCAAAAAAAATCAAAGTTAGTTCCTATGTATTGTCAGAGCTTTTGAGTTTTCTATTTTTCATACGGCTTATTTCGATTCTTCCTTGAAGGAACCACAGGGTATGGACGTCGGGTATCACGGATCGGGCGAGGTGGGTATGTTTCTGAAATTCGTCCGGCGAGGATGTCATCTTCTACTTTGGCGAGATACATCCTCGCCTTGACCACCTGTAAATCCACTTGCTCCTGCACCCGTTCCCATTGGGTGAGGAGATTCTGAGCATGGGCATATATCTCTGCCGCTGGGTACTGCTGCCCGGCGAGTCCGCACGGATCACTTTCTAGGCCTAACAACCTCCAAGTTGTGGGGTACGGCCACTGTTGTTGGATTTTCTGAAGAATCTCAGCCTTGGGGGTTGGTTCTCCTCGGGATTGTTCGTGGGTTATTGGAGCGTCATTCCATTTGAACGGCATAATTTCCTACAACAAAATTGCATGAACGTCACTTTCTGGTCTTTAAGGAAGTAAAACAGTTAATTTAAATAATTCGTTCGTCTTTCCTGGGCGCTAAACTCACTAGGGACTGGTCGTTGCCGTTAGGTTGTCGTGATCAAAGCTTATTGAATTTTTAACCATTGGGGAGTCACATAGTTGAGGGGTAGCGCTTCTAATTTTACCTGGTCTAATGAATGTACCAACCATTATGCGTTTCTTTACGACTGAGCTGCATGCTGTTTCCCCTCTAGTGTCCCTATATCCAGTTATCATTAGCGTAGAGAATAGTCAAGGTCGATCCGTAAATAACTATTTGTCTATTAGCAGTTCTTATCGTTCGTAAGTAGTCGTTTAGGGTTGAAGAGATCGTCTCAAGGTTTAACAGACACTAGGTAGCTGTGCCCCGGTAGTTGGTTGAATTTCGCCTGGTCTACTGATTGTTTGAGTCATTGGACTAATATTACGGTTAAGTTAAGGATATGATTTGACGGAGATTCACATCAATTAAGTGAGAGGGACCTCGAAATTAGTTATTATTTCGTTTTAGTCAATTGACGTCGATATTCACAACGACGTACTTTAGCCGTGATTCGAACCTGATGGGTATTATTTATGGCTATGTCATTCAGGTGAGAGGATATCCGCCCTTACGGTGATTTATTTATTAGCGAAATTGTATGAACTTCCGCCGGATAGATCGCGAGTTCGCAGCTTCCGGTTGAATTGTCGGACGCGAACGCTGTGTATGGACTTACAATTCTGGTCTTATCCGTTTTATGCCGTCTTCAAGTTTAAGTCAATTCACATTGTCACTATAATTGGATATTCTCACTGTGTATCGATTCAACTCCGTTAACTTATTAATTTGACTGATTTATCTCGTCTACCTACTGCGGGTTTGTGCCACGCGCATATCTCTGGTGTGGAAATTTTAAGTGGACTGCTCCTCAATGCTTGCTCACTGGAGTTTATTCTTGGATGTTTTATTTGCGGAGTTAGCAGAAATCATGTTATTGTGTATCCATGGCAATCGGTCGTAAGAATTACTTATGTTTGTAAATTTTCCTTGGTTGACTTGTTATATTATAAAGTTTCGTTTCTCAATTTTATGGGTGTATGGATTGACTTCCAATTATCATGACTTATTATTACGAGAATCATCGGAGCTAAGCAACTTAACTAACGGTTACTGTGAATTTTTTACGATCTATCTAATCTCTCTGATATCCGCTCATTGTTAACACCTGATCCTTTAAAATTCGACTTATGCGCTCTTATATTAATGGTTTTAATCGGCCAAATTACTTGTCTTTGATCGAGATTCCTTAACCAGCTACCTTATTCAACAAGTTGAAACCATAAATTAATATTATCCAATATTTACTTTGACTCTTAACCGTAAAGTAAGTATAATCGACGGTTAGCTTAACTTTAAATTTTTATTTTTCTTAAAATAAGTCGATAATTCAAATGAGTCCTTATTCATCTTACTTCGAGGAGTGGGATTATTGTAACGGTAATAGTAACTTTTATCTAACTTTTATCTGGAACTATTTCAATTACTTTTAAAATTTGGTCTTGTCTAACTTTTATTTGGAACTATCTCAATTACTTTTAAAATTTGGTCTTATCTAACTTTATCCGCGATCTTGACTTAATTCATTTGTCGAAATCGGCTTTAACTAATGTATTTAAACCATGAATTCAATTTATTTCTGGCAATAAAGTTTACCTAATTTCATTACTTTGATTTACTTCTGGGGATAGATTTTTGATTCAATTTGACCTTAGGAACGAATTCATCTACTATAATTGAACCACGAATTTAATTACTGTTAGCCATTAATGTCCGCTAGTTCCCTTTACCATAAGTTTTACCTAACGAGTTAATTTACCTTTTCCGTCTAAATTATTTAAAACTTGACATGAATTTGGGGTACTTACGGCAATAAGTTTCGTTTAAGACATGAATTTAATTTACCATTAGCACTAAAGGTTATTTAATTTATTTAAAACCCGAAATTAGTTCTTGTAGCGTTGAATTTTATCTAAAACATGAGTTTAAATTAGCAATAAATTGTATTTAATTTATTTCAAACATCAACACGGAATTAGTTAGATCAACGATTTCAGGTTAAATTATCCCTGTACCCTTTCCCTTTATTAGACCTTAGACGCATATTGTGTTTATATTATATTTACTGAGTGCCCACTGGACTACTCAGTGTACTGATTTTGAGCCGTATGTAATATAAATTTAGGTCGATTTTACAGAAATGAGAAACGAGGAAGCAGCCAGGGACTCCTTCCTTATTTCTCTTTTCAGCTATAGGGAGAAATATTGACGTTACGACCGCTGCGTTGCGCACGCTGAGTCTTCACGGGTACATATCATTGGCGATTTTCCACGCTCTTACACAAATCTGTACTATGTAGATTTTGCTTGCTTGCGTTATGTATTGGCTGTGGGCCGGAAAAATTTCGACAAAATTTATTTGATTTTAGTTTATTTAAATATATAAACAAAAAATGTATTAATATTAATAATATTTATTAATCATAAACAAAAATGAACATAGTTACCATACATTGCCAATCCATAAAAATTGCATAAAGTTGAATATGATAAAACAAATATACTTCTCTCCCCACGCCGACGTCCAAGCAGAGCTCTACCGAGATGCAATGGATGCGACGTGGAAAGAGGGTTCCAACATAAATATTTCTCACCTAAAAATTAAGATCCTGAAGGAAAATTCTTAAAACGATTTCGAAAATAGTTTTTTAAAACTGGTTAAAATGGTTCTAAAATTGGTTTCAAAATGGTTTTGAAAATGGTTAAGTTAAATGTGAAAATGGATCAGTATATATACCTATTTTTCTCGCATGTGAAATTTGATGCAGTAAAACAAAATTCGACCTTGTTATTTTCTAGTAAATTCTATTCTTTAATTTTATTATTTTTTGATTTATTTTTATAATTTTTCATTTATAATTTTTATTGAATTTTACTAATTCAAATTTTTTGATTTAAGTTTCATTTTCATAAACTTTTTATTAATTTTTCAATTTTGTCGAATTTGTTGTGTTTTCTTGGTATGTTTGTGTTGGTATCGTGCGGATCTTGGTGCGTTTTGTTATTATTTTAATTTATTTTTATGTTTATTATTTTATTTTTAATTCCCTTTTTCTCATATTTTATAGGGTTTAATTGGTGTTTAATAGGTTTATTTAAATTGCGTGTTATATTTGCGTGTGTGTTACTGATCCATTAAAACATTCCTCAAGGCCGTTTACGTTCTGGCCCAACATTATTATTATTTAGTTTATTAAAAAACCTCTTTTTATTTTATTGATTTAAAGGAGTATAGTATTCCTTATTATAATCTGTATAATTTATTTTCTGAACGGTCTCGCATTTGGAGCATATAAAAAATTAGTTGACTATATTATATTTCCTAATTAATACTTTTTTGATTAGAATTTTATCCCACTTGTGTGCGCTTTATATTGTTACTGCGTCTGTGTGTGCTTTATATTGTTATTGTGTGTGTACGCGCTTTATTATAATTTATGTCGCGTCTGTGTGCGCACAAGTCGATTTATCAGAAATAATTGAATTGTGATTTTTTTAAAAATTGTTAAATTTTTCTTGTTTGATTGAATCAAATGGAGTTGACTTGGATTGAATTTTTTTTGATGTTGGGAAATTTGAAAATTTGTGATTCGAATTTAATTTTGGAAACATTTTAGAATTTGAATTTAGAATTTCTTTGTAATTATTGAATGAATCTAAAACTTTTGCCTTTCAAGTTGAAATCGCACAATTGTTAAATCTTTTTATTGAAACTTTCTATTTCAACAACGGAATAGTTTTGCGTAAATTAATTTCAAATTCTAGCGATGTACTAGACAAGATTAGTTACAGAAGTTCAAAATTATATGTATGATTTTGTGACGGTTGAAATGGATATTTCAAACCTTGATAGGTCTTGGTGGAAATGAGGCTACCAGCTGAAAATAACTGCGTTGGCCTAGAAATTCCGAATAAAAGAATTTGTAAATTTTAGGATCTGTAAAAGTTATTTTATTTCAGGCAAACAAACTGATTTTTGTTTTATAGTTGAGATTTTTAATATCAATGCCTTCACGGTTTGGCGAGCAATTATATATATTTTTATTTAATATATTTTGTAAAAAAGAAAGTTTATTTCTCACAAAATTTTAATTCATTTTCTAATGTATTTCTCGAATGATTGGAGAATCTGAAATATTCTCGAAAATAATTGCAGAAAATACAAGAAAATGGATGATTTCAAAACGGTTAAAATTGCATTAGTGAGATGTAATTTACTTGGTCAACTTGATATCAGACATTTAATAGCCATTCAAGCTCAGAAATTATTTGATTATTTTTTGCATAATTTTTTGATTTTTTTTCTATTTCAGCATTAATTGCTACCTTTCATGAAAGTTGCTATCGTATTTCATTTTATGGATAAGTGAAAATGGAAAACTTTATTTCATTGCCTTAATTAAATAATTGTTGTTTTTTGTTTAAATTGGTAAGAAAGGCTCTGGTAAAAAAACATTATTTTATCATTTAACCATAAAAAATATGATTTTAAAATTATTTTAAAATTACTTTAAATTTCTATTCAAGGCCTACAGTATCCTTAAAATTAAATAATTTTTAACTTTCTTTTTAAATGGATTGCTCTTAAAAGTTGACTTTTGAGTTATCTAATTGCATTATATTGAGGTTAATTTTATCAAAATATATAATATTAAAAATCATAAACCAAGTTAAACCAATTTAGTGTTTATTAGGGGGCAGGAATAGTAGTTTCTTCAAGTCTTAGGAGCTTAAATGCATAGAAATTATAACTTACATAACAGGTTAAAAGATAAATATTTTTCCAGTAAAAATAAAATTCTTTCATTTTAATTAAAAACCAAAAGGTATTGTCCGAAAAACCAAATGAAAACTGAAAATAAAAAATTGTTAAATTTTATTTACTTTTTTTAATATTTTCTTTAAGGTTTTAAAGGCCCTCGGAAAAAAAATGTCTCCCAAGCCTCGCTTTGTTATTTTAAATAATGTCAACGGTTCCTTTCACGCATGATTTCACATCATTTATTCCGTGGATTTGTGTTATTAATTATTTTAAGTTTGTCAAATTTAACATAGGCCTATGAGTTACAATCTCTTCAAAAGTCATAATTTATATAACAATTTATTTAATTCAAAAAGTGTCTAATTAATTCTGAATATTAAAACAAAGTTTTTAATATTCATTATTGGACATCACTCTGTGATTTTGAATTTCGCGTTTATTAACAGAAAAACTTTTGTTTTGGAGGATCTTTGGCTTTCTGTTCTAAATTTTTCTAAATTTTTATATAAGGCCGGTCAAAATTATTAAAAATTTAGTCCAATCTGTACAATTCGACACTATACATTGCGGATTTATATATAAATTTGCTATGTATTTTAAATGGACATACGTTCATATTATTTTCAATTAATGATCTTCCATTCATTTTCATTCTGGTAAAATATCAAAGATTTTATTTTAATCAACATAAACTTTTGATCTTTTGATAAAATGAAAATAAATGAAATATCAGTAAAAAGGGAAGGTGATTAAAACAACAGATGATTTTCAATTAATAAATATGTAGGTAGTCTAATAAGATAGAATCGCTTAATAAAACTTATATGAAGTCATGAAGCGGGGAATAGGCCCACAATCGGGTGGTAGTTAAACGTCATTGTTTTTAACAACAAAAAAAATATATGATCATTCTGTGTTTGTAGCAATCCAAAAGGTTAAATATCGTAAAGAATGTTCTGAACCTTAAACAGAATTTTTACAGAATTTATCTGACTTTAGATCAACTACAATAATTTTGAAATCGATTTGATATCCAGTGAGAGTTTTTATTTGTTCTAATAAAATAATTTTGTTAATTTGGTCAATGTAGTTACATTTGTTTAAAAAATGCGAGCAGATGTTTGTTCCGGCAATATTAAAGATAATTAGGCAGTTACAAAATCCGCTATGTTTCGAAGGCATTAATTAATACAATTTATTTCATCTTTTTCAAATTTAATTTTATTTGTAGGAGAAGTTGCAGTGTCGAAAAGCATTAATAAATTATAAAACCAATTATGATAATAACATAAAAAAATATTTTTTATTATTTTAGCAATTTAATTTAAAAAACTCTACATACAGTTTCTCCTGTAAATTTGGAATATTAGCAATAAAATTAATAGTGAATTATACTCGTTAAAGAGAATAAATCTTTTATCAAAAGATAATATTTGTTTGCCAAATATCATTCTTATTTTCAGAATAATTTTTATTATTATTATTATTATTATTATTATTATTATTATTATTATTATTATTATTATTATTATTATTATTATTATTATTATTATTATTATTATTATTATTATTATTATTATTATTATTATTATTATTATTATTATTATTATTATTATTATTATTATTATTATTATTATTATTATTATTATTATTATTTAAATAAATTTTATTAAATTTTATTTGTATAAATGATTCCGCTACCGAAAATAAAAAAAAGATTTTAAAGTTTATCAAAACATACCTTTGCCAAGGTGAAATGCCGGAAATCCAAAATTTAATAAAGAAATAAAGGTTTTATATTTATCTACATTTTCTCAAAAATACAAATTGGATTTTAAAATATTAAAAAACATTTTTAGAATTGAGAAAATAATTTCTGATTTTTAAAGAATTTAAAAGTTCTTGTTCTCATCTATTAAATTTAACATTTTTTAGAATTAAGTACAAACTTATGGATTTTAAAAAAAATTAAAAGCTTTTATTCTCATCTATTAAATTTACAATATTGATAAATCTAATTTGGAAAAATATTTTGGAAATTTGTTTAAATAAATATATTTGTTTAATTAATTTGAGTGAAAGAAAATATCAGAGCAGAAGAGGAGAAAGTGAAAGTCTAGTTAAATTTTGGCTGAGTGATAAGGTCCGTTTATCGGTCGAAATATTTCATATTTTATGAATAAACATTGCGGAAATTGACTAAAATTTTTTAAAGTTTATATTATTATTATAAATGTGAAAATTATATATTTTGTTTAATTTGTTTTCACCGATTAATATATTTGCAATTAAATATAATCTAATTTACCAAATGCTTGAAAACAATAATGACTACAATAATTATTGTTTCAAAGTCATTTTTTAACTGAAATTTCTTTTGCCAAATTAATCACTTGTCAAAACCGCTCTGAACTCAAACTATTATTTTAAAAAGATTCCATAATATGGAAAGTTCTAAATATTAATGAGAAATTTTATAATTTTTTTGGTTAAAGAAAAAATTTGTTTTAGTTGAAAACTATTTTTTATGTATCAAATGAAGAAATATACTATTTACTAAATATTTAAATGGCGGTTATGCTTAATTTTTGGCTTTTAAACTTTTGTTTTTATCACAATATATATATTATTTATAAAATAAAAATTTAAATACAATTATTTTATAAATTGTTATCATGGATTTTAAATTTTTTATGTTATAATATATTATCTATCTCAGGGGTAGTGAACCTTATTTTTATAAAATGAAAATACATGTGTGGCGTGACTTATCGAAATCCTATATATATACAATGAATATGTTTTTGGCGTGCTCTAAGTTCGCCATCTATCATAAAAAATGAACTTTTATTAACTTTTCAAAAATTAATTTTATAATTTTATTATTTTTACTATTATTAGAATATTTTCTTTTGTTATTATACGGTTTCCGTCAATTTATTAGTAGCTTACAGGAAGAAATAAAAATTCTCATTCCGTTAGAAAATGATAGAAATATTATTTTGCGCTCATAATTTTTGAATTTTAGATGAAACTAGTTTCTGCCGTCACGACAATATTCCGTAATTAAGAGTTTCCAAGCGACCCAGGTACTTTAATTCCCCAGTTTTACAAACAGAACTATTTTTTATGTAATATTTGTATGTACATGACACAACATCTTATTTTAAAATTTTTGGATTTCCAAAATTTTTAACTCTTTTTTTACAAATCTTTCACTAATATTTGAAATCAATTTCTGTTTTGCCACGTGCTTTTCTTTAAATATGGCCTTTCTTTGATTTTTCTCTAAGTTATCGTCGAAATATTCTTCATGTATATAATGAGACAAAACAGAAAATACTATATTGAAAATAATAAAAATGTAGAAATGAAAGATACAAATAAAATCCAATAGAATTAAATGACTTTTTCTTTTTATAACCTTTTTGGTGCATTAAAGAGAGAATTATTGCATTTTGGTTACATAAATAAATATTATCATTAATAGATAAATAACTAGATAAATGGCTCATCTAGTCACTAGATTGTAGTGAATTATTTGAATTATATTTTTATAGATGATTCTGCTATTGAAAAGTTATTTTAAAGTTTATCTAAAGCAATCAAAGCCAGATTTATTGTCGAATAACCAAAATTTAACCAATTTAAAAAGCAAAAAGATTTAAAAAATGTATTACTTTATTAATTCGATTTTAATATTAAAAATTTAATTTTTTTAATAGTTTTAATTTTGAAAAATATTTTAAATTTGTTTCAATTTTTATATCGAATGAAAACCAGAAAAAAGACAAAGATAGATTAGTTAAATTGTGTATTGGAGTGAAAAGGATATATTTTAGGTCGAACTATTTCACTTAATAAATAAACACGGGGGAAAAGAATTTAGATTACATTTTTACATATAATTGAAATCTCATTATGGCTTGTGAAGTCTAGAGAATAAACGAAATATGAAAAGATAAAAGAAACGCCATTGAAATATAAATACTATATCAAGTCAACAAATTTCGTAAATTGAAGTATTAGAGAAAACTTTTGTCAATTGTATGTTTAGGGAAACTTTGGATGCTTAGAGTAAGTTGCTACATAATATCAAAGTAAAAAGTGAAAAATTCTTAATTCACCATAAAACAAAAATAGTTAATAGAATTGTAGTATATCAATATCAAGACTAGAAGAATCATTAAAGAACTTTACCGCTCTATTGTAATGGCTTTAATCTTTTAAAAGGTTTATTTCATTGTTTCGTGTCATTAGAATGTTATGACCACAGATATGAAGTTGAATATCTTAATTTCTTTGTTTCTGACTCCTTGAAAGAACTTCGATTATCATACAAACATATATTTCTTGGACATATTTTGAACACAAATTGTATACAAATGTCTTTTATATAAGACAATGTTGATTTTATACTATAAATGTCTGCACACTGTGTATGCAAAATACGCAAATGTAGAAATTACACAGTCTCTATGAAGAGATAATAGGTGTTTGACCTCTGGCAACTATGACACATCCCCTCGTGATGAGTACGGGCTTCTTGTTCATCCTCATAAAGATATTTTGGTCTCCTGTGATTGCGTTGCTCAGCTTCCTCAAATTCGTCGCTCTCCTCCGTGACATGTTGCTCTTCGATTTCTGAGTCAGACTGAACCATAGGACGAATGTCAGCAATATGTCGTGGCATTCCCTCTACGCCGACATTTGTTGAAGAATTTATTCCTCTGATTGTTTCCATTGACCATATGGTGATGCATTTAAATGGGTAAGGTTTTACAAAAACTGTTTTCCGTTTCTCAAAACCACTAGTATGTGGAACATACAAAACATTCACTTTATTAAACTGCCAATCATAATAACAATCTGTTTGCTGGCGCAAAGCTTTTGTCACCTTTAAGCTGACTGGCCACATTGTACCAGAATACAGCATCTCGAGGATTACTGCGAATTCTTGAAGCCAAGCACTTTATTATGCGATGATTCCTTTCGACGATTTCATTTCCGGACGGCCGGTACGCACACCTAAAGGATAAGTTAACGCCCCATTTTAAACATAAGTCTTTTATTTGATCAAAACGAAAACTAGCTCCGTTGTTTACGAGAAGCTCTTTTACGGGTCACCTTTCTCCAGATAGCGAACCGACTTGGTCGGCAATCTACCATTGTTAAAAAGGGTATCTCATTAAAATGCGTAACATCGACAGCTAACCTAGTCCCGTAATCCATAACAACTAGCGATTCAAGTAAACCGTTTGTCATATGCCGCCATTTGTTAAGGTTATCACCACTAACTCCACTTTCACCCGTATGGTTCAAGGTTCCGAAATTCAATTCACGAAAATCTAAGACTGGTCAAACCTTGCCTTTGTTTTCCTGATCAAAAGCAAGAAAAGGGGGATACCATAATTGTGATCTGAAATCACTGGAACGAGCCACCCTTCTGACATCCATGAAAATAAAAAATTTCCTTTGTTTGATTGAATTTTAATTTTAATTAAAATTAATTTTAAGTGATGAAATTATAATAATTGCTACAAAATGTTATGAAATAATTTAATTTGATAGTGCTAAATTTATGTCATTAATTAAATTAAAATTTCCAAGTTGGTAAAATTAATTTTGTTAATCAAAAAAATTCACAAATTTTTTCAAATAGAAATTTCGGTTTATTTTACGTAGAAATATTTTAAATATTCAACATATTAAAAAGTAAGTTCATTCACAATTATATTTATTTTCGGAAATTCATAATATTGTGCAATAATAATATTTGTATGTCAAATTGCTGAGAATTAAATTAAAACTAAAAATAAAATTATTAAATATAAATTTAATCAAAAAAAATTATTCATTACATCTGTTTCGACTGAATAACAACAATCAGACACTCGAAAAGCTTACTATCGAGAAAGAAACACGGGAATAGTCGAACCAAGCATCTACTTTAGATAAAGATTAGCCTTTGTGGGAAAAAGCGAATCATCAAGCAGTCGTTGCAGAGCCGTTTGTTCATAAAGATAAAATCATATTTCCTTCACTTAACCTAAAGTTAGGTTTTATGAAGCAATAATATATAAAAATTGTCCATAAATGTGGTATTATTTCAGGCACCTAGTAAATCAAATCTTTCAAAAGAACCGTGTAAAGTTCGTCTATCTTTCCAATAATTTCATTAATTTCTCCAAAGAATATTAAAAATAGAAATATTATAATCAAAATATAGCATTTAATGATAAATTTGACATTCTTAAATACATTTATTGATAAAATGCACTAACCTTTTATATTATCTTATTTTGATCACACAATCAACCAATTTGATTCATGCATGCATAAATCAGTCATATTGCTGCTTTAGTTTATTAATAACTTAAAAATTTCCATGTCATCAATAACTATTGTTATATCTTTAATAATTCCTTCAACAAGGAACTCGTAATCCAATGTTTACATATCAAGTATAACTACTTTACCACTGCTAAACACCGTAACACATAGAATATTATACTTAATATATCTCTAAGCTGAAAATATTTCTAGTTCATAAAAAAGTTTCATATACTTTGATAAATCATGTAAATTAACTGATCATTCAATATATATATATAATTATCTTAAGCTTTCCTGATTTCAAAAATATAATAGTGTATTTTCCACACTTCAACAATTTATTGAGGTTTTTCAGTAGGAAATACCATATTGGACTAATCAATTTTCCCTCTATAAATTATACTTGACAACATCTTAAATATGACATATAAAAGTTCATTAAATTGATTAATATAATCAGTACTTATTTAATTTATATTTAAAAATTGAGTTAAGAAATAATGTTGTTTATCAAACTGTAGGTCTAAGTGGGAGTTGAAAAACATTATTTGTTTGTAAATTATTACATTCAACAATGTTCCTTTGCACCACATACATTGGAGAGACTTGAGTAATATTATTAAGCATAGAAAACTGTGCAAAGGATCAAATTATTTAGAAGATTATAAAATTTTATATAAAACTTCAATAATAAGTGGAAAGAATTTTATGTGAGGCTATGGTGTTTACATCATAAATAAATATCCAATCAGCAACAAATTTATTGAGATTATTTGATTAAATTATTAAATCATTACTATTACGTCATTATTTTTCAGATATCATAGATTTATAAGAAACAGAATCCGGTCATGTGTGTCATTACCGATATCGATAATAATGGACTCCGCGGCAATTTTTACAAACAAGAACTGCAAGTAATTTTCCTACCCTCAGCCTTAAGAATTGAAAAGATTCTTAAATCAAAATATAAAGATAAGGACAAATAATATTATATCAACTGGAATATATATATATATATATATATATATATATATATATATATATATATATATATATCAAAACTCAACTTGGATATCAGTATTTTAAATTGAATTAATAGAAACAATGACGCTAGTAAATTTATTTTAGAGTTCCAAAATCAAATTTACTTGAATGGCATGTGGGTACTTGGCTTCCTTGATTACATATTTGTGAACAATACATTTTCTTATTATAGTAATATAATGATTGAATAGAAAAGAAATTGGATCAAGATCAGTTAGCAGCACTTATTAAGTTGAACCCAACAAAGAAGAAATAGCGATGAAAGAATTTAATGAGGATTGTTACATGTCCATTAGCAAAGTGGTTTTTTATATTTGAAGTGATTTCTATCCATTCTAAATAAAATTAGAAAACGATAGGGAGTTACTGAATCAACAATCATAAGTCCTATTGACACATTTCAAATTGCAATTCCACCACACAATAAGAGTAATAAGATAACTTAAATCTTATTATCTCAAATATTTGTTATTTTATTGATTTTAATGGTTATAATGATAATCGTTTATTATAAATTTTAATAATATTTTGAGGTCAATTTATTGAATATTTAATGATCTACCATTTTGGGTTATAAGCGAGAATCCCGATAAATTTGAATGGTATGAATTGTAAGATTTGCTTAGCCCAACATATATTTTGAGAGATATAGAAGATACAAGCGCAATTTTTTATTTGACTGATCAAGATAAACTAGATACTTTGAAGAAATATTTGCCAAATAAGGGATTAATCACATATAGAATCCAATTTTCTAACAATTTCCTGAAAATAGTCTATGTCCGTATTGTGATCATTCTAATTGTTCTTACAAAAACTGTTTTTAAAATTTGGCTTGGTGATTTTGCCTTTCCATTTATCATTTAAAATCTGGTGAATATAATATCATTTAATTAATAAAATTATGTAATTCAAACTTGAAATAGTTTTATAAATGCAACCTTAATGTTACTAAAACATAACTTTTAATACGATTATATAGTCCCTCATCACTATAAAGTCTTATTTATTAATTTAAAATTCAATTAAAAACTTTTAAAAGTAAACTTATATTGAGAAAATAGTTTTATAGGATCACGTTATATGAATAATTTAATTAAATATATTTGATAAACAATGGATTTTGTCTTAATAGGCTTTTGAATTGAAATAATTCTTATGTAACTGCTGCTTGAATTTAGTGTCCGAGTTGCTTAAATGGTTTTCTTCACAAGACACAAGGTTTTATGCAATAAACGTCCTTATGATCCACTTTCTATAGATTGCCCGATGATAAAATTTTAATTTTAAAGACTGGTCAAAGGTTATCCACTTTTTATTTCAAAATGTTTTCATGATATTTTTACTAGTAAACCTGTAAGCTTCTTCTACACATTCTCATTCTTCAATATCAATGCTTTATATATAAACAGATCAAAATTTGTTTTTTACATCGCTGTTATCGGTATTTGGAAGAGCTTCGTTTATTTCATATAATATCAACTCATTTTCATCTGCTTGTAAGGTTATTAAATCGTCAACGGTGGTCGGATCTTTCGGATTGATATCATCAAACATTTGTTGTATTGCATCAATTTCATCTCGTTCCTCTTGAAATGGTTCATTATTTAGGTCGTCCAAATTTAAAATTACAGAATAGCCAGCTTTAGTCCAATAATTTACAATTGTTTTACTCTCAACTTCTTTCCATGCTTTGTGTGAAAACATGATTGCGTTTTTAACTGTTAGATTTTTGTAAAGAACTTCAAGCTGTAATGATATTGTTTTGGTTAAATGATGATTAAATTTAAATTTAAAATTTCTTATTATCCCAAGGTCGAGAGGTTGCGTTATAAATGTAGAATTTTTGGGCAAAAACACTTATTTGACATTTGATGGTTGATATGTAATTTTATGTGCCGGTGCATTGTCGAGTAGAAGCAAAATGTTTCTATTAGAATCCTTCATTTTTAAATCAACATGAAATAACCCAACACTTGTTAATTTTAAATTGTATATACTGTGGTAAAAGACTAAACTTGTTTCAGAATTTTTATTCTACTAAATACAAATATATAAATTCATATAACTTTGAATAAATGAACTTACTATAATTGCTAGTTTGAATATTTCTGTAATCTTTAATCTGAAAGATTTAAACAAATGAATTATTCTTTAGATAACAATTATAATAATTCATGACAAGTACCTCGTAAAGTTGATCAATGATTTATTGATATTAGCTATATAATTCGACGTTTTATAGCTTTTTTTTTATTTTTTAGTTTAAAATATGTGGATTTTATAACAAAAACCAATTATATACATCTTTGATCTTGAACTAACTTGAAAACGCTTTTTTACAAAAAATGGCGCACATTAATTTTGAGGTTTTAGATTATTTTTCTCGATGTTGGCGACATTATCGCGATATTAGCGACTTTTTAGTGCAAAAACGATTTAGGCTGGGTCGTCAATATCGAGAATTCACTGTATATATAAAGTTCGGCAATATCAATAAAACATCGATATCATTGCTGATTTGTAGTAAAAAAATTCTCAGTGTTATTGGAAAATGAAGAAATCAGTTGTGAAAAACAAAAGACGTTCTTATAATATGTAGTGCCTGTAACATTACAAAATTTTAATTAAATTACAAACGGGTAATTAAAAATAACAAATATTTAATTTTGTTTAAATATTTTTACTTTTAAAATGAATGCCACGGTTTTCATTTTCGAAATGTACCAACAGCTGTTGAATATCATTATACATTCATCGTTAATATTTCACTTCAAAATTCAACCGTGGAAATTGTTGTTTTGATTCGTGCTAGTTTCAGGACATTCGTCTCAGTGTAATGAAACCAACTGGGGTCTTCAGAAAAGATGTCTTTCTAAAGACTTATACTCCAGCCGTTCAAATTCAAATTCTAGCTTCCAAGAAATGTATCGGATTTAAATTGGCGTAATACTAAAGTCATTTCAGAACTCACAAATCAGTCAAGGCGTTTATCGAATCACTCATTATCCCTCAATCCTTAACAGTCACATCAGCCTCATATTCCGTCAGTTACTCCTTACTCTCGAAAGTTCCGATTGAATGATGAATTCTCAACATCGAATCAACTCAAATCTACTTGAACTTATTACAAATATATTTTAAATATTATCGTTGTGTTCCTACATAATATTTATAATTTTTTTTAATCATTTCTGCAATTTTACATTGAAGTAACAATTTTTAATTATAATTTTGCTTTTAAATTCAATGTAAGTTCAATATCAAGTATTTATATCTAGCTTTGCTCTTTTGACACCGGTGAAAACCATTATTCAATTAATAATTCAACTTTATAAAAAAAATAAATTAAACAAAACTTATAAAATCAACATAATTCCTCTTTAAAAACGAATTAAAATATTAAATCATATTTGAAGATTTTAAATTTCCTGTACAAGTTACGTTTATTTATTACCTGTTATAAACAATCATAAATTCTTCTAAATCAGATTTTATTTAAATTAGATTCGAAATATAATTTTTTAAGAAGCTAAGGTTTCGCAGATCTTTAATATAAATTGAAATCAGATAAATTCTAAGATTGAAAATTTTATTAAATTAATTAACCAATTATATCAACAAAACTAATTAAATATGCTAAATTTAATTCACAATTTTTTTGGCATTTAAAAAATAAAACAATAATTTATTCCCATAACAGAAAATCCTGTCATTAATTTTCATTTATTCACATGGAGTTAGATTTATGATTCAAAAAAAAAACAAAAAAATATATTATAAGTTCTAACCTAATAAAAAAATTATATTGCATTAATTATAAACATGATAAATTTTTGTTCTACTGAAAACAAAAAAGTTTTTATCTATTTTAAATAAATTTTACTCTTTAATTAATTTCAAGGAAAATTAATCGTAGTCATTTATCTGAAGCATGAATGAAACCATACCTAATCTAAGAAATAAATAATTACGTACTCATGCTGTATAATCTGATATGGTGGGAATCAAATTTACCATTAAAACAAATATATTTTATAATCATTTGATGTAAATATAATTTAGCTGATTTAGAAATATATTCATAAACAATCTGGGCCCTAATTTAGGAGTATTATGATAATAAAAAATATTTAATTATTATCATCTTGTAATTTTTTTAGCTTCATTTATTTTTTTTTAATTTATTAGTCCATTTAGTTAGAACAATAGAAAATATAAATTTAATATAATCTGTAATTTTCTATTAATGATGAAGAAAAAAATCAAATTAAATTTTTCGCTGATATTATCATTGCATATTTCTTACACATTTTATTTTATTTTCTAACGTTTTAATTTGAAATTAAAAGCAATAAAACATTGTTTTCATTTATACAAATAAATTTTATTTATGATCTCTTCGTATTTCTAGAATATATATTTCAATTCTATTTTTTATTTATAAAATTTCAATTTTAGAAATATGTAAAAAATGATAACTTAAAAAACGATCAAGGTCATGTCTGTTAAGGATATCTAAATAATAAAAAAATAATTAGTAACGTGAATAAAATGAGTGTGGAAAATAGATGAAAATAAAAAGAATGGTCAATCCTGTTTTCAATTTTATATTTGTTTTACGTCTGTGTGCATTTATATTTATATATTTATATATTATTATTATTATTATTATTATTATTATTATTATTGTTCGGACACCGTTTTAAGTAAATAATAATAAGTAATTTTTGTTGGGGGTCTTATAAATATAATTAACCCCTTTTATACAATGATACAAAGAAACTTTAGGTAATGATGGTGAAATAGTTCAGAAATTAAGTAAAGCTAATAGTGTCGGGAAATAGAATATGACAATATTGAGGACAAATCGTCAACTACCGAGAAGCCGAGCAGTAAAATCAGGAGTCCACAGTTGATTGAAATGCAAACGTTGAATTTATTGAAAGATAAAAATGCAAACGTTGAATTTATTGAAAGATAAAAATGCAATAGATGATTCTCAAGTACGAAAACTTAACAATAAAAGACACAATCAACGTGAATACAATTGGATGATGAGAGAGCCATGAAATAATCACCTATGTTGGGCTAGAACACAAATAGCCTTGAAAATTGTTTAAATGTATCAATAATACAGCTCGAAAACCCAGCACCAAAATAACTTAAAATACAACATCAATTAAACACTCTAAAATTCGAGAGAACATGAATAAATATAAAATTAAAAAACATAAAAGTAAAATAAAATAAATACAAAATGCATCAAGAGCCGCACGAAATTTACATAAAAATAACATAATAACAAGAAATTTGAACGGAAAATGACAAGTTATATAATAGTAAAAAAATTAATGCATTAAATGAATAAAAATAAAATATTTTTGGCTGAATAAATTTAATTAAAAATGTTAAAAATAAATTACCAATTTAAATTAAGAAAATAATAAAGATTTAATTTAGCACAAATAATTTCAAGGTCAAATTTTGTTTTATCGCAATAAAAATAACACACAAGGTTAAGGTCAAATTATAGGTATATATAATGATGTGTTTTCACAAATTATCAACTTAATTTCAGTCTTATTTTGTAGTCTTATTTTTCAACAGAAGTTCTAGTCTGATTTGAGTTAGTGTGCATAACTAACTGAGAGCCATGTATTCAGACAATTAACACTGGTAAGTGTTTTATCTGAACACGTTATCTCTCAGATAGTGTACGGGTATTGATTTATATGATTACTGCTATGTGAATTTATGAAGTGTTATGAATTAATGCCATATGAATTGTGATCAAGATGATTTTATGAATTGCCAATTTGCCGAATGAATTTATGGCCGATGTATGCCAAACAAATATTTTAAAGCCAACAATTTTGTGCATTGAAACTTTTACTCAACTGATATGGTTAAATTTATTTATTCCTTTTTCGGCGCACAGCCAAAACATACAACAAGAAAGCAAAATATACACATCAGTTCAAGCTGTGTAATTGCGGTTCATCCGCCAATAGCTTGTGTCCGTGAAGGTTCCAGCGTGAGCAACGCAGGAACCCAAAAGTCAAATCACTGAACTAAATAGCGAAAGAGAGTAGTTGAGAGTGGGTCTTTTAACTCAACTTTTTTGTACTTAATTTCGATAAAGTCGACATAAAATCTTTAACAACAATCGGCTAAAAATCACTAACACTGAGTAGTCCAGTGGGCACTCATTAAATCTAATTTGAATATAAATAGATCATAAGGACAAAAAAAGGGATAGGGTAGTGGGTAAAATTGCGAGATCGTTGCAACAGTTAAAATGAATAGCCATCGGAAAAAGATTAATCTGAACGACCACAATTACGAAAAGAAATTTTTAAATAATATCTAAGAATTTAGTAAATTATTTGAATTGAAACGGAAAATAAGGGCGGAACGCTACGCAAATTTTCGGAAATACTTAAAACTTTTGTCATAAAACTGTAAAATACGGATGAATTACGGCTAAATTTTTATATAAGTAAAATATTTTTATAAAGCTGACGAATAAGAACGGATCCCTACTAAAAACTTGATAATAATAATGATATTAGTAAGGATAATGGTAATTATAATAATAATAATAATTTTAATAATAATAATAATAATAGTGCTGGGCACCGATGGGTCACTAAAATGTTAAACCTGCCTAATGGTAACTACTTCCCACCCAGCGCCTGCATAAGAGATTTTACCGCTAGTCACCCGTCAAAATTGACGATGGTACTGTGAAAGGTTTAAAAAGGTTTATCACAAGATTAAAGTTATTGAACGCGCGGTGTTTAGAACCCGTTCGAGTCAAGAATATGTCCGATCAAGCGAGCATTGTGAAATTTGAACAACTACTCACGCTCCTTCTTGCTAGGCCGATTTCTTTTCCTATTTCGTTTCGGCACTTCTACTAGCGAGCGTGAAAGTCCTGGGATAAGGATCTTGACACCAATGTCCTTCCCCGTTACATTTCGCATCACTATGCCTCCTGTTCGACCGATAGTGTCGCGCCACTGCACCAGGCCTGTGCGAATCTCATCCCTCAATTTGAGTTCCTTAACTTCCTTTTCCAGCGCTGGGGCCTTCTCCTCTGCTTGCCGCAGGACTTCATCTTTTTGAGCCAGCTTGGCTTTCAAACCCTCTAATTCGGTCTTAAACTTGACCACCACTTCTGGACGAAGCCATGTCTGCTCCATATGGCGACATTTCCGTACCATGGCCTCCGCTCTCTGATTTTTGATTTAATGCCTCCCGATGGTGTTCGGCAATATCCAGCAATATTCGGCAATCAAGACGCTAGTAATCTCTTAAAAACTTAGATCTAAAATTTGTGTCCATCATAATAAAATAATAATAATATCAACAATAACAATAATAAATATTAAAAGATAACGCCAATAAAAAACTTTTCGTACGATATATTTCGATAGCATAACTATCATCTTTAGGTACTCAAAACCAACTAAAAATATTATGAATTAACATTTAATTAATAATAACTATAATAATTGATTTCGGATTGATTATATTTACATTACCCACAATAACAATGATATTAAATTTTTATTTCTAAAATTTTCAAAAAATTTATTCCTAATTTTCTTATTCAGAAATTTATTTAAAACCCAAAAATTTTAATTTATTAAAGTTAAAAAAATAAAATTACTTAACTTAAATTACTAAATGGTGATTTATAAAAATTTAATCTGTAAAATGAAATTAACTTTACCATAAATAAAACATCTTATTTTATATTACATGTTATCATCCTGACCCTTAAAACTCAATGGTTTAGGATAAATTTTGTTATATATCATTTTATTTATATATGATCCATCCTGCTAGCCACTTATTGCCATGGCAACGTATTATAGTATTCTCGATTTCTATACTAAAGTAAGGATCGACTTTCTTGTAATTTCTTCCTAACGTTTTATTACCTTTTAAATCTCCCAGACGAGCCAGGTCCTACTAGGTGATGTTTTTCAGCATCAACACTTACTATCAGGTATGTTCTTTAATTAATTGTTTATCTTATTCGACGTTAAGCTACAGATCGCCCAAAAACAGCTCGCAAAGGAAATCTCTATGCTGGATTTTATTTATTTGAAATTTTCTTTTTATTAATGTGGTAATTTTCATGTTATATTTTTTAATTTAATAAAGTTTTATGATTTTATTCTTTGACTTAATTATTTTATAACCTAAGTTTTTAAAAGTAATAGTAGATAGTACTGACATTAGTAACATAATTGTAACCCTAGTATTAACAATAATAATACTAATAGTAATGATAATAATAATAATAATAATAATAATAATAATAATAATAATAATAATATCAACACTGATAATAATAATAATAATAATAATAATAATAATAATAATAATAATACGTAAACTATTTAAAAACATTCAAAACATTCGTAGTCACAGCACTCTGCACATTAATCTTTGGATCCAATGACCTTATCAACAATGCTTCACATATCACTCGTTCCCAATAACTATTAAAACTTCTCAACAAAATTCTAAAATCAGGCATTCCTATATCACTTTTACAGCCTCTATTGTGTTCACTAATATTGGTCAAACCCTTCAATCGACAATGCTCTAGAACTCGAGTACAGAGATGACGGGAAGTCTCTCCAATGTATGTGGCATTACACCCATTACATGTAAATTGATAAAAAATAGTTATTTTTCAGCCCACAGCCAAAACAAACTGCAAGCAATTAAAATCACACCCCCCAATCGACTGTGTAAGTGCAGTTCTTCCAGCATAAGAACGCAGGAACCCAAAAGTCAAATCACTGAACTAAATAGCAAAAGAAAGTAACTTTATAGTGAGTCTTTTGGCTCAACTTTCTTGCACTTAATTTCGATAAAATTGACATAAAATCTTTAACAACAATCGGCTAAAAATCACTAACACTGAGTAATCGAGTGGGCACTCATTAAATGTAATATGAACATACATAGATCATAAGGACAAAAAAAGGGAAAGGGTAGTGGGTAAATTGCGAAATCGTTGCAACAGTTAAAATGAATAGCCATCGGAAAAAGATTAATCCGAACGACCAAAATTATGAAAAGAAAATTTTAAATAATATCTAAGAATTAAATAAATTAATTTGAGTTGAAACGGAAAATATTGGCAGAACGCTGCTCAAATTTTCCGAATTAATTAAAATATTCCTCAAAAATAGTAAAGTAAAAGTGGATTGTTGTTCAATTGTTAGTATAGTATTCTTATAAAACTGAAAAATCAATGAAAATACTTCATCGAAAACTGAAAAATGAGTAAAGGTCTCGAATGCATAAAACCGTTTATTCATATAATTGTTGGAAGCTCATAAATGGCATTTACAGTTCACAGCATCATAATTTATTGTTCATAAATAACATTTTCGATCCGCATTATCATAATAAATAAACATTGTCAATTCATGGTTCATAACATTTTTAATGGCATTAGGTTATCGATCAATAAATTCATAATTATCAATGCGTTTAAAATTAGTTGCAACGCACACTAACCACAGTAAACTTGCTCAAAGTGAGACTGAAAATCAATATTTCAATTAAGTTGAAAATAATCCTGCAAAGTAGTTGATAATTTGTGAAAACACATCAGTATATATACCTATAATTTGACCTTAACCTTGCGTGTTATTTTTATTGTGATTAAACAAATTTGACCTTGAAATTATTTGTGTTATCTAAATTAAATTTTTATTAATTTCTTAATTTAAATTGGTAATTTATTTTTAACATTTTAAATTAAATTTATTCAGCCAAAAATATTTTATTTTTACTCATTTATTTCATTAATTTTTACTTTTATATAACTTGTCGTTTTTCGGTCAAATTTTCTTGTTATTATGTTATTTTTATGTAAATTTCATGCGGTTCTTGGTGCATTTTGTATTTATTTTATTTTTATGTTTTTTGGTTTTATATTTATTTATATTCTCTCAGATTCTAAAGTGTTTAGTTGGTGTTGTATATTGTTTTAAAGATATCTTGGTGCTGGGTTTTCGTGCTGTATTACTGATGCATTTAAACAATTTTCAAGGCTATTTGTGTTCTGGCCCAACAAAGGTCATTCAAAATTTTCTCAAGGCCTTTGGATGAGTCATCATAATTTACAAGGTCATTTAAACAAAGACAATGACTCATTCAAGGTCATTGTATGAGTCATCATATTTGTGTATGTATATAATTTAATTAAAAATATTTTGTGCATGTTAGGTATCATTTGTATGGTTTCCAATAGTTTCTCGAAGGTTTACTAATATGATCCATAGTATGTAATAAATAGAAAAAGTTGGTGTGTAAAATGAAATCGATATTTTTAAGATAATATATTTAAATAAATATGATGTTCAAACTTATGGCTTGTACACACCAACTTTTTCTATTTATTACATACTATGGATCTTATTAGTAAACCTTCAAAAAACTATTGAAAACCATGTAAATGATACCTCATATCCACAAAATATTTTTAATTAAATTATATACATACACACATATTCATTTTTCTATTCAATATTGAAATAATTTTATAAACTTTGCATCCCATACTTTGTTGAAAATTTATTTTATTTTATATAAAAATAATAATAAAAATTATAATAATAAAAACTTTTAAATAATAATCATAATTTTAGTAATAATAATAATAATGATTTTAGTAATAATAATAGAAAAATAATAATAATAAAAATATTAATAATAAAAATAATAATAATATAATTAACTTGAAATAATAAAACTAACTTGAAATAATAATAAAATAAGTAGTAAATTATATTTTAAAAATTTGAATGACCTTGATAAAATATGATGACTCATCCAATGACCTTGAGTAAATGACATGTTTAAATGACCTTGAAAATTATGATGACTCATCAAATGACCTTGAGATATTTTGAATGACCTTGAGAAAATTTTGACGAGTCATGTTCTTTGTTTGGATTACCTTGAAAAAATTTTAAATTACATTGAAAATTTTTATGACTCATCCAATGACCTTGAATGAGTCTTTGTCCTAGAAAATTTGTACTTTTGGATTTAGAAAAAATTTTACCCTGTGGGCAAGGGGTATGTGGTCCAGAGTTGATATGGTTAGCGGTGACATAACCATCTACTCTCAAATCATGTATATGTCCATGTTTCATATATATATGTATAGCAAACCAATGCTCCACACTGAGATGGGATGATTGAGTATTGACTAATATAGCTTGATTATTAATAAAGTATCAAATCTTATCAAGAAGAAAAACTCCTAAAAATTCCAATCCGGTTGACCTAAATAGAAATATATCAATAAATTAATCAAATATAAAAAGCTTACTCTATGACACAATTGCATGCATTTATATCAAAACTGTTCAGTTAGTAGTAACTTGTAATTTATTTTAAAATATTTTGAGGAAATTCAAGTATGAGCCTTGAATGAGGAATATAAAACTCTATAATCACCAATAAAATCATGACCATAAAATTAAAGAAATCCTTTTATTATATAAGTTCTTTTTTTAAATAGACTTGGAAAATGTATGAAAAGGTTCGTTGGTAAATGAAGATCACTGATTTTTTGAAAAATACAAAATGACCGGAATCGAATGAGGTTGCTCGCTACGAGTTTGGAAAAAATCTTTTTTCTACGACTCATCTGATGATTCTTTGATTAAATGGGCAGCAGGATTTTTAAAAATATAAAACGTCGGGTGATAACTTTTATCTTTAATTCTTTCTTAAATACGAATATAAGCCTGTTTTTATCAAAATTTAAGAATTAAATGATTTAAGAATTGAAAAACATTTTAAAGTATATATAGAGAATAAAGTATATATGGAGAATAGAGTACATATAGAGAATAAAGTATATAGAGAATAAGTATATAGAGAATAAAATTTTAGGTTGATTCATCTAAAAATATTTTTTTTAAATACACACATGCACACATTCAAGAAAATGAGCTCATACTGTTTACGGAGAATCTAATGAGGTATTTCAAACTTTTTAAGTGCTATCTTGTAGAAAATAGCATTTTCGAGTTTATTCGCCTAAGGATATTTTTTAAAATACATTCGGATTTGGTCTTTTGGATTTACTGGGTTTTAAATTTAGATTTTAGAAGGATTTCAGAAGTTTTTGAAGGAGAATATTTCAAAGTTCCAATAACACACAAGTGTCATGTTTGACTTGATATTTAGATTTTGTAATCAAACTTTCGATATTAGAAGTTTTTTCTAATTTTAGAACCAAGTTGTTTTTGAATTTTGAAAGAAAATTATTTCATTGCGTTTAATTTTTAAATTTTCTTCGTTTTCACCAGGTCATTTTATTCAAATATAAATTAAATCTAAATACTTCAAAAAATTTTTCTATACTGTGTTTGTTTCTTATTTTAAATTTTTATTGATATTTTCCATTTCTTTAGTTTAATAAATTTGTTGGGGTATTGCGAAAAAGCACAGTAAAATCGATAAAACACCAAAATGATAAAAGTGCAACATTAATTAAAAAATTTATAAAAATTCGAAAGTAATATTGATCGGGAGAAATTGGTATGGTTGAACGCCAAATTGAGAGATGAGTCCAGAAATAATAATAAAAATTTAGTAAAGGGTCCCTAAAAAATAATATAAGATAAAAAATGAAATTAATTAAGAAAAATTAATTACTAATGGGAAGCCCGAGTCAATGGGAAGTCCGAGTCAATGGGAAACCCGAGAGATGTGGAAAATCCGAGAGATGAGGAAAACTCGAGAGATGAGGATAACCCGGCGTATAGACGGAATAATATAGCAGGATAAATTGGCCTAAACAACATTAAATGGGCGCCACTGAGTTACGGAGAGTTAGTTATTTCGTAATTGATAATTTGATAATGGACCAAACGTTGTTGACAAATGTCAGTCTGTGGAAAGTAATTATTGTTAATAATTTAATAATGTAGAAACTGTTGTTGACAATCGTCGGAAAACAGTCTGAGCAGGAGTATAAAAGAAAAAGGGAAAAATACGAAAGGACAGTCAATATTAACCAGAGTGGATGGACGTGAACGAGTAGTAACTAGGTTAGTAGAGGAATCTAATTCCAAGTAAAGTCAAAGTTATCTATCAGAAAGGGTGGTTCTCCCTTAGACAACCTACCCTAAGATAATCAGAATCATACGGTTGTTAAAAGGTGTAAATAAATTAGTGAAATTGTGATTACAAACATTAAAATAAAACGCATTGAGTTGTAACAGTGATAAAGTGCAAATAAAATTATTCTGTGTTGGGTTTTCTTATTTGATTCAAAAAGGACGCGAGGAGTCAGAGGGAACCGACTTTCAATAATAATAACCCAACAAATTTATAATTCAAATTTCTACCGAAAAATAATTGAATTTAAAATTTTAATTTTAATATTTTATTATAATATTAAATTAATGAAAAGAAATGTTTAAAGCACAATATTAGAAATAATTAAGATAAATTTTCTGACGAATTATTTAAATTCCATTGAATATTAAATTTCAGTCGATCACCATGTATTTATTTACATATTAAATTTAGAAAACAAATTTGTTTATATATATATATATATGTATATATTTAGTTATTAAATTATTCGTATTTAATAAATAATTAAAAATAAAAATATTCATTTGAACCGATTAAATATTAATTTATTTTTAAATTTTCTAATAATATTTTCTGCATTTAATTTAAAATTATTTTAATTATTAAATAAAAACATATTTAATTAACAAAATATTCAAATAATATATATTTTGCACTTAAGATTTATAAGAATAAAATACAAATATTCAGTAATAAAATATAAATTCATGGGTTACTGAATATGATAATGGGCTATAAATATTATTCTGGTACACTTCATGATATTTTACACTATAGATACTTTTTTAAATTAACGTATTAAAAGATATGATATGAAAAATAGTAGATAGGTTCTAGATCCTGAAAGCCAGCAAAACTTATACAATAAATTCAAGTTGTCATATTTACATAACTTTATTTCACTAATCTCTAATAAAAAATCAAAATTTAAGTAAAATAATATAAACAACAAGATGTTATTTTCTGTCTTTTCTCGATAAAAAACGCATGTGTTTGTGTAAGAAAACAATGTCACAGCTATCATTAGAAATACCTTGGTAAATATCTTTTAGTTCTTTCGGAGAATCTCTTTCAATGATCCTTTTGACATAATTAGCATTAGCCTTTTGATGTACCGTTGTTTCATTCAATCATTAGCTACTTTAAATTCATATAATAATAATGGTCAACAAAATAATGAAAGAAGGATCTATTCATAGGATTTAGACAATATAGTCAAATGCATCATAATTATTAGATAAAAACAGATATTGTAAATTCATTGTTTAAATACAGTGGTAAAACAGCATTGAAAGCGAGCGGCAAGCTGATTTAAACTCAAAAATTAAAACCAACTAAACCATTGATAACTAAAGTAGAACAATACAATACAAAAATAAATAATCAACATAAAAATGAAATAAAATAATAACAAATACAACACGTGTTGAAACTTATCACATATAAATATTACAAAAAAAATGTGATATAAGAAACATATTGAAATGAAATAAAATGAAGTCAAATAATAAATAAATCTTTTTAAAAAGAATTAAAGTTGTCAATAAAAATAAAAACAAATTAGAAAAAAATAAAAATAAAATTTCGAAATTGTTTAATGGGTCCGTATTAAACTTAGGTAGAAATATAGAAGGACCCGTAAATTGATATAACTATTAATGTGACTTTTGTGAAATTATTGTAGTTTATGTATTGTTTTATCAATTTACTGCATTATATAGAAATAATACAAAAAAATGGAGGGGAGTACTTAAAATATGAACATAGTTAAGTTATGAAAGACTACTAGATCTACAGCACTGCAACATTCTAATTCATATTATGATCAAAATATGCAATTGGCTATTACCACCAGTAGTCACTAAAACTTAAATTCATATACCGGTCTTTATTTAATTCTATTAATTTTCAAATCTTGTATAATTATATATTAATTAATACAAGAGCCAACTTTTATGAAGCCCACACAAGAAACTCGCGGAGGCGGCGTTTGGCCTCAAGGTTGCACGTTCCACACCTCTGAACTAGTGTATTTTTTATTCTTTATGTTCATCCGAACTGGTAAGATCATTTATGTTTATGATATTTAATTATAAGTTTTTGAAGCCAACCCTTAGTTCATCTTATTCTTTCTGTTCTTTAATTTATTCGCAGAGATTTTTGCCAAAAGCTTTTATGACGAACAACAGTTGAATGCTAAAACCCAAAGCTTTGTGTAAATATTTTCAGTATTTCTAAGTGAAATGTTGCGACTATGGAGGTCCATGCAGTGGTTTGAAACATACTGACATGTCCCACATAATCTCCTTACAAATCCTGTCGACTTCACACTTCATGCTCCAGAATAAGCAATGTCGCGATATCACATAGCATATGAAACTATTTTTATTCATTTCCACAAATTAATTTTGGAATTTTATCAGATTATACGTGTAGATTATTTAATTAGACCAAGAAAAAGCGCATAGAATGAAATGAAACAATTACATCAACGAGTACCATAATATTATTTGTCATCACATGCATAGAGTATTCAATTAATAATGTAAGTGTAAAGAAAGTCTAGGATTATCTTTGATTTTGAAAAAAAACCCAAAACAAATAGAAAATGTAATTCAACGTTGAGAGGCTGTCAGCAACATAAGACCTTGATAATCTGTACAAAGGAAACTTTTTTTTATCAAAAATCTAAAATTTATTTGAGAATATTTTCATTTACTTTTGGTAGATCTTTGAAAGCAACATTTTGTAATATATATATATATATATATATATATATATATATATATTCCAATGACATTAAGAAATTTTTATTATTTGGCAATCTATATTGGAAAATTTATAAATTTATATGAATTACAAAGAAATTGAAATACATATTTGAACCTGAAATATTTCCAGATTTGTGTCCTCAAAAATATAATCAGTCATTTGTCAATGTATCTTATAATAAATATGCTCAAAAATATTAAATACTAAATATTTTGTTTGAATAAGTTTTATTTTTTAATAAATATTAAAAATATCGAAAGGTAAAGCATGTATATTTAAATATATATATATATATTTTTTTTTTATTTTGTTATTTAGTTTATCTCTTTGAAGTAATTTTAAAGAAAATTCAAGAACTTTATCAACGAAAAATAATACAGTGGATTATTGTGCATTACAGTTACTTAGATTTAAAATATTTCATTTCACCGGAATCAATATTGAAGAACTTCTATAGATGCACTTCGACATGATTCCAGGAATCCGAAAACAGTTGTCTCCCGAATAGTAATTTTTGTACAGAATATTCTCAAATGGATTTCTCATTTTTTCAAGTGAGTCCAATCAATTCATATGTTAATCAGGACAATGCTGAAAGCAAATTAATCGGACATGTTTGACTTGAAATAAATTATTTGATAAAAATTCTATCTTTTTATTTACTATTTTTATTTTTTCGTTTAATTTGATGAAAAGTATTTATTTTTTAAATGGTTGTGTTTTTAGTGAAAAATAATCTTCAATAAAGTTTTATGCTTTTCTGTGATGAAAAATTCATGGCTGATAATAAAATTTAATAATTAAAAATTAAATAAATAATTTTAAAATAAGATACTTCATTTAAACAAAAATTTAATTAAAAAATATATTATTTTTCAACCCAATATATCTTTCAGGGCAATGTTTTAAGCTCTTCACAATGGTGCAACAATCTAGTGTTTTTAACGAGAATTTTTTTTAGGCTTTTTATCGTGGATTTATTTTTAAGTTATTCTATCGAGTTTTTTTCGTTAGTCGATTTAATGAAAATTTTCCAAAGTCAAAAATACCACCTGACTTTTGTATAACCATTTTAAGATGATATTTTTTATTTAGACGTATTTCTTAACAAATAAATAAAAATCACTGGATTTAAACAAACAATAAATTTTTTAAAAATTTACCTCTCTCTCCGTCCTCAAAAAAAATCTTTTAAGAGGGGTCACCGAAAATTTTAAGCCAATTATCCCAGAGAAAAATTTAAATGTGACCAATAAAGATAATATTTTTGTTCAATTATATGTAGATATGATATTTACTGTCACACATTGCAAATATATGGCTCCCCTAAGTGCGTGAATTCATTTATGTATGACCCCTTTTGTCCGTAAATCTAGTATTAATTAAAAACTAGATTTTTTAAATTGAATTTAAATGTTACTTTTAAATTCTTTTTTTATTGATGGAAATATTTAATTTTAATTGGGGTATTTGTTGTGTAATTAATAAATTTGCTGTTTTTACTGTTACAAATAATCATTTTAAGCTTTTTTTAATACCTTCTCCATAATATACCTTTTAAATATTTCAACTAAAGTTTTAATCTCGACTTTCAAATTGCTGATATATTCTAATTTTAAATATAATAATGGAAAATAATTTACTTTGTCAATGTATTTTTGAAATAAATTTTAGTAATAACCAATCAATCTCTTTTATTTATTTACATATTTAATTAAATGAAAATTATAAATATTTAAAATACATTAAGAAAATTTTATTAAAAGATAACGCCAATAAAAAACTTTTCGTACAATATATTTCGACAGCATGACTGTCATCTTCAGGTACTCAAAACCAACTAAAAATATTATGAATTAACTTATAATTTAAACAAATTATTTTTTATTAATTTAATTTTGTAATAAATAAATATTTAAAAAATATATTCAAATAACTTTTAATTAATTTAAAATTTTATTTCTATAAATATTATAATTTTTATTTATATTATAACTTTTAAAAAATAATGTAATTTAAAAATTCAATTATTTTAATAATATTAAAAAAAGGTTTTTTTAAAAAAACAATACATAAACAAGATTTAGCATACGTAAACTATTTAAAAACATTCAAAATATTCGTAGTCACAGCACTTTGCACATTAATCTTTGGATCCAATGACCTTATCAGCAATGCTTCACATATCACGCGTTCCCAATAATTATTAAAACTTCTCAACAAAATTCTAAAATCAGACATTCCTATTTCACTTTTACAGCCTCTATTGTGTTCACTAATAATGGTCAAACCCTTAAATCGACAATGCTCTAGAACTCGAGTACAGAGATGACGGTAAGTCTCTCCAATGTATGTGGCATTACACCCATTACATGTAAATTGATAAACGAGATCAGAACACAATCCAACCGGAGTTTTGTATTTATTAATAAACATATTGCGTACCTTACACGAATTAGAGACGATCTTATACTCTAAATCTCCCATCTGTTTACTTAACTTCCTTTTATAATTTGTAAAACCTTAAAAATTTTAAAAACTTTTTTCTAGGGATCACTCACTAAAATTTTATTAACTCATATTATAAATAATTTTTGAAATATTATATAAGAAATTAGATAGACCACATATTCTGTTTTTTTAATCAAATTTTTGGGCAATTATTTAAGAATTCCGTTAATTTTTGACTCTTAAATTTAATAATAAAAAACCCAATACAGAATACGTTTTTGATTCTCAGAACAAATTTACAAATTTGCACTTCTTTATCGCTTACAAATTTATTGAACTTGAAGCATATAACTCAAAGGGAAATCGCCTTTTCTGAGCGTCAAAACTGATTATTTAACAAATATATTTATTTCCTTCTTCGAGCTAACCAACCTTAAATATGTTTACTTCTCGATTTTTTAGTTCAGCTGTGTCTTCGATCGTAATGAAAATAAGCTTCTCTGCAGTTCTCTTTTTATACCATATTTGTGAAAACATTTTGATTACTGTCTAGCAAATATTTCCTAAATATGATTCTAATTGCTTCCAAAATAAGCCAATTGTTTTGCCAAGTCTTTGTTGTTTTATCAAAAAATTTTAAAAATAGCTTTATTAATTTACAGGGCTTTCTTCACTGCTCGGCTCCTCTTGATACATCTCGGGTTTCTAGTTGGCTAGGTTTTACCATTGGATGATTTATTAATTTTAATTAAGTAGTATTTCGCTTTTAACTTTCTCTATGGATCCCTCACTAAATTTTTATTATTATATTTTGGTTCGACTATAGGTTTGGCGTTCAACCATACCCGTTTGCCTTGATCAATATTAATTTTCAAATTTCAACTAATTTTTGTGTACTTTAAATATTTTTGATGTTTTTGTTAATTTGGGTTTTCTGTGCTTTTATTTTATTTTTAATCCTTTCATATCAACCCAAACAAAATAAAATAATCGTACTTAAAATACCTTTTATATTAAAAAATTTGTTTCTAACTGCGAATATTTACGAAAATCTAAATTCTACAATGATTACCAGAAAAGATATAATACAAAACATTTATCTTCATTTAATTTTCGACTATAAATTAAAGTTTTATATTTAATAAAATTGTTTTAACTGTTCGTTTTCCATGAGTTATTTTTATAGAAATTAAGCCCTAATCCAGATACAGAATTATTCCGTGAAAAGTATTCCAATGAAACCAACAAAAAATTCAGTCTGACTTTACATGAAAATTCAGTTAATTGTAAAAGAAGATTTGGTTGATATTTCGTCTATTTCTAATTACATAGTTTCAACTTAAAATTGAATTTACATGTTCTAAATAATTGAATTTCCTGAATAATTTTTTATTCCAATAATTTTGATAAATATTAAAATTGAAATAATTCACAAAATTTCTTTCTAGTATTTTAATTTATTTTTAGTATTCTAGTTTTGTAGTTAATGTTGTTGTTATAAAAGTTGATAAAATTAAAAAATAAATAAAATAAAATATATTTTCCCAATCTAAGTCAGGTAAAATGTTTTCTTGTTCAATATAAAATATAAAATGTAACTTTTACTTAATATATTTTTAAATATAATATTGTGAGTAAAACACAATATTTAAGCTAATATATAATTACAATAATTTTACAGTAACTTTATATTCACTTTTTATTGCATGCTTAATTAATGCCGTTTCATTATTATTCTTAAAATTTAAAAAAAAAGTAATTTAATAATTAAATTATATAAATATTCGAAATTATGAATTTGAATTGAATATTCTTATGAATTTATAAGATATTATTTTTAATTACAAATAGACAATATATTATATAAAAACCTTGAATTAGACAAACCAAGCTAATTTTAGGGTTAGGCCTGGACTCGCTTGGTGCGTGCCTTTGTGTTATTTGTAAATAAATGATAATAAATAAAAGATTCAATTAATTACTAAAAATAGTTTTAAAATTACTATATATAGAAAAAGTTTAAATTTAGTATTTAAATAACACTGAAAATAATAAATAGTTAAAAATAGCAATAATAAATAATCTATTAATAAAAATAGCAATTTTATTCTTAATAAGTTAATTTCTAATTACCTAAAATAAATAAATTAATGTTCTAGATTAGTCATGGCCAACCAGTGGCCCCGGAAGTAATTCTAAACATCAGCTCAATAATTGGCTTTTTTAGAATTTATAATCGAATTATGCATATTTTTAATTTAAAAAATTGAGTCCAAGTTTACTTGAATCGTAAAAACGAGTTATATTTATTTCAATTGCTAAATAAAATTATTTTACATCAGATAATATCATGTCATGCTCAATATCGACTTTTTTCATGCTAGCAGGACGCGATATTAACGGGGATCAACTGTGTTATAAAATCCGTTAAAATAAAGTAATTTTTCAAATACATTAATTAGTGCTTTCTTTGCGTAATCTGCAATTACACACTACGATAGGTGAGATGAAACAACAATATGACACTAGCTTTTGTTGTTTCATCTCTCCTATACATTAATCACGCAAATTTTCAATCAATGAAATTATATGCAATTTTACTTACTTTAAAAACAAATGACAATATCATATTAATAATTTAAATAAATTTATAGCTGATTACTGGTGAAGTTTTTTCAAAAAATCCATATTTGTTGCTTTCCTAGTTCAGTTTTTAGTTAAAAGTTTATTCATACTGCCTCGCTTTGTAAAAGTCAGTTTTAAACACACGAACTTTTGAGGACTTTTAAAAGTAAGTTACAGTGGCTAGTTTTAAATATTATATTAAATTATTAATAGTAATATTTTAGATGACATCTGAAAAAGGATCCAATAAAAGAAAATATGAGTTTCCAAACCGAAAATTTCATGATAAATGGGAAGAAAAATATTTTTTCATCGAAAATAAAAACTCAGCTTTATGTTTGATTTGTCGTGAAACTGTGAGTGTCTTGAAAGACTACAATTTAAACCGGCACTATACCTCACGACACGGATCATTTGCTAAAATTATTTGTGAGGAACTCAAAGCAAAGTTAGTTGCTCTAAAAAAAATTACAAGTGCAGCAAATGATCTTCAAAAAAACAGTTGATGAGGCAAATAGCGTTGTCAGAGCTAGCTTTAAGGTCTCACATATTATTGAAAGAAATATGAGACCATTTTCTGATCGTGAATTTATCAAGGATTGTATGATTTCTGTCGCCGAAGAATTATTTCCTGATAAAATCAAGCTGATTAAACAGTTGAGTTTATCCAGAAAAACGGTGACACGACGAGTATAACTGATTTCCGATAAATTAAGCACTACTCTCAATAATTTGATTCAAAACTTTTCGTTTTATTCTATATCTTTCGATAGAAGCACTGACTTGAGTGACACAGCACAACTAGGAATCTTTATCAGAGGCATTGACAAATATTTCAACATTTACGAAGAATTGTTGGATCTTCATTCCTTAAAAGACACGACCAAAAGAGTTGATATCGTAGAAATTGTTGTTTCCTCGCTTGCTAACCGTAAATGCTCATATAGCAAATTGTCTGGCGTGACAACTGACAGTGCCCCGGCTATGGTCGGAACAAACGTTGGTGCTGTAGTCCTACTACTTCAGCATTTGAAAAAGAACGATATTGATGTCTCTAAGCTATTCACGATTCATTGCTTCCTTCATTTAGGAAATTTTTGCGCCAGATCGTTGATATTGGAACTGTGATGACTGTCGCTGTCGGAACTGTTAACAAAATTATAAATGACGCGCTGAAACATAGACAATTTCCAGAATATTTGAATGAAATTCGGGTTGAATATGGAGATTTGATTTATTTTTCGAAAGTTCGTTGGTTGAGTCGAGGAAAGACACTAAGACGATTTTACGAAATCCGTGAAGAGATTAAATTATTCATGCTTGAAAATGCTGATGATGTAAAAGAGCTCTTCGATGAACAGTGGCTGCTAGATCTATCTTTCGTAGTAGAAATCACTGCCTTAATGTCGAATTGCAAGGAGGAAAGCTCATAACAGATTGCTTTCAAATATTTTCGTCGTTATGCATATATTCTTCGGGAACTGAATTTTGAATTCCAAAGTTAATTCACTGTATTCGATAAATTTAATACAAAATTAGCTTTATTTTTAACATTATTCCATGTTAAGGCTGACGAAGCCCCATTTGAGTATCAAATGGAATTGATTGATCCTCAAGCTCGTGAAGACTTGAAACATTGGTTTAACGAAATGCCTAAAATTGAGTTTTACAAAAGTTTTTATTACAACTGAAAGTTTCCCGAATCTCTTGCCTTGAAGATAATTAGTGTTTTTCCTACTACATATAGTTGCGAAGCATTATTCTCAAAAATGAAACACATCAAGAGCAAAGATCGCACACAATTGATAGGCAAACATTTTAGTGATCAGTTGAAAATTTCTTCAACAAAATGTGAGATCAACTTGTCCAAACTCTCAGAGGAAATTGAGAAGCAGCAATCGCATTAAAATTGTTTAAATACTATGTACTGTTAACTGCATACTTTTTACTATGTACTTTTTACTGAAAATAATGAATAAATTTACAGAAAATACTGAATGAATTTATTGTAGCCCGCGATAATTATTTTTCCGAAAATTTGGCCCTTCGATTGATTTGGGTTAGCCACCACTGTTCTAGATTGTATATACAGGGGATTACATTTTGTATTGCCGGAAGAAAATATAAACAAGAACGTGTATATTGAACAGTAAACAAATCTATGTAATACTAGAATTGGAAAGTATAATCTGAAGTCTGAGAGCAAATAATCTGGTAACATATTACACAAAATAAACTGAAACCCTTGAATTTTTAGAATATAATTTAAAGGATTAAAATTAGTGAAATTGTCTAAAAACTGAAGTCACATTGAAACGTGATTGTAAAAAAATAGTACGAATAATTGAAATCAAACTAGGAAGTGAATTATTTAACACAATAAAAACTTTGTTGAATATTGAAAGGTTGAAAATCAGAATTTTTTAAAGGAAAGAACCAGAAATATTTTTAAAAACTAAAAGCTATCTAAGTGCAGTAGTAGGATGTGTCACCTCCAGCACATGCCACTTCCAGCACACCCCTCCCTCCTCCCAGTAGAAAATTTTCTAAGTCTAAAAGTACAATTTTTTCTGAGACAAAGACCATGACTCATTCACGGTCATTAAAATAACGACAATGAGTAATCAAAAAATTCAAGGTCATTTAACCAAAGACCATGACTCATTCAAGGTCATTGATGAGTCATAATAGTTTCTCAAGGTCATTCAAAATTTTCTCAAGGTCATTGGATGACTCATCGTGATTTTTCAAGGTCATTTAAACAAAGGCGATAACTTATTCAAGGTCATTGGATGAGTCATAATAATTTTTCAAGGTCATCCAGAATTTTCTCAAAGTCATATTATTTTTTAAAAATTTTAAATTTAAAATTACTACTTATTTTTATAAGTATGGTTTTAATTATTAATATTTTTTAATTTTTATTTTTATTCTTTTACTTATTTTTATAAGTAGTGTTTTAATTATTAATATTTTTTTAATTTTTATTAATATTATTATTATTATTATTTTTATTATTATACTATAATTAATATATAATAAAAACAAAGTCATTAACAACAAAAAACTTTTATTAAAAAGAAATAATTCGACTTTAGTAATATTGTCGAAGAGCTTTATTTAAAGCCCATTCCACATACTTCCGATATCGGGCAGCCCAGTAATGACATCCATCACATCATGGATATTCGTGTTCCATATCTTTTAAACTTTTGTTTTGCTTGACGTCCCATAGGAACTCATCGATTACGGAAAATATCTATATAGATGTATAATTAAAGACCAGGTCTGGAATTATTGATGTTGGCTTATCCTTCAATATTTCATGTATACCTGGATAATAAAAGTCCAGACGTTCTTTGATAAATTTAAAATAATCATCTACAAAACAAGTAAAAAATAATAATAATAATTAATTACCATAATGTTCCATTTCGTTCATTGATTGAACTGCGCTTGGTACAATAACATCCATTTTAATGATAAAAATTGAAATAATAATTACTTTTATACTAATTTAAATCAATGAGAAGTTAAACACACACACACACACAAAACTTTAGCTATAAACAATAAATATTAATTTATAGATTTGAAAATGATTAAAGAAATTTTAATAATAATATTAGTTGTAATTTCACTCACAAGTTATATTTGGAACAACCTTTTAACTAAATTAAAAGTTATTTTCTTTCGATATTTTCAATTCAAACATGTATTTTTCCAATTTTCTATAATTTACTATCATTTGCACATCTAAGCATCTCATCTGATTTTATGATTTTGACATTTACTAATTTATCCACTATGGTTTATGTCATTTCATTCACTCTTGCTCCGATATCTAGTAAGCATTCCATTGATAACTCTGAATTTCCAGCTTCGGGCTACTCTGAATTTCGCCATTATTCAATGTGGGCGTTTTTCAAACAATCATTTTTAGTTAAAAACAAGTTGCTGCTTCGATGTTTTATTAATTCACATACTTTAATTTTTCGCTAATTTAATTTCTTCTTTTTTCAGAAATTTATAAAATTGATAAACTATTTTACTACCATATTAGGATTCATTGTGCTCTTTTTGACTCTTAGAATTATCTTTTTTATTACATATTAAAGTTTTATTAGTATTAAAACAACAACAGGAAAAATTATTCATAAAATCTCAAATTTTATTATATAATATTTTTGCATTATCATATACATATTGCTGGGTTAGTGACTGCTAACCTTGACCAATATACATACAAAGCTTTTCTTGCCCGCCAATGGTTACCCGTTGCTAAGCAACTTTGGAAAAGTAACCACTGGTTATGAGACCGCCAAAGGTGAGCTCTAACGGTATTACTGCTAAGGCCCGGCCTCATAGTGGATTCAACGCACTACCGATAGAAGCTCTACGCGCGATTTGCTACTTGGTCCATCTGTACGAACTGAATAATTACTAAAATTCTACTCGCATATTCTTTCGATTCGACTGATTGATTTTTTAAGCAGATTATTAAAATTTCAACACTGATAAGCAAATAAATTATTTTTATGATACAAGTTACATGTTAGGTTACATATTTCCGATCTGAACTGCTGGTGGATTTTGGCTGTCGGTTTCGCTCCGTTGCTTGTTGCGCACGGCATTTTGCGCGTTCCGCCTTTCCTGGTCGCCGCTTGGAACGTTTAGCAGCTACCGGTTTAGTGGTGCTAGTTTCATCCCGGTAGGCTATCTGAGCTGGTGCGAACATCAGTGGATAAGTCACTGCGTTGCCCTCCTGGCAAGCCGACAGTGCCACTTATAAACTTCTGATCTGAATCTTTTGTTTCTGAGTCAACTGTTTCTCTTCTGCTCATCCCGCTGAGCGGCGGTCAGTCGCTGATAGATTACCTTCATTTTTTCGGGTTCTACCCATGTTGCGCGAATTTTCTGGATCTCGCGACTTATTTGAAGGAGCTGACTGTGGAGCTCTGTGTTTTCCCTTCTAGAGTTTACTAGCTCCTTACTCAGATTGCTGAGGAATTCCATGTCTACAAATAAATTATCAGTTAATAACTTTGCGGAATTTTACTATGGAAGTTTTGAATTAATTATTGATAGAATTTTTATTTTATTATCTATACTAGAGTTCGCCTACTCTATACATCTATTGGGACTCTACAAAAATGTCCTATTAAGATTACTGATTGTTGTTATATCAATTATTGTTATATCAATTATTTGAGAATTAAATTTTTGTATACATTAGTAAATTATACAACGAAATGTTTCTAACAAAATTTATATTTTCACTACAAAGAGATTTGCTCCTACTATCTTCTCGAATGATTACCTTGACGCGAGCCGGATTGAAATCTAGATTGATCTCGAGCATATGAATGTTCCTGTAATTGCGGTGAACTCCTGTCGAAATCCTGCATATTCCTGGGTAGTTATCTTGGTACTACCACATTCATTGACGTCGTCATCTCTGCCAAAGCTGGATCATCGAGCTCATAAGATACTGCGTAGTTTGGAGCATAACTATCTGTGCTGGTGATTCTTCCAGCGGCGATTTCCGCATTTATTCTGGCTAACCGCCGTCTGGCCATGATTACCTGCCGATTGGTCTGTTGTTGGTGTATTTCCAGACGAGCGAGGGTAAATTCCGCTCGCTGCCTAGCTTCACGGGCTGAATTGCGACCAGGTTCTTGCTTAATTGCCACATATGGCAAATCTACCTCATCGTGGTCGAAATGGCGACCTTCTCTTGATTCCCATACTGGAGAGATTGAAAATCCAGCATTCCACATGGCTTGTCGGCATCGCGCTGCCGTTCGTGCCGGGAAACGTACAGTCATTCTAGATGCGTCGATCCAGGAACCATCTGTAATATCAAAAATGATGATGTGTAATTTTATTAGCGAATTGATGAATAGGAAATTCAATACGACTTTCGAGCAGAAATGGGGAACATCTTGTTTACGTTGTGGGAAACATCGTGATACCTCGATTATATCCTGTTGACTATTCATTAAAATGACTGGGCAATGTGTCGATTTTTCATGTGATTGGTTATATATCCAATAGCGTAGTCGTGACCTTTAAATGTTGACGAATAGATATATTTCCTTCCATTACGATCGACTGACATTCGGAATAATTTTCATCGTGAAAAAAATCTAGCATGAAAATTCCGATATTTTCTGCACACATTTTCTGTGCTGCCAGTCATCAATGGAGTGTTACGACATCGTTAAATATGGCATCACCCAATCGATGACTTTGTCACAATTTATCTCATTGATCTCGGAGGAATTTTTATTAACAAATTTCCGCTTCTCAGTTATAATTCTATCTATTAGTTTTTGACTAATGGTAAGCGTATTTTCTAATTCGAACTGCCATCTTGTTGGTCTATAACTGTGGTAATGCTCAATTGATACGCGAAAACTAATGTCATTCTGCAGAGATTGGGAAATGTTTATCTTTCGCGTTGAGAATCCGGAACAATTGGATTAATTGTGTTATTTGGTTACTCCTTATTTTATTGATGTCGTATAGTAAATTTTGTTATTATTGATTTGATCGTTAGTAATAGTATGATGGTTTTATAATTTAACTCTTGGGGTATACTTTTCACTAATTCTAAATAGGTGAGGTCTAGCTCTACATGGAACAATGAGTAGTTATTTTTACCACAATCGTCTGCTCTCGTGAGGTTGTCGTTATCAATATTCTAATTTAGTTGATCTATTTCACTCATTATTGTCACAAATTTAATTTCAGTTGGGGTTTTAAGCTACTAAAATTTTCATAATTGCCCTAATATTAAATTATTGGTATATTTACACATTAGTCGGTTATACTCTCCAGTTAATATTTTATAAATTCCTCATATTTTATTTGGATAGCTCTTCTCGTTCAACCTTTAGTTATTTTTAGGCTCACCTTCAATAATCCGCGTGCTGAGTTTATGGTTATTTAATTGGCTACTAAGTCTTTGGTCATTTATTGAAATTCTTATTCAATTCATACTTTTATTTAAATTCTAATTATCTATTTAGGCCGCCACTCCAGTAATCTATTTATTTGATTTACATTAATTTTATCGTAATTAGCTATTTAAACCTTATGAAAGGCCTTTGACTTGGATTACGATATTAGGATATTCATTTTGATAATTGATTTTTAACGTTACAACGATTCTCCACTCTCTTCTCGCACTCACTTCCTTTATATAGTCCTAGGGTTAAATATATTGATATTAGGATTTTATGAGTGCTCACTGGACTACTCGGTGTGAATAATTTTAAACCGATAAGTAGGATTATTTTAGGTCGAATTTTTGGGAGATGGAAGACGAAAGGGCAGCCAAAGGACTGCTCCTCTATCTTCCATCTACCACTATAAGCGGCATGAATTGGCGATTGGGTTCTGTCGTTACGCACACCAAAACTTTCACGGGCACGAGATATTGGCGGATGAACCGCACTTACACATCTCGATAGTTATATAAAGTTTGCTAACTTGCGGTGTGTTTTGGCTGTGGGCCGGAAAAATTTTGACATAGTATAACATCTTTAGCAACTCATATATTTGACAAAACATTATTTTTACATAGCATCTGACTTCCATCATTCGTAATAAATCATCTTCTCATAAGTACGTTCAAGTATAGCTTACTTGAGATTACTTGAAACGTAGTATGGAAAAATTGTCGATAGCTGAATTGTCCCGCGAGAAAATTTGACTTTGCTCACAAATTATTAGCATTAATATTCTGTGAAAATGAATTGGTATATATACCTGTTCGTGACCTTAACTTTGCGTGTTCTTTTTGATGCATTTAAACAAAATTTGAGCTTGATTTTAATTGTAATATCTATTTCTTATTTTATCAATTTTCTATATTAAATGAATAATTCATTTTATTAATTTTTTTTTAATAGAATATTTCTTGTTGAAAATATTCCGTTTAATTCGTTCGCTGCTAATTTTTATGAATTGTCCATTTCTCGATCAAATTTTATGTTTTCTTGTTATTTTTATGGTGCATTTTCGTTATTATTTTAATTTATTTTTTTGTTTTTGATTTTATATTTTAATTGCATCTTTCTCATAGTTTAAGGTTGTTTATTCGATGTTTCTGGATCCGATTTTAAATCTGCATGTTATGTTTGCTTGCTATTTCCAATTCATTCAAACAAAATTCAGTGCTGGCCCAACAATATATATTAAGATTACTATCATTATTATGACCAATATCTACATCAATATTAAAATAACTCTTTCACTATTAATATGGCCTATAATCCTGTTAAGTTATTTTCTAATTTCTTTATGTCATCTGTTTGTGTTTCGTCTGTAGTTTTCAAATATTTCATTCGACTCTCTATTATACCTGCATCTCGTCACAATTCGTTAGAATGCCTTTTTTCGAGTTCTTATTCGTCTCATTTGTGTGCTATTAATTTCTTTATCATCTTTTTTAAATTTTCTCTATAAATATTTCGTCTTAGTTTGATCTATGTTCATAACGCAAGGCTTCTTTTAAATCATAGATAAATTATGTTAGCTTTTAGTAGGCAAATTGAAGTTTATCTTCAATAATTGTTACCTCAAGTAAACCACGTCAAGGGAAGGCTGAATGCGTCAGAAAAAGAAGACTAAAATGAGCCAGGTTACTTGACAAACGAGAAAGCTAGCATCCGGTATTTGTTTTGTCTCAAATCTTCCAAATTGTTTCAACTGACAATCTATAGATAAAGATACCTGAATCTAAAATGAGTAGGAAACCCTCTACGGTAGTCCTTGAACCAAGAGATTTACGAGGGTATCAGCAGTCACGGCAACATGGCTCACCTTTTACTGATAACCACTCATTAGAATACATTTTCAACATTATTTATTACGGGTATCCAATGGCATAGTTTCTTATGCAATTTTATTTTCTTACCCTTCAGGTACCTGGCAAAATATATTTTTAAATAAAATAATAAATTTTAACGGATGACATTATGATAAACTAGTCCAAATCATACATTCGATAATAGATATGATACCAATTATATAGCAGTGATTTCTGAAGCGATATTGTTCAATACAATAAGATCGTATTTTGAAATTATTAAAACTCATCAGAACACATAACTAGACTTTAAATCAAAAGTTAACTGGAGGAAAACTTCTTGACTTCTTTCTCTAGGAGCATAAATTATATCGTAATACTGTTGGAGTTATAAAAATAAATGAAAATATAAAAATTGTAATATTGAATTAATAATTTAACGCAAGTCATAAACTACTTTTTAATCTTTAAAGTGTGGGTTTTATAAGCCCTACCCAGGGCCCGAATAGAAAATATTCAAAATTGCCAATGTTAACACGTTCTAATACTTCTAATAATTGCACATTATATCATTTAAATACAATTTCTTTTAATTTTTGGGTTCAATTGATACATAAATCTGCCAACCGAAACACCAAATTTTCCCTTAATACAAAAAATAGAAGTAAATGCTTTTAAATTTGAATTATATTTGTAATTAATATATATATATATAACAAAAGTTTATTTTATAAAAATCGGTTTAAATAATTTGATTGTTTAACATGACTTGTTATTAACAGCCCTCTTAATTTTTCTGATGAAATCCATTTTTGAGGCATACTTTGGTTACTGTTACTGGTTTCATTTCCGGTTATAACAATAGATACATTTATGGGGGCGAGGGGGAAATTTGTTGAATTTTATATTCTAATTATGCCTCCCTATTTATTTGATTTTATAATGACCAATTATTATCAAAGATATATATATATACACACATAAAAAGATGCTTGCGCATTTACATGGAAGTCGTCAAATATTACATCATCAATAGCCTCAATAATTGCAAGATAAATAAATATGACAAAATATAAATTTTTTTAGATAAACACACACACACACATTTATTATACGGTTGATTTAATGATTGAGAAATATATATATATATATAACACAACATCTTCGCTGAAATATTAAATATTAAAACAACAACCGAACTTGTTGTTTTTGTTGCCAGGCAACAGTACGAAAACACTGTACACATGTACACAATCATCGGAAGTAGTAATAATAATAATAAATTTATGTACAAATTATTCTAGAATCGATATATAACATGTTGAAAATTAAAATAATCAGATCATCAATTCGGTTTGCTGAGCTGCCAAATACAGACGAGATTGTTGTCTGTCACTGCAATGATGTACAGGCCGTCTGAGCTCAAATCCACTGTATTTATCACAGGACTTTTCAGTTCCGGGGAGGTGTTTATTCCTTGTTCTGAAATCTGGCGCTCGTTTCCTGTAACATTGCACTCGGGCCATTCCAGAACCTTATACGGGCTGCACACGAAATCACGGGATATCCGTTCGGGGCACTCTTCAATGAAAGGATCGAGATCATAGATCCAGATGTTCCCCACGCTGTCGCCACAGAGCACGGCTCCGAGATTCTGTCTAGCGGTGACGTTTATGTAAAAATCTTCGGTCTTTTGCCACGTGAGCGTTCCACAGATGTCGATTGGCACGACTTTTTGCAATCCTAAATCCGTTAATTGATTAATGAATGTCGGTTTTCATATTGATATTTTTATTGGGATTATATCAATTAAAAGAAGAAATTATAAAAATATCGATCAACTCAACATTGCTCATTTAATCGAATCAATTATCATTTTCAACTTTGATCGATTTATATTTCAGTTCTATTTAAAAGTCGAATTTCTGCAATCAAATGATGCACAATTTGTTGATTCATTTCCAATTTCTTGTTTTTATAAAATTTATACTATTGATTTTTACTCTTAAAGAAATTATGATTCATTAGCAAAATTCATGTTAACAATCATCGTGATAATAAAGATAAAAAATTGACAATGATACTAATAAATCAATATGAAAATATAAATTGTTACTGATAATTGAAAGTTTGTGTAAATATTAATTTTATTATTAAAATTGTGGAACGATTTTTTCTGAAAATAAATATTTTTAACGATAACTCAAATTGACATTTTATTATTTACATGAATCAATTTTTTAAATCGATAAAATTTCGCACATTTCACTTAAATAGATAAAATAATTTAAATATTACGATATTGATTGATAATAATTTAACAAATAAATCAATCGATTTGGAAATATAGATTTTTATCGATACGTCACTTAAATTGATAAAATTGAGCCCATTTTCTTTAAATCGATAAAGTAATTAATTTGAAAATATAGATTTTATCGACAATTCTTTAAATAGGTAAAATTTTGGTACATTTACTTTAAATCGATTTACAAAACAATAATGAAATAATTATTATTACGATATTGATAGATTATGATTTAATAAATTCAGTAATTCCAAAGGTGCATACCTTTGCGACGCTCCAAAGTCGTTCCAAAATCGAAGACCAATAAATTGGGATTATGAACAATTTTAAAAACTAAAGCAGTTCGACTAAGTTGAGCGAGGCCATCGTATGAAATGGAGTCTAAGGTAACATCGATTTTATCATCGACAAATAATTTTAACTCCATATCGGGTTCCCTAAATAAATAAAGATATATAATACTTCTAGCGAGCGCCACAGACAAACTAAACCTTTCCCGTTTTTCACTTCTATATTCAGTGATTTTCCAAGCGAAAATTCCGTCTTCACATCCAGCAACCAGATACGAATAGTGATCCAAGAAAACCAAATTCAAAACCGGATTTACATCGAGTCTTGGGCATCTGAGTCGCATAAGTAACTGATAACGCATCAATCGACTCTGATTGGCAGATGGAGTTCCGATATCCCAAATGAAAACAGATGCCTTTGTATCACCACTGAAAAGAATTTGAGGCATAGATGGATGGAAAACGAGCGCAGAAATATCCTCCTGGTGACCTCTCATATCACAATAATGAAGAAAATCCGGGAATAACAGTCGAATTTCTTTCAATTTTCCTGCCGCAGCAAGAATGTTTAAACGCTTACCGGGCTCAATTTCCAGAGTAGTCCATGCTAATGTCATGAATTCCTATACCGGAGAAAGGTTGAAAATCAATACTGCGCGTGTACTTAACATTGTAAAAAATTTGAACTAAAAATCAATGGTTTCAGCGGATTCGAATTTTCAGAATTTTCAAAGTCACAATTGGAAAGTATAATTTTTTTTATTTTGCAAAAACCAAAATTATATAATTGGTCTTTTTAACTCTTATCGATTGGTAACAATTTTCTACAAATCGAGTTATTTTACTAGCTAGATATAGGTTAAGAGGAAAATCTCAGTCACTCATTTTTAGAGCTATACAAAATTTGGGATAAATAATCAATCCTGTCTCCTATTTGTCTCATAGTGCATTATAAATGATTAATAGCAGACTGGAAAAATACTAAAATTCATTAGCGAAAAATGTATTATAAAAAAATAAAGAAATCCAAAAAGTAAAAAAAGGACGCTACTGACGCCAAAACGGTAATTTGTACTAACTTTATGACTCACTAGGGTGGAATAAAATATAGGGAGATTATATCATATCTTTATATCATATCTTTATATAATCTTTATTTGCATAATATCCATTAAGTGATAATGAAATCTCTTTATGGGTGAGGGAGGTTGCTAGTCAATCACCACATTAAAAACTAAAGCTGGGTGAAGACTGGATCAGTCATCCCTTTCCGCAATAAGTACTGATAAACACCAGTCTCGCAGAAAAAAAATATATTTGTGCTTTGAAATCTACACGTGAATTACATCGTTCCAATGGGAACTCAAAAGGTCAAAAAAAATTTGCAATTTTTGTATTGTTTGTTTGGATTCGTTGTGATTTAATATATTTATTTTGAAAGCTGTTTTTATTGAAATTTATAAATGTTATTTGGTATTTTAAATATAACTTTTGAATTTGTCTAGTGGTTTGTTATTGTTTGAATTAAAGATTGTCAATTTTACATTTAATAAAGAAAAATGTCCAATGGATTTCTGGTAGTGAAACGCATTTCACTTAGATTTAGTCCCTTTGCGATTTAGTGATAATTCTGTTGGTTATACTATTTTTGTAGTATTTGATAACTCAATATCATTTCGTTTCTGAATGGCATAATTTATAGTTCAATATTAAAGTAAATTACCAAAGAAATTATGATAAATATTCAAATAAAATGATGGAGAAAAAATTTTTGACATTGATTAAACACTAATTTTAAGAGAAAGAGAAATCGATAATCAAATATTTTATAATAGTTTTGGACGTTTGATATGTCAATAAAACTCCATGGGTGAATGGTGAAAGAAACGACCGTACGATGATACATTGTTTATAGAGACAAAGAAACTGTGTATAAGAACAGGTGAAAGTATACATGGATTTAATGGGGGTTATGAATTAATAATTATACTTTATTTCAAAAGATTTCCCATTTAAACCTTCCTAAGACCGGCTCAAATTTCTAACAAGACCATTTAGGGTAAATTTTTAATATTATTAAAAATAATAATAATAAATAATAATAATAATAATAATAATAATAATAATAATAATAATAATAATAAAAATAATAAAAATAATTAGTAATAAAAATAATAAATAATAATAATAATAATAATAATAATAATAATAATAATAATAATAAGTAATAATAATAAAAATAATAAAAATAATTAGTAATAATAAAAATAATTAGTAATAATAATAATAAATAATAATAGTAATAAAAATAATTAGTAATAAAAATAATAAATAATAATAATAATAAAAATAATTTGTAATAATAATAATAATAATAAAAATAATTAGTAATAATAATAATAATAAATAATAATAATAATAATTAAAATAATTAGTAACAATAATAAAAATAATTAGTAATAATAATAATAATAATAATTAGTAATAATAATAATAAATAAATAATAAAAATAATAAAAACAATAACAATAATATAACATGCAATATATAACATTTGTATAAAACCGATTTATTTAAATTTTATACTTTTAAGTTCAAATAAAGATTTTATTGAGAAGGATTATTTATACAAAATGTTAATGGCTTTAAATTAGGGTCTGCAATTTTAAAAACCAATAAATATGACTATAACCAATTTTTACCTTCATTAGGATCAATTTTTTGATTTTTTAACAAGAATTTTCGATATGCCTTACAAACATTCAAAATAAGCTTTGTCGAAAAATTGCGTTAAAAAATAAAAATATCGATGCACAAAAATGAAATGAAGATTAATAACGAAAATAATCGATCGATGTTTATAAATATGACTATTATTATTTTAAATATTTAATTTTAAAAAAAAATCTCACCTCATCTTCTCTCTTAAAACGTTTCATAACTTTTCCGACCTTGCAATCGATAAGACACACACATTCACCGCCACAAGTGGCTACGATGTGAGTTGTTTGATTAGGTTGATTTGGGTTAGGCTCAAATACACAACGCCATACTTTAGTGTCTTGATCAAGCGGTGCATTGTCCTTGGCATGACATCGGATAAAATGAAGAGGATCATAATCGATAACATCATTTTCGATTCCGTCAATTTTATATAAATCTCTCAAACTCCTACACTCAGTCAATAGATATTCCCTTAAATAGCTGTCTCACCTAAAGGGACCTAATGTGCGACGTTTCTTGGGTCTTGCTGGCACGATTCCACTTCTTTCAACAACTTCTGGCCCAGTTTCTTGGTAGTTGTTTTGATTTCCCGGCACTCCGGGAATACCCTTCGGAGGTCGTCCTCGTTTTTTGTTATTTGGATCATTAGAATTACTTATCTCATTCAATGGTCCATTAATATTGTTTGACCAATTTTTTTCGGCATCTTGTTTTTTAATTTTTTGCCTGATATTATTTGAAGTTGAAAAATGTTATTTAATTATAGTTCAATAATAAAACTGTGTCGATTCCAAGTAATTTTTTTATTAAAATAATAATGACTATCTGAAAAAACAATTTATATGTTTTCTAAAAATTTATTCGTAAAATAAAAATAAACTGATTTTTTCTCCTGAAACATAAAATTAACAACAAACTATAAATGATATTAAATTAGTTTTATTTTAGTATTACTTTTTAAAATTTATGTATATTTTATACATTTCATACCGCTTTAACTTTGTCGATACATTTTGTAACATGTGTTCATTAATTCATTATCCAATCAGATTTATAAAAAAAAATTTAGGACAAATATTAATAAAATAATTGAAATTTGATTAGTTGTGATTTTCCCGAGCTTTTCGTTCTTAAAACCTCTTTAGAATTAAAAAAAATCGGATATTACTAATATCAAAAAGACACCCGTATGTTGATTATTATTTGAGGATTAAATTATAGAGACAAGCATTATTTTCAAATCACAGAAAATGAGTGCAACGAATTAAGTTATACTCATTTTGTGGATATCTCACTGACATTATCGATAAAGCAAAAATTTATAATCAATTTCTTTACAAAATTTAGTAGTTTTTAAGGATTTCGATTGGATCGATTTTTTAAACAATTGAAAATGTCATTCACCACATTATTGGATTTTTGTCTGTTCAAAAAACGACCTTTCACTTCATCAGCTTTAAATTAAATTATTATAATTTTCACTTTTCTGTTGTTTTGAGGTGTGAAAATGGCCAAATTAATTTTTTGATATTTGTAATTTTTAAAGAAAAAAATTCATTTTAATTATTTAAAATAATTGAAAACGTAAATTATAAAAATTTCATTGAAGCAGTTAACAATGAAAGATTAGTAACTCATTGGGTGTCCTTTATACAGCCAGTATAAATTAGACGGGATATTTAATGGATATGTTATTAATGTTTTCTCACAGCGCATGTTTATTGTACAACAATATCACACATAACATGCATGAGTCACGTTATTTCCGAGTTCAAAGACATTTACACAAAAAATGACTCAATACCACGTAACTTACTTTCTGGAAATTTTTCTATGGATTCAATTAAATTGGTTAGTTTTGTTGTAATAATTTATGTATATTTATCAACCCATATAATAAAAACAAACAAATAAAAAATAGCTTAATAAATTTAAAAAATAAATAATAACAAATATTAGATAATAATATAAAATAATAAAAATAAAAAACAAATAAAAATAAATATAAAATAATAAAAATAAAAAACAAAAATAAATAAATAAAAATAATATAATAATAAATAAATAAATATATATAATTAATAAAAAAAAATTATACATATAAAAATAAATAAAAATAATGAAATATTTAAAAATAATAGAAAAATGAAAATAAATATATAATATATAAAAAATTATTAATATGTTATTATATATATATATATATATAAGTTTTGAAAATAAAGAAAATAGAAATAATGGAAAAGAAAGATTTAATATCTAATAAAAAACTTCATTTTTGGATTAAAACGAAAAATTTATTGATTAAAATATGATTTTATGAAGAATTTCATATTTAATTTGGAATGTAATTTTAAAACGTGATTTAAATATTTTCCATCATTGAAAACACTTGCAATTGTAGAAATATTGTCGATCGATAAAAATTTATTGAAATAAATCACTAAGCTAACTTTTTAGGGGTTCCTTTTTGACCTAGTGTGTCCTTTACTGCTTTTTTGTATATCTCTGAAGCCATATAACCTTTAACATAATCTTTGTTTCGTAATTCCCCGGGAAGAAATTCTGCTACCGGTCGACCTTTAACGGCCTGAGGTTTGATAACTGTCATTACAACGCTTTTATTTTGTCGCAAAGACTGGCCAATGTGAAATACTGGTTGCGGTTGCTGAACGATATATTGCTGCTCCTGGCCATTGGGACCAATTGTTTTCAGCATGACATGACTGACAATATTTTGTGCGTTATTCCCCATCAGTTCGTCTGCTAATTCCTGCAAAATAGTCATTTCATTCTGATTTACATCGACAAATCGTTCGAGTAATTTCTCATCATCATCATCATCATCTTCTTCAATGTTGCAATATAGACTGGTTGATCTTTTAACCGAGCCAGCACCACCAGCTAACAGTTCATCTTCTGTGTCATTTAATTTTGATTTTAAATATTCTTCTGTGAATTTGAAAATCTATAACACAATAGAATGTTGAACACACAGACTGATAGAATCCCTCACCAAAAGGTCCTTATATTTACTAAGATTATCATCGATTAATAAATTACGGTCTTTCAACTGTTGCACCATTTCATCAATAAGACTCATTCTTTCTTGATTATTCAAAATATTTGGACATCTGTCAGCAAATTCAGATTCCCATTTATTACGAATCTATAAAAACAGTCCGTTATATACAGGGAAAACAAACTCATTATTATGCTAACAATTGGATCCAACGCCATTTTTGCTTCCATAATATATGTATGAAAGTATTCATTGATCGGTTCTTCAAAGTACTCCCCATTGATAAACTTTAATTTTGGGCAAAAAAATGACATGGCTTGAAAATTCATATTCTGAAATATTTTAAGAAATAATAAGTGCATTTGATTTTCTTAAAGCAGCATTTCACAATTGTTTCATATAACACGGAGGCTCAGAAGTATAAAATGACACGCAAAATTTGAATAAATTTTCAATGAAAAATAATAAATAATAATGTTAATAATAATGATTTTAATAATAATAATAATAATAATAATAATAATAATAATAATAATAAAAATAAATAATAATAATAAAAATAATAATAAAAATAATAATAAATAATAAATAATATTAATATTATTAATAATGATATTAATAATCATAATAATAATAATAATAATAATAATAATAATAATAATAATAATAATAATAATAATAAATAATAATAATAATAATAATAAATAATAATAATAATAAATAATAGTAATAATAATAATAAAAAATAGTAATAATAAATAATAATAATAAATAATAAATAATAATAATAATAATAAAAATAATAATAATAATAAAATTAATTTTTAAAAAAATAAAAATTTTATATAATAATTCGTGTATGACTAAACCGATTTAAATAACTTTATTAATTAATATTATTTTAATTTTTTTGACAGAAATTAATTTACCTTAAAAACTATAAATTATAAATGAATGGTAACCTTGATAAAATATGCGTTTTTATAATTTTTATAATTATAACGTTACTAAAATCTAAATCGAATTTTAATCGTGCGAAATGTAGAGAAACAGAAAAATGATTAGAAATATTATTTATGGAAATCTCAAATAAATATTCAAATATAACTGAAAATGAATGAGTTCGTGAATAAAAAAAATCGTTCAATGGATCCTGCTAACAATTTACTTCTTAAACTTGTACATTTAATTAAAACAAATAAGCAAAAGATCTATTTATAAATAACTTTATGCCTCTAAATGATTTATAATCTTTTAAATAATAAAGATAGATGTTAAAAACGTATGTTATCTTTTTTAACCGCAACGATGTTTGTTTGCGTATTTTATAACTGAAAATTTTTGTCAAATTTTTTTATCCTGCTTTACATAACAGATATCGATCAAGAATAAATAATTGACACACCTGTTATCAACGAAACTTTAAAACTGGTATGCAGTGTTGTTGGAGTTATCAATTAATGTTTGTCATGCACTTGATTTTCTTTATTTAATGACTAAATAAATAAATAAACTACTGATTTTTGCATTGCCTATTTTCAAGTTTTTTATTATAATTTTAACGTTTTAATGCACATATGATACTAACAATATCATCGACAACCACGTCAGATTTTAATTAACTACATTTTATATATCAGACCAATCAACTCAGGTGATTTTTTCCATTGATATTATATTATCAATATATCTCACGTATTATCATGTTTAGAATTCATAATATTGTTGAGTTTTAATAATAATAGTGTTTTCAATCATAATAATAACTTATTACTACCGCGCATCCCAATCGTACAAATTTCCAGGATAATGTAATACTTCTAATTTCTAGTCATTCATTTCTCATTCATTTCAATTCCTGTAATGACTCTCCTATTGTCACTCGAATTCTAAATCGAATTACTATTCCACGATTGAACAAAAATATTCTCTCAAATTCGATTACATCGTTTTCTGCTTGACATACTGTAATTTATTTGTTTTCCGATAATTGTATTTATTAAATAACTTTCTAGTGACCCAAAATTAATTTTTTGCCTCATCATTTGCCATACATATATATATATATATATATATATATCGATTTCTCTCGAAAACATCGAAAAATAACTTTATGGTTTATTGGTTACTATTTTAAAACCTGCTGAAGCAGGCGAATGAATATTTTTATTTATAGATACATTTGCAGGCAAAGGTTAGCCTTTTGTATCATATAAAACAATTTTTAATCACCTGAAGACGCAAAACAGTCTTATCTTGAAACAAATGTTCATTATCACCTAGCAACACTGGGGACACGTACGCAATGGGATTTTATATATATATATATATATATATATATATATATATATATATATAATGCAAAAATTATAATATATGCTACTCATGTTTTGTCAGCAATATATTTGTTGAAATGATTATTTTATTTAAAAACGACAATTAAAAATTGAAAAACGCTATTTAATCTTTACAAAGCTTTTCGTCAACGCCAGCAATTTACCGTCTTCCACTTTACTTTTTTTAAAACTATTTCGGAACCGAAATTCACCAATTTTTGGTTTCCATGGTATCGCAACAAGATAAATAACTATTTTTATTACTAAGTAAATTAATATCGAATATTTTACAAACTTGCTGTATATAAATAATACACATAACATCTGTCAATGAAAAATGCTAATTTTTCCACTATTGATTTATTAGAAAATAAAATTTAGGAAATATAATTAATTTAATTATTTCCGTAATCTCATCCCAGCTTTCACTTTTCCATTGATTATTTAATGCGGGTCGGAATTCCAAAAATTTATCAAAAATAATATGATTAATTTTAAAAATTACTTGCTTAAATTTCTCGTCGAAATTGAGTACAACGAGATTTGGAAATTGTTCAATAAGAGGTTGCTGCATAAATCGGTTTCCAGTCATTTCTAAATATTTTAATTTCGGTAAATTAAGATCTCTGGGAAATTCGCTAAGTAAATTTTCCGAGAAATCTAGCTCTCGAAGTCGAACACACTTGGCCAAATTCCGTGACTCTATCACTGTATAATTATTACAAGGTATTCTATTATCCATATTACAGATTGAATATATTTATACTATGAAATCAAGAAAATACTTCAAAACTCGCACTTCATCCAATTTGGTGCTTGAAGAATATTTCAGAATTTCTTCCTCGTTTAGAATTTTGTCGACCTCTTCCAATTGCATTTCGATTCGGATGTCTGTATTGGAAAATAAATGTTATTTACAATCAGCTGAAATTCAACCAAATACTAAGTTGTCATGATAGTGATGGTTATGCCGAATCTATTGCATAATTACACGTTTATAATTATTAAACATGATCTACTATTAGTTATACACTGAAATGAAATAAATGTAAATGACGAGCTTATTAGGTTATATATTTATAATATTTATAATGAAATAATGATAAGAATTTTATAAAATCATTTTTAAAACGCGACCAGTCACGTTAAATCGTTATTTTTTAAATTTTAACGATTTTTCACATATTAACACATTTTCATATATTCTCAAGTGCCACCTTATTACGAAATTTAGATTTAGCTATATTTTAAATTAACAGTAAAAAACCAAGACTAACCAATGTGGCATTGATTCGAGTATGACCGGCTTTCAGTGGCGTTATAGATCAAGTTTAATACAATAATTAACAATAAAGATGATGAAAAATATGGAAACAGAAATAATAAAGAATGGATATATAAAATTTGTTAACAGTTCCTATAATGATTTAGAAGGATTAAGATATTTGCTCCAATTCCTCAAAAAAAACCTATAAGAATGTTTGATATGTTATTAGTAAAGAACAAATGTTTTCAAATTTGAAGGAAATCAAGATTAATCCTTGTTCTAAGATGACATAAATTGGCTGGCTTCGTTTGCATTCGTATCGAAAGAACACACCAACAATTTAGAATTGTATAAATTGATCAAGAAATTAGTAAAAAATAAAAATATTTGATTTTAATCAGTCATAACAGTAAAAAATGTTGATATTAGAAACTTTTGTATACTCGGGGCGTTTCACAATAATTGTTTTAGGAATATTGAAATTCATTATTAAGGTGTTAGTGCAGTTTCGCAAAATATAATACATAATCAAAACACGAAAATTGCGCGAAAATTTTGTTTATATAATACTACCAATGGGCATTTTATGCAATTATCTATATTTTATTGGAAATTTAGCTCAAGATTTGTAATATCACTTAGGGCCCATCCAAAAAAATGAGGTCACATGAGGGAGTTAAAATTCTGATAATTCCTCGATTTATGACGGGTTTTTTTTAGAAATTTGACGTCACACGTCTAAATTTATTGATTATTAACATTTTGTTAAGCTCATCATTATAATTCATATTCTAACCGTTCATAGGAATAGGGGGCGGGTAAATAGCTTATGATGGAATATTTGAAGGGAGTTTAACTTTTTTTTAAGAGGTGAATGTGTAAAGATGTCTTAAAATTGATTGGTACTTAAAATAAGTGCAATTTGTCATTCGAAATTTAATGGTCAGTTTTAACATTTTATATAGGTTTCTAAATACATTATTAGCTTGAACTACAGGAAATTAACTAGGGAGAATTCAACGAAAAATCCATATCTAAATAGATCATTTAAGAGTGCCTATAAAGAATTAATACAACTGCAGCGTAATTTTATCATGTTTGCTAATACAGTTCACAATAAGTATGATAATAAATAAAATTATAATTGAAATATAATTTATGGAAATGTTTGTAAAATAAAATATCTAAAAATCAATAATCTTATATAAAAAATAGTTTAGCTTGGTTAGTAACCTCAAAAACTCACGAATTTAATATAACTAATATCATTCCAATAGGCGTATCACTAGAAAATTAGTGGCTAAATAAATACATATTCGATCTACCTTTTCATTTCTTACGCCCAATCAAATTAGGTTTATCTGCTCACATTAACCCAATTTTTATCACCTCTTCAGCAATCCCCCAAATCAAACGATATTTATCAGGACAGTCTGAGTGACTCACTAGCATAAGAGATGGCACAAATTACGTAATGGAAACTTCTGCACTTGACTCAGTGAAAAAAATCGAGAAATCACCACGAACGTTGGGAAAAGTACGTAATATGGAATCCGAAATATTAACCTTTACGATACGTGTTTAGCTCGACAATGCGCAATTTTCTGATAGGAAATTTTTAAAAAGATTTTATCATTGAAAATGTTGTCAAATTTAATTATGATCGTTATCTACCCTGCATGTTCCAAAAAGAAGTTCCTAATAGAACATTTCTGATCAAAAATAAATCAAGGAGGCATTTAGAACTAGCCACGCTCCCTTGACCAATACTTGCAAAACCTTAACAATAAATATAGTAAATAATCAATAAATTATTTGAAAAGTTTATAATTCGCGTGAATTTGATAGAGAATAAAGTTTTGGGGGATTTTTTCATAATAAATTAGATAAAAACTATAGAGAAACCTATTTATTGTTAACATGTGTGGGTTGTTGATTTTAGTCAGCATTTCTATGTGTTGGGGATATTAGTTGTTGGTGAATGTGAAATTAATAATTATTGATTTGGCTCCAGAGCATGGTAATAATAATAACAGATTCCAAGCAATTTAACTTTTATTGATCAATATAGTTGAATACCAAATTACAATGGCACAAATACTTCAATATTACAATAATATGTATTACGTGCTTATGGAAAGAATAGCGCCGTTGCAATATACTCTGGAGCTCACAAATATTTACTCCTGATTCTGGTTTCAACAATCGATTGAAGTGGTTTAGTTGCTCTCTTTACGTTAACTTGAGGATACTCGAAACTCACAATAAATAGCTTTAATAACTGTTTCAAAACTCTGATAACCCCTTTCAACAATAGCTTTGGTTTCATTTTGTCGTTTTCTATAATTATTTGTTTTCCTTGAGCTTCGTTTCGGTTTATTTATCTGATCTCCCCAATATTGTTGCTTTCATTTATAGGATGTTATTTGCTGATATTTAACACAATTTCACTTTTGTTTTTTGATTTGTTCATGTTATCTCAAGATTCTGACAAAACTGGCTACTTTTTTGCACTTTTTATTTTCCAGACTTCCAGGTGGTTTTTTCCATTATGTTGACCAAACTATCGAGATAAAACAATTCCATTTCCTTTTTTTGTTTGTTTTCCCCTTTAAATTAACACTTATTATTGTATTTCTTTGTGTGATTTTATTGATTTTTATTTATTTTCTCAATTTTCATTTTTTCCTACTCAAATTTTTCCTTTTAGAGTTCCGGGACGACAAAAACCTTACACATTTCCCTGGATTTATTTAAACTTATGAAAGAACTGTAATTACATTAAAAATTTATCCATAATTAGCAGATACCGGGATTACACGATGATCGGCAATAAAACGCCTTAACTGTTCTATCATTCATAATAATGCTGCGCACATGAAATTGTCAATATTTCCCATAGTTTTGCTTGGTGTTTAGTGATATCATTTTTGCTACATTATGATATTTTATGTTTTATTCTGCAAAATCATCAGCTGTAATCACAAAATCGGGAACATCTATTAAAGACGATAAGTGGAGACAATAGGGAGGGGTCCGAGTGCTTAAGACATCCCCAGAATCCTTGAGCAGCTTCAGTTACAATTTACACTTCCATTAAGATCTGCATGCAATTTCATGCCATTATTTCACACATGTCTCAATATTATTTATAGCTATGATTGGTTATTTACATTTAATAACCTGCCTTAGACTATTATAATATAGTATTATGTACATTCCACCTTAGGATTTTGAATAGCTTACAGGAATCTGCCGTAGCACTGTGTTAATGTTATTCGATTACCTAAATTTCTTCTGGGCATAAATAATGTCGGAGGGATGTCGGCAGGAAGTGATCATGGAAGAAACAAGGAGAGGGGTCAAATTTTGCCTATTTTTGAGAGACTTCCTTAAGGATGCTTCCAATAGCGCCCAAATGTTATATGGCTTTACTATAGTTTAAGGTTTATGACTTAAAAATGCAATTCTAACCATAAATTTAGCGATTTCATAAATTGTGGTATTCTAGTGATGAGACTAAAGCGTAAACCGAAAGTCTTTGTAAGTTGCTTTTTAACGACAAATATCACTGAAATACAATTATAATAAAGCACTGACAGTTAGACCGGTTATAGAATTTCAATTAGTTTTTTCTATTATTTTTAAGTAGTCACAAATTGAATCGTACTTTAATTGATTACACAAAATTTTATTATGATTCTTATATAATTAATTAATGGTGAATTTCAAGTTTAATTGAAATATCAAATTAGAATTTACCATCATTCATGGAATTAAGAATTGTGACATCGTTACGGGATAATTCTACAAATTGATTTTCAGTAAAGTGGCTTATGACATTCGATCCCAAACCTCTATTTATCATAGTTATATCATCTGATATTACATCAGCATCCATGAGACTGTTCACTGAATTTCTATACTGACCTTGGAGTCGATAATGAATACCGCTTCTTGCATTTGATGACAGCCTCCTAATATGTACAATTAATTACAATTTGACATACTTGTTGTTCACTACCGCTCAGGAGTTTGATAAAACTGATTAGATTGCTGAGAAGATGACTTGAATTGTTTTAAATTTAATCCACTATTCTTCACCACTTGTCTGGCTAAATCACTCAATAATCTCTGATGAGTCAATAAAGCTGGAGCTCGTCGTATTAACCAAGCAGCTGCTTCATTGACCCCCATTTCATAAGGAGTAAGAGGACATCTTGGATTAATTGGTCCATTAGCAAATCTTCCATGAATAACACTAACATCTCTTATATAAGGAAATTGATCATCTAATGCTTTCTAATTATGTTGCAGTTAATTAGAAATTTATTTTAAACATTACTTGATCAAAACCGCAAATGCGTTCAGCATCAGAGTGCAAGTAATTTTCTAAAATATTACATTTGGAAGATTCTTTTAATTCAACACTTGGAATTTTGACATTCATTGCAGCATTAGCAATGGAATCAACTTCCTCCTCCGTTAACTGTAAATTCAATGAATATCATAGTTAAGAAAAGTAAATTTACTACAGAGGGATTGTATAAACCTCCTTTCTGCATTTAAAATGATTTATGTCTTCACTGAAATTATAACTTAAAAATACCTTCATAAAATTTAATATATATAAATTTATCAACAAGAATTTAACTTAAATTTTCACGAAATAATATTTAAAGTTTTACTCTTTGTTATATTAAAGCAAAAAAATTAATAACCTTAATTTCAAATAAAGCTCCTAAATATGATTTATTCAGCTTCTTAAAAGAAATTTAATATTTCAAAATGGCGAATTAATTAAAAGTAGGTCAAGTGCAACTATAGAAATATATATATAGATTTTTAATGTTAATACTTATTTATTGTTATTACAATTAACGTTTAATACTTAATAAATCGTATAATATTTTTTAAAAATAAAATTGTCAATGATTAAATTATCTAAAAATTGATGTTACACACTAAAATACGAAGCTCGTAGTATTTTCAAATATAGAGTTATATACTCATAACAATAAACTCTACGAAAATATTAAGTATCATATAGGAGAATAAATTAATGAAATTATTTAGAATTAATTAATAAATACATTTTAATTACAAACAACTATTTTATAATTAAGATTATAAATAAATTTTTACTCGAATTTTGGCTTCATTTGTAGTTCTTCACAAATTGTAGTACCATATACATACAATTTAGATCTATTAGGTTTGAATTCTTATGACTTTCAGTATGGAGCAATAAAAACATTTCACTATTTGAAAAACATTTGACTAGATTTTGAAATTTGATTAATTAAAAAAAGTATTAGATTAACTAGGTCATTAGATAGCAATTTAAATTGAAAATTAATTTAGTTTTGATAATTTTCAGTTTATGAAATGAAAATGCTTCTTGGTTTTTATTATTATATTAACAATAAAAAATGGTCTATGTTAAATGAAAAACTCTTAATGGATGAAATTTAAAGTTCAAGATTTAAAAGTAATTTTAAAACATAAATTACATGAAAAATGTCAAAGTTTCTTTTATATTGACAAGTATCTATGTAATTTAATTATTTTTCGAAATTTCATATAGTTTTCTGAAGTGAACAAAAAACTGTTTTAATTAGTCATTATATTAATTATTGTAATCAGTTGTATTTTCGAAAACATCGCATTATTTTTTGACCAATGTCTTCAATTTAAATTGTAAATTTTTTTTATTACAAAACATAATTGGTCATTTAACTTTATATTTACTGTTAATTAATTGTTAATTGGAGAAAAAGAAAATATCATTCACTTTGAGTAGATTTAAAAAAACTACTGAATAAATTGCAGAAATTTTTTGATAAATTATGCAAATATCTATACTTAACTGTAATTAGAACAGTCTACGAATTAATAAAATTTTAGTAATTTTAATGGGATTATAGAAACAGCATTGTGTTGTATTATGTAAATAGAAGACATATTGGATAAAATTTGGCGTAATTTCATTTAATAATGATTTAAAACCTTTGTATGTTAATTGTTTTATACGTTACTATGCAAGAGAAAATAAAGTGAAATTATAATTTGTTCCTTATGTTTTATCAAATTTTTAATAATATAATTGTGCCAGATCAAACCACTTGATTTTCTCCAGAGTTGATTTAAACCCTGGCGATTGTATATGTGACCTGATGAAACTCCGAGAAGTCGATGGATGTGATTCATAAATTCCTTATAAATGACGAATTTGGACCGTAAACAACACCTTAAGAACTATCAAAGGATGTTGAAAGCGTATCAATAAACGAACTAATAGCCAAAGGCGATTAAAATTAAAGATCAATCTTATGTTGGCCAAGAATTGATTAAGCTCATATTTGTTTGACAAGCACGATAACGCCTGTGTGTTTTGAGCGGAAAACTTAAATTTAGGAAAAATAGACAATGTAAAGAAAAATAAAATAAATACAAATTAAATAATTTTTGTACACAAAAATTTAATTTTAAATAAAAAGGAATTAAAAAATTATAATTTTGGAATATTCTGGAAAATTCCTTGTTTTACCGTATCAAAACACACACACGAACAATCGTGGCATATAAAGCGATGATGGTCGAGCAAAAATCACTCTTTTTACTCTTTAACTATCTCAATATTTGCAGTTTATAATTACGTTTTCAGTCTTAAAGACTAAAATTTCACAATTTTTAGTCTAAATTTTAGTTCGTGGAAGTATTACCTGTTTTGAAATTTTCTTTATTTGGAAAAGAACTCTAACAACAAGTATTATTTGTGAATTTTATATGAAATTGTTTTTATGTTTATTAATTTTTTGATTTTATGCATTTTACCAATTTAATTAAATAATAATTTTAATCGTTATTTTAGTGTTCTTTTATTTTATTTAAATTCTATTTTATGCATTTTTTTATTATTATTTTATTTTCATTCATTGAAATAATTTATTCATGATCGAACTCCATCTCGACGGAGAGGCATCAATTTTATTATTATTATTATTATTATTATTATTATTGATAATAGTCGTTAGGTTATCTCTACTATACTCTTAGTATTGTAACATAAAATTGAATTATAACTTTTATCTCCCATTTAGCATAGTCGCTAGTATTGCTGGTGTACTGGGTGTAATTAATTTATTTAAATCTGTGCAAAGCTTATTCAAACCTATTCCCTCTATCAAAATACCTTCTTTTCCTAGGGTCTATGCTGTCTCACCCAGACGCCCCACAATTTTACTCCTACCACTATATACCCATGAGCAAGCTCATGTTGGTACTGTTTATAGCAGCTGAAAATTCATGAGCAGGTGAGCTCCATTTCTAGAACTACTTCTCATGATATTTTCACTTTCGGGTTCTTGATTGTCGATGGAAGGTCGTACGTCTCTTTCTATCTATACGCTTGTCCATACTCATCTATTTCTACAATTCCTATATCAATTTGTCATCGTTGCTCATTATTTATTAAATATTTTTCAAAAATTTGGGTAGCGTTCAGCCCTTATTTTATGGAAAATTCCTTGTTTCATACAAACGTTAGCCTATGGTAAATTGAAATGAATGCATTATTATAATGTCATTATTTTAGTCCAACAATTCATATTTGCTTTCCTATGGTCGCCACAGTTACCACCATTCGTAAATCTCTATATTATCATCTCACATATCTATGCCAAAATGTATCATTTTATTTTAATTTTCCACCGCGATGATTATCAAACAATGCACGTGATTTAACCCTACTTTATACTTTCGTTGACCTAAATTTCTATCAGTAGTCGTACCTTTGATAATATAATAATCGGCAGGAGTTAAATAAAAATTCAATTTTCCTACTTAAACATATAATAATGTTGTCCCTTTAACTCTGACGATATTCCCGCATTTTACCCTCTTACCGCTCCAACCAACATGCAATGGCCGCCACGGTGAATTCCGACGGTGTTCTACCCCGTGGTCAGTGCAAACAAGGCCTGACCAGACTAAGTGATAAAATAACACGTCAACGTCCTGCAAAATCAACTGCCGGAATTGAATGTTATTCTACCCTTTTCCACAGAGTTAATATATGTAAGATGAATATAAATAAGTTAGGGGGGACCTGCCGAGCGATGCCAAAAGACATTGCGGCCATCCAGAATAAGTTAAATTAAACAAAACATTAACTTAGAAAAATATATTTCTACAAAAAACAATACTTACAATCGACAAGTTTGTCAGTCAAGCATCCAAATTTGAAAAATTGTCATACGTTGGCATAAAAATTGACTAAACAATTGTCCAAAAACGTTTGTGTCTAACACAAGTGTCTAAAACAAATTTTCTCAACAACTGTCTAAAAATTTCGTGTCTACAACATGTCTACCAAATGTCTAAAAATTATGAAAATGACTGCTGTATATATAGTGTTTTCATGCCTGGGTGCGACCAATCAGAGAATTTTGAGCCTTTTTCCTATATTTTTTAGGGGGTTTTATTGCTTTTATTTTATTTTAAATATTTTATTTTTCTCCTTATTTTTCTCTATTTTTTGATATTATTTTCTAAATTTTTGGTAAATCTTTATTTTTTATTATTTAACCATTCTCTTTGATTGTTTCTCTTTTTTTACCCTTTGATATTTAAATTTTTGGTCGCCGCTTCCGCCTATGTATTTTCTAAACCTTCTTTTGCAAGGTTTTGGCAGTATTATATTTTAGTTTTGTGTTTCTTTCTGCATCTGTAGGCTTTTCAATGATTTTAATAAATATTTGTTTTATTTAATTTTGTTATGTTTTTATTTTGTTTTATTTAATGTTTTATTTTATTTTTGATTTCTGATTGCGGTGCGTGCTTATGTTACAGCAGCCATATTGACAATTTCCAAACCTCATTAATTATTTTGTTTTAATTTACACAATTTTCTCATTTTTGTTTAAATTATGGCTTATAGCCCAGCAGTATATTGATATGATTATTATGGTTATTTGCGCGATCATCAATTTTCCACCCTAAGTTATCTCGATCGTGGTTCCGCCTATCACAGTGCTTTTTATTTACATTATTGCTCAAGACTAAATTAATGATTGGTAATTCCCACTAGCAATTATGGATGTTCCTATAGTCCCAGCGTAAATCACTACCCTACCGCATACTATCCCACGAGCTCGCTATAACCCGAATATTAGCACGAAAACAACCACAATGAATAGGTTTACCCCCACGAAATTTGATAGATGACCACAACGAAAATGTCAGAGACTAATAAGGAAGTTTAGATGGCACTATAACGCACTAACCCTGGAAGCAATTAACTGTATTAACATATAATCATTGATCTTAATGTTATCATTTTCACGTAATTATCCAACTTGTAGTTAAAATTTTATTCCTCTTTTCTAGTGAAAAATCACCAAGCTGACTTCGAAAAATTCAGAAGGATGTCGACAAATACCATGAAAAGGCGTATATTGTAATGAATTTAAAATTGCAAAAAAAGGCTTGGTTCAAAACCCTCCTCCAATTTTATGGAGTAATCTGGCTTTAATTTATCGACTGAGGTTCGGAGTTTTCGGTTTGGCATTTTGATTTCGTTTGTTTTGAAATCTTTGCTTCTTCTTGGAACAATAAATAGGTCTTTATATATTGTTCAAGGGCTGTTCGAGTTTCGGACTTTTAGGGAAGTACGTTTTATAGCTTTATTTGCGTTGTCACTATTATATCACCAGGTAGCTTAACATCGTCTCCGAAAACCGTCTGACTTAGCGAGTAACAAGTTTCTTTGGACACAATATTCCTTAATCTGAGAAGAATGATTTGTATGTTATTGGACCATGTTCTGCTGTCATTTTTAGAATGTGCTTTTAAGGCGACTTTGAGAAATTTGTGGAGTCTCACCCTTTTGATTGCCTTGTGGATGGTATGGAATGGTATAACAGGGTTCAATATTATACTTTATATATGATTCCTTGAATGATAATTATATGATCCAAATCTACATATGCATTCCCTTTCAATTGTTTTGCTAACCGTTTCACTTGTTATGTATCCGATTAAAATAGCTTCTGACCTCGACGTATACTTGTCGAATGTTGTTAGCAGATACAGTTTATTGCTAACAGAGGGTAGTAGGTCAAGAATATCGACATGAATGAGTTTGAATTACGTTAGTTCAGGTAGTTTTTTCATTTCTGATTTGGCGTGTCTGGTTATTTTATTCTGCTGACAGTTTCCACTTGGCGAGGACAGTTATTCCATCATCATTAATAAAATTCAGCCAAATACGTCAAATAAGGTGAATCAAAATATACCGACTGCTAAATTATCTGCAGTTACATCAATTTTTAGATATGATATCAAGATTAAGACAGAACGATTGTTTTTCATCCGCCTGAATCAAAAGAAACTACGAGTCGATGATTATATTCATTTAAAAGATGCAATTATTAGATTTTCTGCCACCAACATATACAGGAGGTCCAAGGAATATGCATGAATATTCCCAAGGTACAATAACTTACGTTTGTCATGATGGTAAGCCGTCATTATTCATAACTTATACATTCAATCCAAAATGAAAAGAGATAAATGAAAATTTAATTAATGGCCAATTGTAAACAGACCGACATGATTTAATTGCAAGGATTTTTCAGCAGAAACTTATAAAGTTTATTAATGCTCATACAAAAGGTGAAATTTTGCACGCAGTTAAGTACTGGCTTAATTCGGTCGAGTTCCAATAAAGGGGGTCTCCCACACGTACATGTTTTAAATTGATTAACCAATGGGCTGAAATTTAATCAAATTGATAATGTCATATCTGCTGAAATTCCCGATCATACCAATCATAAGAAACTCTGTGATATCATCATGGTCCTTGCGGATATTTTAATATGCAGTCCCGTGAATGAAAAATAACTTATGCATCAAGAAGGTTCCTCTTCAATTTGTCAGAGAAACTCAAAATTTGACAGATAGGTACCCATTGTACCGTCACCGTAAACCGGAAAATGGTGGACAAACAGCAATAAAAATTATAACCGTAGCTAAGCACGAAATCATGACTAGTATTTCATATTTTTAACACATTAAATACAATATGATTGAGTAATTTGTTTGATAGAATGAACTGAAAATTAATCTTGCTAAGTCTATGAACATAATTTTAAAAAAACATTTTAAAATTTATTTGTTTAAAACAGAATTGTTTTTATTAAATAAAATTTTAAAATTTCAATGAATCTTATTAATAATCGAAACACCACGAAATTAGTTTTTAAATCAAAAATGTAAAACATACAATAACATTCATCCACATAACCTTTGCTGAAAATATTAGATACATTTATTCCTGTGCTTTTCTGTCCTTCACCACAAAACCTTCGACATTTAGATGCGATTTCTGAATAGAAAATTCTTAATAAATACATTCATCGTTGATCCCGGCCACGTCTTTTGAATAATTTTTTATTCAATTCGAACCCTGATATTTGAAATGCTCTTATACATGTAGTATATCAAGTATCTAAATGTTGTCAGCTCTTATATGTATTCTTGATCTTTTGAATTTTTTCTTCTGCGGCCGAAATTGAATCCTCAATTATCTGAGCTTCTGTTCTGCTCATTTCCTCTATAGTAGTATAATATAAGCGAACATAACCAAGGGATCCCATGTATTTATTGCACAGTACTCGGGTGATTAAATGTGATGTAATTACACATATCCCTACATAATCACTGGGCTTTGTACAGCATACACCAGCTGTCACTGAGATAAATTCCGCTATAATTCAAGTTGATACATAAATCAACTTGGCGGAATTTATTTTTTGTGAATTCATTTCAGCCATTTTTTAAATGGCTGCTAAGTAAGTTGTTTTTTATATTGTTATAACTTAAAGTTAAATTTTAAGAGTTGAATCATGATTTCATAAGGAAATATGATCATAATTCAAGCTCTTAAATATAACTTTTAATCATCATTTATTTTATATATTACTATGAATAATATTTAGGAAATCAAGTAAGTAACAATAAATAGTCTCCAAAAATATGTATTTTTTTTATACATTTCGGAAAAAATCTCCTAATATGCCAAAAGTAATTAGTTAAATCTCTGTAGTCTTCTTTCACCAGCTCGTTATCCAGTGCGTCCTTCAGAAAATCGAATCTGGATTGGAAATTCATTGAACTCAATCCACCTGCTCTTGATATAGATTTCCGAATATTGAATTTGATTTTACTGAACACACTTTCAATCGGGTTCAGAAAAGGACTATATGGTGGTAAATGTTCAATAACATTATTTAGAGATATTGCACCACCATGAATTGAAGCATTGTCGTGGATTAAACGAAATCCAGTTCCATTCAATTTTACAGTTATTTCGTTGATGAAGATCTGGTAGGTATCCTTTTTATAGGATCCTACTACTAATTTATGATGGACTGGTCCATTGACTCCAATTGCGAGAGCCAAGGACATATTTCGCCCTCGGTTCGTTGGAAGTGTGGCGTATAATCGCTCACCTTTTTTATTTCTTCCAAGTTTCTGGCTTGTCCAAGTATTAAAGCCACATTCATCAATATATATTAATTGAGAATCCATCCATGCCTCTTCTAAATATCGCGTCGTGTATTCCATTCTGAGATCCAAGACGCGATCTGAATTTCTTTCAGCGACCGATGGTCTTATTTGCTTGGTCGTTATGAGATGATTTTCAAGGAAACGGGAAATAGTGTTTGTGGAAACACTTAAATTTTCGGAAATTAAAAAGTTTTTCATTTCCTCTAATGAAGCATAAACATTTTTCTCCACAAAATCAAGTAGTTTGTTGCCATTTTCTTCCGAAATTTTGGATATACTGCCACCAATCTTGCCTTGTGACAATTTTCCAAATTTCCGGTATTTATAAATTATTGTTTTTATGGAATTTCTAGCTATTCCCAATAATTTTCCAAAATGGAAATAGTCTTCACCATTTTCCATGGCATTGATAATTCTTATTTTATCGATTTCCGAAATTCTGTAAGAAGAATAATTTTTTATAACTTAAAAATAAAATTTACAGTTTATGCTTTTTTGTTCGAGTCTCAGATGTTGTTGAGGGCCTACCAACTTCTGAAAGCCTATGGAAATATTTAATTTATTTCAATTTTCAAATAAATCGTACAATGTGATTTCTTCGTCGCGAAATGGAATTGTTTCTGCAGAAATGTCTGAAAGCCTATGAAAATATGTAATTTATTTCAATTTTCAAATAAATCTTACGAAGAAGTTTCATCTTTTTCATAAAAATTTGGATAAGTTTCCTTAGCATTAAATTTTAAAAATTTTTCCGCCATTTTTTTTTCTAAAAATATCTCAAAAATGTCTAAATTAATTTATTATAGGGGTTTTTTCAACTTCGGATGGCTACATGTTAAAAGTTAGCATGCATGTTTTATTATAGGTTGAGTTAATGTGCATTATTTTATTTCTCTATCACTTTTTGTGTCTCTATAGTTTAGGGTTTCTCTCATTGACGATTTTACAAGCAACCTCAAGGTGAGTTGGTGTGTTTATATACTATAAATTTATTGATTTTCTTTTATATTATAGGTGATTTATCTCAGTGACAGCTGGTGTATCTGATAAAACTTAATCAACATATGGTCATTTGATTTTGCGTAGCATGATTATATCATATTATGCTACGTGGTTTTTGTTCTAATGAAGTTTCTGTTTTCATATTTTTTAAATTTTGTTACTAAGATTGAAACAACGAAGAAAATATTGATATTTTGATCATTAAAAATGGATCTTTAATGTGCAAGAGTAAAGTTGGTGAAGATTATGCCCAAAAAGCTGTGTTTCTAATTATTATTCCTGTGCTTTTCTGTCCTTCACCACAAAACCTTCGACATTTAGATGCGATTTCTGAATAGAAAATTCTTATTATTGGTCTCTAAAAAAATCTGTTAAAAAACTATGATCGGAATGGATCAAAAGTATGGCTCTGTTTAGACAATTCATGACGAAGCGCCATTGAATCCTAAGGCTAACAACAAAACGATGAATCATATTATGTTTGCAACATTTAATTCACTAGCTATGTATGTTGTAATTCAAGAAATTCTTTCTCTTCATGAGCCTGGGCGTACTAGATGGAATATCAAATTCTGTGTCAATTTATGAAAGTTATGAGTCATTTCATACAATTTGCAGAATGAAGTTGGTGGCAAATGATTTCACAGATTATTTGATAAAAATCCTAATGGAACGAGGAAACAGTTTTACTACACAACACAATGAAACAGAATCAAACAGAAATCAACATTTATTATGATTATAATTATTATTATAAGTAAACTAATAATTAAATTTCCTAATTAATGATTATTATGAATGGTTTGATGCATATGTGCATGTTATTGTATGTATGTAGCATGTCACATATTTAATGTTCATTATTAGTTAATAGCCTTCGATTCCAAAGAGATAAATACTAGAACTGTTATGTTACAAAATTGATTTTAGAATTTATCATACTTAGAATTATTTAAAAAATTCTTCTTGTTCTTGTTATTTTTATTATTTTAAGGATTTTTTTTGTATTTCACCTCTAATTTCTTTATAAGTGACATAATATTTTCTACAAAGTTAGACTATGAATCAGATTTATTTAAGGTATTCACGAATTTGAATCACTTGAAAAAGGGTGTGCCGGAAATTCGCTAATACCTTAAATAAATGTGATTCATAGTCAAACTCCGTAGAAAATATTATGTCACTTATAAAGAAATCAGAGGTGAAAAACAAAAAGTCCTTTATTGTATTTAATATTCAAGGAAATCTAATTAAATATTTCAATTTGTTTTATTTCAGTCTAAATAGATACAGTAGAACAAACTTTGTTTGGATACAGTAAACAAAATCTCGTGTCAATAAAGTTTATTCTTTTTTTAATAAAGCAAAATTAGATAAGTTGATAGGAATAAATTATTAAAAATTGCAAGTTTTACAATATTATATTTTGTGAGCATGGCATGTTTGTTTTCATCAATCATACTTCTTTCTGTATATTGGTGCGTTATGAGGTCTTGGATATTAAAATAATCTATATGGCTACTCTTCGATAGCTCATACGTCATACAAGATATGTTCTCCATTCAACAAACTTTATTAGGCAATGTTTGAACTGTATTCGAGCGATTGGTCGCCCGCAAAATTTAAGCTTAGTTACCATTAATGTAATGACTTGGACGTATCCTTTGTCCAACAACCTATCGATATAATCTCTGTGCTCGATTTTACTATCTCTGGTCTTAGGAAATGTTTAAATCAATTAATTATCACTCAAAAATTTATTTTTATTATTCAATTACAAGATATATAATAAAGTATATTGCCACTGATCATATTAGAATTATGGGCGTTCGGGCCCTAAGGATAGCTCCAAGTTGGAATTCCTTGGAAACTCGACTTTCCGCAGTTTTCATGTTTTCCATTAATTCTGTTTTTATAGATCATGGTTCACACAATGGCTCTCCCGGTGCAAATACCAATGGCTATGGGACTGTATTTCTTTTCTGAAAATTTCGAATAGGTACTGTTGGCGAACTAGGTAGAATTAATTTTATTTTAATTTGCTCTCACTCATTTTCCTCTATCTCCGCAACCAACTCTTGCCTCCGCTAGGGTCATTCTTACCTCACCCAGACGCCCCACAATTTGTACCTTACCACTGTATACCCATGAGCAAGCTCATGTTGGTACTGTATACAGCAGCCGAGAGTCCACAAGCAGGTGAGCCCCGTTTCCAAGACTACTCCTTGTGATAATCTCGCTTTCGGGTTCTTGACGGCCGATAGAAGGACTTACGTCTCTTTCACTCCTCTATTTTTCTCAATATTGACACACACTTTCCCATTTGTTACCATCTATCCCATGTATACGTCAGGGGTGGAGTTCTCCTAAGGTCTCATTTAGTTCGATATTAATCATCAAGGCAAATTATCGCCGGAAAACCTATGTATCCAAGATCTTGGCCACTTATTTGTCTTTTACTAATTTAGTTTAATTAACATTAACTTTAAATATTAAATTAATAAAGTTTAACTATGGTAATTTAGAAATTCATCCGACGAAAATATTACCTAAAGGGCTTTTAAATCTAATTTCTTTAATTATCGAAAATTTTGTGGTCAAATTCCCTGAATCTCTGTAGACAGAAAACGAGTTTCATTTGACCTCGAAAGTTTGTTTAAAATTATCTACTCTAATTCTAAATTAATATGTAAAGATTTAAAAATTTTATAAAATTTCTTCGTTTAATTATTCGGTCGGCGGTTTTTGGCTTTGACAAACTTCTTCGTTTAATGTAAAGGAAAAATAACGTCTTTTACGGTGCAAACATTTTTTTTAAAATTCGCTGACACACTTTCACTACCGAGATATTCGATGTAGGAAGTACAAATAGGTTTTTACAATATTTATAATTATTCTTTTCTCGACATTCCTAGTTAAATAACTTTTCCATTCACCCTTCCTGCATGCATTAAACTTCATGAATACGATTCTATACCCAAACAAACCCATAGACATTCATTCATTATCTATTAATAGAGAAATTCAAAGATTACAATAAAGTTACAATGAATATAAAATTTATTTTTGCTAAAATTTACAAAATAAACAAAAGAAAAGTCAAAACAAAATATATAAATAAGCGGTATAGTTATTATAAGTCGGGTTCAATCGCAGTTCTCCGGCGGATATCTCGGCTTCATTCATCGATGTCCACGGGAAATGTTCTTTTACGAAGTGGATTAACTCGAACGGTACCGACTTGTGTCACGGAATGACACAATTCATCCCCGAACTCGTCGGTTCAGTACCCGAAAGAAGTTGGCGATTTTCTACTTTCTTCAGTTGTTATTGGCGTGATTTGTGCGGGAGCTATATCCAAACAAAGTTGCAGTTCGTCTACTTTGTTGACGTTAATCTGGGGAGAAATTTCCGTTGGAGCCAACGACTTTGGCGAAGTTTCGTCAGATTTGACACATTGGGGATGCTGTTCCGCAACCAGCATGCCTGCTTCCTCCAGGATCTGGGCTGCATTTTTTAGGAGAGTGACTTCCTCAGCTCGGCGCCGTTCACGGCGACGTTGGTTTTTTCTGGGATTGTGTTTCTTACTGGTTTTCGGAGTTTGTGGAGGACCAGTTGTGGCTTTTTCGGGTATGTGGTTGGCGGGAATTATATTCAACTTTATCGCCAAATCACGGCCAGCTAATCGCTTCATTAATTCGGCTTCATTAAAAGAGGCTACTAGGATGGCACTCTGGTTATTGATAATACTCCACTGGGCTCGATTCTCAGCAATAAGGTCTTCGCGGCACCTAGTTAGCCGGTGAATTTGCTCGTGGAGAGCTTTCACAGCCTCGGGGGCGAACCATTTACTGAGCGTGCGTTCGTGTTCTGCAAATAATTTATTGTATCGCTTTGGCAAGCTAGATGATTGGATTCTTCGATGCTTAAGTCGGAAGGAACAATTGCCGGTATTTTGGCTTGGGAAAGTTTGGGTATACGGTAATTCGAATTCATAGAAAAAGTTTTCTGGCTCCGCGACGAGAATATAAATGTGAAAATCTCAACCGGAAAGAACTGAATGGGGAATTTCTTATTAAAAATTTATATAATTACATTAATAAATATAATAAAAGGTAACAATAATTAATAATTTTCAACCATTCAAATTTTTACCACATTCAAACTTAGTTTTTTCTTATGGCGGCGAGTTGCTCGTTGGCGAAATCTGTTGCTAATTGATGGTCAATGATCGTTTTAGATAAAATGAAAAATATTGATGCTCCGGTAATTTTTGATTTTAAATGATTTCTCAACCCGTTTATTTCGTTTTATCACTTATCGACTATATTTTTATTAATTAAATCATAAAGATTTTCAGTTCTATTGAATTATTCGTTCGTTCCTATGCTTAACCCTAGTCGTTCCCGTGCGGTAATGAATTTTCGACAGGCATTTAAAAAGTATTATTTCCCTACTTAGACATTTATTAATGTCAACCCCTAGGTATAGCGAGCTTCCCGCATTTTACTCATACCGCTCCGGCCAACATTGAAAGTGGCCACCTCGGTGAATTACGACGGTGTCCTACCCCGTGATCAATGTAACGAGACCTGACCAGACTAGGCAGACACCGAAGGGTGGTTTGTGACAAAGTAACACGTCGACGTCCTGCCAACTTAACGGCTGGAATCGAATATTGCTTTGCCATTCCCCACAATTAATGTATCAATATATAAAATTAAATTTAGGGGGACCTGTCGCAGATACTAAAAAGTATCGCGGCCATCCATGATAAAGATTCAAAAGTGAAAACCATAAACATAAAAATATATTAAACAAAGTAACAAGCTTACCAAAAATTTCAAATTTATTAATATTTGTTTTAATTAATTTTTGTTATGTTTTAATTTACTTTAATTAATGTTTTAATTTTACTTTAAATATCTGCCTGTGGTGCATATGTATTGTTAGAAGACTTTGGAGACATAATATGTATTATCTAAAACAAGTGAGAAACTCTCAGTAGGAAATTATTATATTGTAATTATCTTGAGCAAAATACACACATGCATACATAAATCACATAAATCACACCTTTGACATTCAGACATATATTACATAATCTTCAGTCATACAAATTAAACATACACATACATACATATTATATTATTTAGAATACCTATTATTTAATGTTATCCTAGATGTATGTTTTAACGGCATTTTCACAATACAAACAATTGTTAAATTAATTTTATTTTTGTTTTAACCGTGCATTATAGGCCAACATTATTTACTAGCTATTGGTCATTTGCAGCTGGACCAAACCCGTTAAATTTATCTAAACTTCAGTCAAATCCATTTTTAATTCATAAATTTAGGCCCGACACTGTTAGCCATATTTTTTAACTTCATCTATTTTAATGAAAATCTAAACTAAAGTACTCTTACTTTTCTTTAAACCACCAAACGTACCTTAAATCATGACTTTTTGTGATGTTTGAGCCCAAATCGGCTATTTTGTTGTTTACCTAAAATCCGACCATTTAAACAAAACTTCAAAATTTTGTCTTCGTTAAAAAATTTAAAATAATGATAAAATAATAAATACTGGCCTATTATATAATGTGATCTTGACCCTAAATGCTCTTAGCCTATTGTGCAATATGAACTTGACCTTGAAAGGATATTGTCACAGTGTCCTTATAGCGTACTACTTACAGTACATTTCCTTCAGTTATCGCCATTTCTTTTATTATCTCTGATAGCTTTCGAGATATATAGCTTTTTAAAAGACGCTGTACTTTAAGTGATTCCTTTTCTTTCTTTTGAAATAGCTATCGAGATATGCTAATTAAATTTTTATTTGATTTTTGTTTTTCAACAACGACCCTGAACTATTCCATTATTTGAATTTCTCAATTCTTAGCCATTTATTTTGGATTTTTTAATTTCATCCGCTTGCTTCTGCTTCTCAAAATTCTGGAACAACATACTCTTTATTTTATAGATTTTCTCCCTACTTATTTTGTTCACATTAATAATGATTTGATTTTATTATTTAGTAATCCTAAACATATCATATTTTTAATTTCAAAGATCAAAACCGCAGTGACTGTAATGCCGCTGAATCCATGTATTAAATGTAAATACCAATCTGTGCTTAATTCGCTATCTAAAGCTCCCTCATACAGTTTTACACCTTTATTAACTGAAACTTGCCAAAATTAATGTGAAAATCAAATCAAATATTTTGCGAATAAAATAGGGCTCATTACCTATAAATTTATATTTACAAACAAATAAAATAAATCTTTTTGACTTGAAAAATATATTTTATCAGAAAATATTTATCATCATAAATTTTCTTATTCTTCTGAGGTCTCCGGACAATTGATACTGTCGACCTCGGCGACTTTTACTCGGTTCGTCTTCTGTAAATTTCGAAAGCTTGGTAAATATTCACTGAAATTTATGCCGACGCCGATGCACATCAAAAGTTTTGTTGGGTCTTGAAAAGTGCTTGAAAAATTATTCGAGTTTCTACTTTTATTTAATTGAAAAAATCATAACACTGAAAATGCTCGTACTTACTTTTTCCTAATCAGGAAATCGTGAATAGGGGGTATGTTAATTATTTCGGAATTTGGAGGTAAATATAAAGATCCACTGAAACTTTCTGACGGGGGCTTTATTTCCGGACTGTGTGAAGCAATTGATACAGCTTCTGTGCGAGATGTCCTACACAGAGCCTTAATTCAGGAATCTTTTAATAAAGTTAAATTCATTTTATATACTGTTAAATAATAAAATGTGGGAAATTTATTTATTTACTCATTTAAATTTTTACGCGTATTTAATATTATAGTAAATATATTTGCAGTTTGCAAGATTGTTTCTTTATTTCCTCTTTTATATAAAACTTTATTCATTACGAAATACTGAGAATTGACATTATGTAAAAAAGATCAGTATTGTTACGCCATACAGTAACGATGTTATCCAAGAAGCGAGAGCCATGTTGATCGTTCAGAGACAGGCATTTCTGACAACACTCCAGACGAGCCTGGCACATCTCACCGGACGGAAATCGAGGGACAAAACGTGATGTCAGCTTCCGGATGCAGAGGTCTTTCAATATTTCTCGTACTTTTCCATCACTGATATTCAGTCTACGTGGCAGCTCCTTCAGGGTGATCCGCTGCTCATCCCTAACGATGATCTCGCAACGTTTTGCGATATTTTCATGGTCAATTTCCACGGGTCGTCCAGGTCTTTCGTTGTCGAAAACACTTTGTCGTCCCCCACGATATTGAGCAATCCAGTGGTAGACTGTCGTTTTAGAAGGCGCAATTGTTCCGAAGGTTGCTGAGAGTTGACTGAAAATTTCGGAGCTCTGTTTGGCGTAGCACCAAAAACTTTATGACGCTGCGGTACTCGACTGGACTCATAGCAATTTTGACGAAATTTTGAATATGCGTGAGCTGAAACAATACAAACAATGAAATATTAAAACAAATGTTATATTATTAACCTATATATACATAATTTATTAAATATAAAATCTCATTAACTTCTACTCATTATTTCTTGCTTAGTCCGGGGACTTAATTCGCGTACCACGTAAGTATTGTAATGCAACAACTGTGATATGTATGAACTGTAATAAAATATTTTGAGTGACTTGTAAGCATTTCGTTCTAGAATTTTTAGATTGGTACAATTCATTATTACCAATTCGTCTTACTGACAAACATTGATTGTCCCAAAATGTACAGCCAATACTCACAAAACGATATCGCTGGAATTTATTTGTCGGTACCTCCGATAGTGAATAAATGTTAAATAGTGAGGAAGTATTTTTATTTTTGCTTTAATTAAAAGGTGATAAAAAATATCTTTCCTTTTAAATATTTTTGTGTGTAAATTTTATTTTTTTGATAAACCTTAATATCTTTCATAAATTTTGTCCTATCCATGCATATAAACAGCCTGTAACGAGCGATACCCTTTTTCTCTGTGTCGAGCATGAATATGATGCTCTTATTTTGCTATGGAGGTAAAAGTGAGAGGTAGATTTAACCCGAATTCTAGTTTTAGATACATCCCAATTTCGGATTTCTTACACCTGGGAGAAAAATATGTTAACTTCACAGAAAAATAAAATGCTTTATAGTTCTACAGATTATACCACTTCTATATGTTGGCAAGGTTGTGCAGTGGTACTCCGATTAGTTACCTACTGTAAATAGACTTTGTTTGCCTTAGATGACGGAAAATCATATATGTTACTGTCTCAACTAAGAGATCTGATCACATTATATCCAATAGAAACAAATGATGTTTGTCGGTCGATTTCGTTTTATGGTTGATATTAAATAATTTTTGAACAAATTAGATTTACTGAACTACCTTTTGAAAAAAGTGAATGTAACTGGGATTGTTAAAAAATTCTAAGTGCAATTTAAATGTTTCGGTAAATGTCTGTGAAAGCATAGGTATGAATCAACCACAAGATTTCAATTGGGGTTGAATTTTTAAAGTAGGTCATCAAGGAATATTCGTGGAATTTGAAATTTTGAACTCTGCAAACTTATTTCATCTTGAAATTTGTATTCTATGTTACAGTCACACAGGCTTTCCCTTAAAACGGTATTACATATAATAGCCACAAATAAGTGTATACACATTGCGTTTCTTAACAAAAATCTTTGCGAATTCACGTTAACCTGGTTAATGTTAAACAGGATTTCACTCTATTTAAAAGTTTTGTGTGTGTTCATACGTTCAAATACAATAAATTATTTATTGATTGAGCCTGATGAAAGCAGTGGCAACCATAGGCCACCTAATGATGGTGAACCAAAAAAATCGCATGTTTTAGTAATTCCATATTTGGAAGGTTTTAGAAATACAATTGTCTGTCACAAAATCATTAGACAATTCAAATTTGTTTAAAATAGAATGAAAATCGTTAAAATCAATAAATATGTTTAGTAATAAATCTCAAACCCCAATAGGTTTAGTTTCTGATCTAGTGTATAAATTTCCATGTAATGGGTGCAATGTGACATACATTGGAGAGACTTCTCGTCATCTTCGCACACGGGTTCAAGAACTTAGCCGACTGAGAGGCGTGAGCGATATTATTGAGCATAGAAAAATGTGCAATGGCATAACTGATTTAAAATATTTTAAAATTTTATATAAAAACTTAATAATAAATGGGAAAGAATTTTATGTGAAGCGTTGTTGATTAAATCACAATTCCCTAAAATAAACTTTTAATCAGAAACAAATTTATTAAGATTATTTAATTAAATCATAACTATTACATCTTTATTGTTTCCGTACATAACCTTTAACAAAGATTATGATGGCAGACTGAAGATGAGGATAATTTACTCGAAATATATTTCTTATATTTGGCGTTTTCGAGTTTTTTTTAATAATGGGCAATAATTTTTTAGATAATTATAATAAAAATAATATTTATATTATCAATTTTGGTTCTAGGACGAATTTTCGCCGGAAAAAATTTTATTATTTCATATAAATTTTACATAATTATTTGTGTTTTATCCGCACCATTTGTCCTCAAAATTTTTTATTATAAGTTTGAGAGGCCCCATGAAAAAATATAATTAGCCCTCACACTTATCAGATCCGGCCCTGCGTGCACCTCAATTCTAGAATAATATTCACACACAAATAAGGAAGTTGTTTTATTATTTGATAATAATAATATAGTTTAAATATTGACAATAAACAAATTGGATATATAATAAATATTAAAAATATAGTTATTCTACAGGAATTTATTTAAAAATTATATATTTTATAGTAAAACCCATAAAAATTTAAAATGCTATTTGTAAAAAAATACTTTATAATACAACTTTTTTCCCACTATTTACTAATAATTTAGTTTTCAAGTAATTTAATATCTTTTTAATAAGATAAATAGATTTGAAATTTAATATCTGAAATTTTAAATTATTGTTATATAAATTTCAATGAAAATGTAAGTATGAAAACCTATTTAATTTTTCCTATGCATTATAAACAACAATATTAAATAAAAATTGTTTGTGGTTTTCGGGTGACTAACTGAATAAAATAAAGTAATCAACTTTTTACTTTTACTTATTTTTGTTGATATTTTAAATTTATTAATTTTGACATTTTAATGATTATTTCATTTATAGAAAATTCTTTAAAAAGTTAAAATAAATAGATAAAAGTTAATCTAATCTATGTTGCATATGATACCTTTTTCCAAATTTTATTTTAAAAAATGAAAAATGATATTTTGCTTTTCAGCAAGAAAAAACTATTTTATAAATTTCCAAAATTCTAAACTTGTCAAAAATCAATTTTTACATACACTTTTTTTGTTCAATATTTTTTCTCACCGATAAAAATATTAGAGAGAACGTTGAATGTAACTAATATCAATTAATTTGATTTTATTGTAAAATTTCTGAATTATTTATAATTAATTTGTTAATAAATTTGGTTGATTTATTATTTATTCGATTTAGTAAAGAACGCAAGGAATCACAAAGAAACCAACTCTTGGTTTTTTGTCAGTCACTAAAAACAATACAAGCTTAGTTAAACAATGAGAGCAGGACTAAACTAGTTTTACGTCTTGATCAGATGAGAAATAAAGGTTCCAGCTGAAACGCCTCATTGACTATTTTAATAATATGGGTATAGCTTGTTTAATTAGATCCTAGTTTAATTCGATTTTTATATCGGTCACTTGATATTTTCATTAAAGATTACATTGATAATTCAATTACCTTAATAAATCGATCTTTCTTTAATTCTAATTTTTTTTTATTAAAAAAATCAAATCAAACTACCCGTCATTTTTTAGAATTAATTTAAATTTTAAAAAATAATTAAGATTTTAAAATGGTACGAAATATAAAATACAAAACTTTAACTTTAAATCAAAAACTGTCGGTCATTAAAAAAATTTACGATGGACAAAGCATTAAAAAGGTTGCAGAAAAGTACGTTGTTCCAGAAAATACATTATCAACAATTCGTAAGAACAATGAAAAATTAAAAAATGTGCTACGTGATAATCCATTCTTAATAAAAAGAAAAGGAATGAGGACAGGAAATTTTGATATGGTAGAGTGATGTCAGTTGCTTCGTTTTAGAAGCCAGAAATAATAATATTCCTATAAATGGAAATATGCTTAAAGAGAAAGCTAAGCAATATGGATTGAAATTTTGATAATGATAAGAAGTTTGATAAGAAATTGTGATGCGTTTAGAGCTGGTAATGGATGGCTCGATGGTTTAAAAAAAGAAATGGAATAAAATGGCGTTGTTTGACTGGCGATGCAGCAGGTTGCGACAAAAATGTAGCAAACAATTGGATATTGTTGGGGTTGTCGGTGAATTTGAATAGGATTTATTGTCAATCTGACTCCAAGAGTGCTTTTAAACAACAGTAATGAGCTCCAAACGATATAAACTTTATTGATTAATACACTTTATCTCCACTTTAAAATGACACAACGAATTATCTATCAATCACAATTTGGTGCTTATTACGACCCTTCGGGAAGAATTTCACAATCACTTGACTACTGTGACGGGTTTCTGAGATCGGTAACTCTGATTTAGTTGCTTTGCTTTGACCTCGCTTAATTTCTGTTTCAAATTTCTCTTTAATTTCTTTTCCCCTTTGATTCCAATTGCGCTTCCTTTTTATACTCCGTCATCCAATAATACTTACTGATGTCAAATAGAATTTCTGATATCTTTTTACCGCTAATTACCCTTGGGCCTCTATAATCACTGGCAGCTGTCCAGATAAATAATTTTTTAGAGATGCCTTTTCCCGGATTCCCGAACAACATTCCTTCCCTTATCTTGAAAGGGCTTTCGAGATAACGTGCAAATTTTGCTTTGTTTTTGTTTTCCTAAATTTGCACTTGTTAATTATAAATGACCTTCTTTAATTTAATTGTCTGTTTTTATTGATTTTCTCTTATTCTTTTCTCGTTATTCAACATTTCTTTTTCATTCCCATTTTATTAAGCTCCAGAACCACATCTTAATCAGTTATCCCTGTTTCCCTCAATCATTTTACATGTCTATTAATTATTTTATTCTATTATTTAGGTATCCTCAACATTATATTTTATGGGGATGAAACCGGTCCTTTTTTTTAAATGCGTTCGGGTAAATAATTTGTAATACAAGAAGATAGCTGTCAAAAAGGCAAGAACAATAAGGAAAGAATAACCATAATGCTTTGTGCTAATGTCAGGGACCGAAAAAATTAAACCCTTGGTTATTGGCAAGTCGAGACGTCCACATTGTTTTAAAAATGTCAATTCACTGCCAGTGTATTATGATTATAACAAAAAGGCGTGGATAAATTCATCCATTTTTGCTAAATGGTTAATCAAATTGGACGTAGAATTTAGGAAGCAAAATCGGAAAGTTTTGTTTTTATTCGATAATTGCTCAGCCCATAGAAAAGATGATCTTAAATCCAAACTAAATCATATCCGATTGGAATTCTTTCCTCCTAACCTAACAGCGCTTCTTCAACCAATGGATATGGGTATTATCAGATGCTTAAAAGTGCACGACAGAAATGGAGTAATAAAAGAAATCCTTAGGTTTATTATGAAATTCGATTTACTGCTGATTCATTTATTAAGCTTTTCCTTATTTTAATGTAAAGATAAAATAATAAATTTTGAAATCGCGCTATTTAAAAATGACCAGTGAGATTTCATAATCTACTTGAAAGAATTATAAAAAAATAAAAAATTCTCTAAGTAGAAATACTGTAAAAAAATTTACATTAAAAAATCAGACATTAGACCTATTAAAGTTGATAAAATCTGTCAAGAAAAATCATTTAAAATTATTAAAAATTTCTCACAAGCAAAGCTGCACAGCTGAAAGCTAAACAGACACTCTGTGCAATATCGGTGCACTGGCGACTGATGTGGATTTCTCCGGTTGAAAGATCAAAAGAAACATCATTTAAAACAACACTCCAACTGTTCATGCTATCTGGTATCTGCAAATCATTTTTTAATTCGAAAATTCTATACATTATCTTTAATACGTGTGAATATTGAATTTTCTTTTCGCCTCTCAACCAATACGATCGGATAGAGAACCTTGAAAACTGGTCTTCAGTGGTATAGGGTAACACATTTGAAATGTCATTAGACCGAGATCCTCGATGGACACCAATGTTTTGGTCCCATCTCCCAATAATAAATCCCCAATCTCCACCGTTATCTTTGATAATGAAAGCTCGTTCAGATTTGCTCGGTTCCAAAACTAGCATTTCGCTGTTATGAGTCTAAATTATTATAACAAAATGTAAATTTGAAGGAATTTTGTTTTTAAAATTTATTTAAATGTTGTTTTACTGAGTGGGTGACAAATTAATTCAAGTGTTTTAAGTAGTACTGTCAAAAATCGACGTTTGTGACAGAACAAAAAATAGAATTAACCATTTCATGGATATAATCTACAACCTCTTACCGTATTCCACTGTTTTCTGAGGCCTCATAAAAATAAGACCACTTAATCAACATCCAGGATTACTTAGGAAATCCTACGGTTGGTTTATAACAACAAAATTTCACCAGCCAAGGATAGTTAAATAATTTACCATAGGTTATTATAACCTTAAATTGTATCCTTCCGATAACACAATAATCCTATCCTCTTTTAAAGTTAATTTATTGTCATATTAACTACCAATTATTATCAGATGACAAGGTTAGGGTTGCCAACTCTGTCCAGTTCCTTTTATTTTGTCATTTAGATGAAATTACACCAAAAATAATTTCACAGCATGCTGATGTTCCAGGAATTAAAGGCACAATTGAAAATATTTTTAAAATGCAGGATATTTGGCGTTCTTTCCAAACTAAAAGAAGTACAGGGACAATGAAAAGCTAAATAAATGGACGGTTGACAATCATAGGCAACTCATTCCCAGTTGCACAGATTTTTTTATTTTAAAATATTTATTAAAAAGTTACACATCCATTTATTGCTAATTAAAACAATAGAAAATATTATTTAATTAAAAAGACAATTCATAAAGAAATTAGGAGGGATAAAAACAACAACACCTTGCCACATGTACTTAGTTATAAAATTAAGCACATCCTCTTCCCCATGCAAAGGGGTACTTTGCAGATTGTGTAGGACTATGATGTTCAAAATTCTTTTTATGCTACAATGGGCACATCATCTACAGGTGGATGGAATTGTTTGATGTTTTGAATCCTTTTTTTCTAATTCCAATTGAAACCTTCGGTTTCGAATTATTCGTATTCAAAATAGTGGATGAGCTAAGCATGGTTAAGAATATTTTTTCAATTTTTAAATCGAAAAATGGAACATTATACAATGCCACCAGTTCTTGCTGCAACGATCGAGCTTATAATTAGTCAGTAATTGGTCAAATTTGTCCATTATTATTATAATCAACTATTAAAGTTGGACAAATAATTTTTACTCTCGTTCTATCCATATTTTTCTTTTGCACTGTCAATTGTTCACGTGGATTGTGAAAATTTGATAGGATGTGTACCTACCGATTGTCCACCAATTTTGCGGTTATACCAGTCCCTATTCTTTCCCATTTCGTTGTTCCATTAAATACCTCTTCAGCCAGTGCAATTTCTTGTATCTGTACTTGTGTTATCTTATCATCCTCGTCAGAGGTATGTATTATACGTAATCGTCTTGGTTTATAAGGAATGACAATTTCCTTATCATCCTCATCATCAGAATCTATGCATGAGTTGTGATCAGAGGGTATATATTCATATATAAATTCTTCATTTTCCTCTATTTGTTTTTCCATTTTTGATTCTAAAATATTGTGAGAAAATATAAATCAGATAATTGCATATAGACATAGTGGGACGGAAAATGTTCCGTAACACTTTCGTCATCTAACAAAAATGTAAATATCTAATCTTCATATTTTGTACTGAAATGCGTTTATTGAAGTAAACCGAAATAAATGAGGCACTTTCTCTGACGATGTATAATGCAGAACGAAAAAAATAATGTGACAAAAACCGCTGTACTCTCGACAATTGACAAGTTTGAACTTCTTTACACCTCTATAAAAACAATAGAATGACTCAATGAATCGGCTTGCTAATATTGGATGGTGGGAAAAATTTCGAGCTATGTGCATATGTTGTTGAATTTTTTTGAAGTGATTTCAAAAATAACCCACCATGCGTTCCAGGTATTAAAAGAGGTGGGACACATTTAATACAATTATGTCCCAGAGTTAAAGAATAAATAAAGGTAAATGATAATTATTTCTTCATTTTTTTATTGTCAGCTAAATCAGTTGTTCAAAAAATTTGATTATATCATTATTCGGCTTCGTTGAATACTTCATGGATATAATTTTAATATTTACAATTAAAATGTAACTCTAAACTGTTCAAAGTTTCTCAAAGAGAAAATATGAATATACTAGTAAACTGAGCCTGTCCATGATAGTCGTAAAAAATAATTTATAAAGCGTATAAATAAAAAAATCTGTTTATACATTATATAATTTGATTTGATAAATATAAATAATGCATAAAAAGATTAGCAACTTCTTAAACATGACAATGAAGTAATGATAATTTCAATTGTGATAAACAATAAAAATAATATTTAACTTCTGTTAAATTTTATGAATTAATAAGTTCATCCATCTTTTGGACATGCACAAACAATATATCTTTGCGTTATATATAATGCTACGTCATAATTATATTAATATATAACACTTACATAAATAAGTAGTATATATTAAGATAATTAATTTTATAAGTTTTTTGCTCTGACAGACATACACACAGGCATGCACACATTTCGGCGCTTCAATTATGCAATGAATAATAACAATAAATAACAGTGATAAGTATGTCAATATAAAAAGAATTAAATTAAAATTTTCTATTAACATAATTTACATGCTACAAACTATAACTCTGTAATTTACTTAATTAATTTTAATCTTTTATTAAAACAAATATTTAGAACTCTTTCTTCAAATGGGGCTGCTATCAAAATGTTTGTTTCAAAAATATCAATTTCGAATTGCTACAGGACTGATTCGAATTGAAAAAATAAAAATTTAATTAAATCTATAAAACTCGAAATAAATTCAAAAAAATAAATAAAATATTTAATCTAATAATTTTTCTAAGTTTTCTATAATGAAAATAACCACTTTGGTAATTTTCAGAATTGAATTTATGAAGGGCTTTACAGTTATTTCATATAAATTTTGACATGTTTTTATTAGATGTTACAAAGTAAGTTATTGTATATAGAGTAATGTTTTAAAGAGATTGGTGAGGTTATAAAATAAATTCAGCAGGACACAAAGTGTAACCAGCAAAAGCTTACACAGAAAAAAATTTAGGGAGGGGATTTTCAAAAAAATTTTCATTAAACGGTTTTATTGATTTTGTATATATATTTATTGCACATGTAAATTATAAACTATAAAAATCTTATAACCTTATATGACTACAGAATTTTTTTAAATAATTGAGTAATGTTTTGACATATCATTATTATTACACATTGGGTAAAAATTGACAATTTAAATCTTATTCACTTTAATAATAACCATTAGACTTTTTCCGCCATAAGCCATAGATAAACCATCATTTGAGTTGTTCATTTTTATTTTTCTTTACAAATCGCAACCAGGGTTGCCATATTTCGAAAACATGCCGGGAGTAACGAAAAATTTTAAATTCAAAATGTTAAGTGATGCCAATTGTTGGGAAAACCTAATTTAGAAAACGGTAGCAGAAATCGAGGGCTTTTGCTATATATATCGGGAGTCTGGAAATATACTTTTTTAACGAGAGACTCCCGACGAAATCGTGAGGTCTGACAACCCTGATCACAACACTTTGAATTAAAATATGGTTAAATAAATAGAGGGGATAGTTTTCAATATGTATGGAAATTTATTTGAAAATCCCGCATATAATCTGGAAACTATAAGAATATTGTTAATTTACTGACTTTTTTTCACAGGTAATTCGGCATATCAAAATTGAATTACCGATTTACGGTAAGTACTGAATATTTCAATAATTTTATAATATTAAAAATTTCAAAAAACTACAAAGCACACACCATATAAGTGGCGCTTTCAGTACGATGCATAGCGGCTCTCAAACCCAATAAGCATATAAATACGAATTTACATTTTTTATTTACAAAATTATTTAGCCAAATTAAAATGACCGGTAAATTACAAAAATTTACCTTCATAGAGTGAAATAAAATTACAGTTTAAAGTATGTTTTTATTTTATTTAATACAGTTTTCATCCAACACAAAAGTTAGTTTTTAATTTTAGTTCCTTTTGAAATTTCTGGTGGGGGGAGAATTTATCCTCCTAATCCCCCTCCTGCGTACGCTCATAGTAATCAGACTTCAAGTGTTATTTATATTTAAACTACAAGATCCAGCGTAAATAAGTAATATTGCCAATGCAAAGATTCAATCGTCCAAAGGTAATAGTTCAAACAAAATGCAGCAGGTGTTACAAGAAAGATCTTGAACTATTTTATTATGTACAAATCTAATCAACACTAAAACTATTCAAACGCATTTGCGAAATTATAATACCTTCTGCCAGGAATGACAAATTTATTCAATTTTACATTAATCAATCCATATCGCTATTTTTATAAAGCCTAATAGATAACAAAAAAAATTATTTTGAATTAGTTTAATAGGCCATTATTATGGTAGTCAAGCTCGATGATTTTGTCAACAGGATTTTAATTAATTAACCCGTTGACGGACAATTGCGGCTATAGCCGTCAAAGCGAAGTTCACAATGTGGCATGACTGCTATAGCCGTCCAAAACGAAACGGTCGTTTTTAGACACTACGGCTATAGCAGCACAAATGTGCACTTACTGGCGTATACGTAGAAGCATAGTGTCGTGTTTTGAAAACATCTTTTTAGGTTGAAGTTCATATTTCACCTGTTATACGAGTTGCAGATTCAGTATGCACGTGGTTGTGAAAAATCACAAAAACATATAGTGTCAATTTTCGAACTTCGCTTGTTCCTACTGTCCGTCAACGTGTTAATAAGTTTGTAATGTTGTAATAACTCTGCCTATTGATCCTTTGATTAATAATTACCATATTTGTATTCAAGTCTTCGATTGCTACTTGCCCATATATTTCCCCACAAGAATTAAATGATTTTTCAAATTTTAAATTAAATTTTAATTACTTTGCACTTTGTACATTAAAATCTTATCTTCACACTTTTGCATTACTTCACCAGACCTTTTAAAGTTATTTTATTAGTGAATGGTTAAAATTATCACTATTGATACTTTGCCATTCCAGATTAGACAGACATAATTTGTGCGGAACGTAGCTGCCTGGCTATAGCTTTATGTAAAAAAACATTTTACTTTACAACCTTTTAATAAGATAGAAATACTAGAAAATGAAGAATTAAAACTTCCAAATTTTAATAGAATATAGCCAAGCTTAGAAAGAAACAAATGCATTATGAAAACACTGAAATAAGCTCAAAAAATATTTATGGCGTAAAGCCAGAGAGTTTCTGGGATTTTCTATTATGTGCTGCAGCAGTAGATTCGCGTTGGAGTCCTGCAGCATGCTATCCTTATCTTTATTCTATTGTCTTGATATCCTGACGGAATCTTTCTCATTTTTCGTCGCTGTAATGGCCTAGATTCTCTGGAAACCACCTTAATAATTAATATCTTTATTCTCATATTGCATCTCAGATTTTCAAAATGAGAGAGCATGCTTTTCACCAATTATGCTTTTCTCCTAATTATAAGTTCTTTAATTTTCAAAAAAATTCTTTTTTTTAAATTCTTTATCAAACAAAATTTTCACCAACATTTAAGGAAGTGATAAAATTGAAATAATTGATGAGCTTGCAAATTTGAGGACAGTCGAATACTCATGCGTTCAGTTTTTCAATACTCAGTTCAAACAATGTTTTAAATCATTTTATCTTCAAGTTTTCACGAGCTACTTAAACAAACCAAGTTTGATGTGAAGCAGTGACAAAAGGATTTTTTGACTGTTTATGAGTGACTCTTCATGAGATAGTTCTTTTCATTCAACCTCGACACTAAAGGAGATCCAATGACTTGTCTTGGATACCAAAATAAATGTGATATTATTGGTTTACAAAATCAGTAATATTCTTCCTGTTCTGTTCAAGCCTATACATCTTGCATGCGTAACAAAATAAATCTGGATGGGTTACACTGAATATTTGCGAGGATTACATATGACACCAACAATCGTTTCAGAGGTTTTGAACATAGCAGATAACTAAAAATATCTAATACAGCATAATTATTTTTATAAACAACCCTTAAATGTATTATATTGTATAGAATAAATATTATGCTGTACAACACAATTTATATAAAGTATAATCTATTCTGAATGCCAATACGAACGCGCATAGATTTATCCATATTTAAGCTATCATACAATATAAACCATTGATATGTGAAGGTAGTTATTATCTGAAAAACTAGAGCCAATTCGAAAAAGCTGCAGTTATTTTCAAAATCAGTGACATGAAAATACCCAAATTTTATTTGATACTTTTTGTCAACGAAAAAAACAATTTACAGACCACAGTTATCTAATGTTGTAAACAAACAAACGCAATAGAAATGAGAATGTGAATCCCAACATTCATCAATTATGTATATTTCTATTGAAATGAGCAATTTTTGATGCCCTAGGGTTATTTTTCAGAAATTATCAATGCCAGATGACAATTCATTCAAGATAAATGCCATTAATATGACATACCAACATTCTATTTGCTATTCATGGTTTAACAGTCAGGCAAAGATTTTATTATCCAGAACACGGAAACAGTTCAATTTATGACAGTTACATAAAACACCCAGCGCGTTTAATATGAATAGTACAAAGCTCCAAAATAGCCACCGGGTGTACTATAACCTTGAATTCTGGATGATACTTCTAAACGATAGCATTAGATATCATCTTCTATCGCTAATAAAGAAGTTTCAAAAAACTAATGAAACACTTACAAATTATTTCTTAGTTTAATGAATTGAAAAAGTCGGATAAAAAATTTATTTAAAATTATTTAAAAAATTAAATAATATCTGTAAAAATTAATTATGTAAAATATCATTGAAATAGTATTTTCTAATTAGCACATTAAATGCATAATGTAAAACTGTAAAATGTTTTATAAAATTTAAAATAACAAATTTAGTATGTTGGTGTGAATGAAATGTACGAAGAATAAAATCTGTTATTCTGAACATATCAATATCTTACAATTAAGAAAAACTCCTACGGTAGCTATGGTAGCTAATAAACATGGTTGGGAGATTTTTTGAAACGTATAGAATATCTTCTCAAGTGTGTTCTTCCTTGTACACTTGATTCAGGTGACATGATGCTCCTTGAATAATTTGGTATGTTTTTACTTTGTTATAATTCTTTCTTTCCTCTTTAATTTTTAGTATTTATCTCCGTTTAGTAATGATAACTTAAATAAAAAACCAAATATTTTAAAATGACACTTCTGAATATTTTTCTTTTTCATTATCTTTAAATATTCCTCGTTTATCATAGTACCCATTTTGAATCTCATGATTGTTCTGAAAGTTTTAGAATACATTTTTTAAAGATTTCCTTCATGTCTATCAAAACCCAAAAATGTATGAATTCAAAGTGGACATCTAAACAAAACCTTGTTGAAAATTCTTTTTTTGTTTGGTATATTTGATACATATATATTTATACATAGGTAATATCACATTTGAATTCGTTGATTGTTTTTCATTCAAAACGCTGCCGATCATGCCTTTTACGGTTCCGAACTGTGAATAATACTGAGATGAAATATTATTTTTAATTCCCATAATTACAACGAGTATTTCAAATATCCTAAAACTTAAACTATTATTTAAGACAACCGAACTTTGCTATTCACAATTTGAGATAAAGTTTCGTTTGGAGGAGCGGTGCATGTATATTTTGGAGGATTTAATTGGTTAAAAGTAGGTTTGCTCTCTGATTCATTGTGTTCAAATTTGTGTTCAAAGAAAATGAACAGAACCCAACACAAGAAGCCTTTTTTTCAAATTGACCACAATAAACACACTTTTCAAAACAATATATTTTTATCTGCACCTTTGCACAAGGTTAAGCTACTTTTTCTGGTACACAGGCTAAATTTAAATTGGCTAATATTAGTTTTCATTTGCGTTCAGACTCACCCTTCAAATATTTGAACAATTTAATACTCAATTTCCCCACTCAATGTTTACTCAATTTGCAACTCAATTTTCTAATTAATTTTCTACTACTTGGTCAACTTCAACTCATCCTTTTTATATTTGTTTTTAGTCAATTAACTAATCATATTATATTTTAATCCAATGACTATTTTGCTTTTAGTTGTTCTAATTGGGTAAACGACTTCTAGATTCTTTACTAACACTGAAAACTAATTTCGGTTTATTGATTTTATGAGAGAATTGATCAAGTTATCTCACCAGGTTTTCTATATGGTCCAGGCTCTCCACATGCCTCGTGTTTTTCCCATGGGTCTGACTTTCTACACGCCTAAGAAATCATTCATTAATTTTTAATTAATTTTTATTTTTTTCAATATCTTTTTTGGGGATAATAATTGATTTTATATTAGCATATTTGTTCTCCTCTCTTCATTTGCCATCTGTACATACCTGTTTCCCACGCAATATGCCAATTTTATTTGTTTTTTCAAATTTTAATTAATTTCTATTTCTATTTATTCATATTAAATATTACCCTTTTTATTAACACCAACAATTTTGTAAAGTAGTCTTTAATACTGATAATATATTTGTTTCCATATGTTAATATTTAAAAAGGTCTCGTTATATCAAAAGCCGTCATCTGAAATAGTTGAGATATATTAAAAATTTAAAGTAATCCCCCAAATTTGTTCATTTTTATTTTTTGATTCGTAAAAAAATCTTTATATATTGATATATTTTAGAGTATTGGTAAAAATATTTCGCCAAATTATTTTAGTTCTCTTGGTCTTTTCCACATCGAGATGGCCTTTTTGTTCACGAAAATCGTTTATTTTCTTTTTTGTTTCTCATTTGGTACTAATTAACAGTAGAGTAGTGCAATGTGTTGAATCTTTTTTTATATATTTTGAGCAGTACGCTATTAGTTTTTCCATATTGAATTGCAGAGATTATAAAGCTTTTCTTTACCAAATAAAACGTTTCAACACATTAATTTTTTCACAGATCTCGATTTTCTTTGTCAACATCTTTGTTAGTGATTCCTCGTTGTTAGCATATTCTTTTACACATTGTCTATAAAACGTACACATGACAAGAAAAGTTTGTCCTAAGGAATTTTTGTTTTACTTATTCCAAATTTTTGTACGGGTCTACTTTAATAACTACAATATTTATAATATAGATCGTCAAATACTTGACTTCTTATTTAAGGAAGGTAAAGATGCCAACTTCAGTATTACTTTCTTTTTTCTGGATAAAACTTTAATAATGTTTATTTAACGAATTACGAAAACAACATCCAAAAAGATGATATAAACATCTGATTCTCATTCTGCAAATAATTTCCATCATGTTCTGAAATGTTGCATGTGTCCAAATGACATTCTCAAAAATTGAGTTCGTAAACCTGTCCCATTCTACACCAATTTTGTAGTCATCTAGTTTAATTCCAAATATATATATATATATATATATATATATGATTTTTTATTGAAAAAAATCAAAAATAAGGAAAGTCGTTGATATTATTGGAATTATAATTGGCATGGTCCAAAATGGAAGCTATGTTCATGAACACTAAAAATGAGAACATTCAATTCACTATCCATAAATTTTACTACAAATCAAACCGGTCTGTCTTTATGCGCGAGATTCAGCAATGTAGGTTTATGAAGCGATTTTCCATGTAGCTTTTTGAAAAATCTTTCGCTTTGGTTTTGCAGCCTAAACTTCAATAAATTTACATTTTGATAGACTTGTCTTTACTTTGTCTTTACCGCTTTCTTTTCCACTACACAATTTTTTCATCCTCATAAATTATTTCTTCCAGTACTTTGAATATTTTTGTATATTTTCCATAAAATTACTTTTTTAGCAATTACGCCGATTCCTTTACCGATAACTTGAAAATTATTATTATTATTACTATTATTTATGCAAAAATCTCATTCAAATGTAATAGAATATAATTAAAGAAATGAAAAAATTTAATTATTAATTAAAAATGAATCTTTGCCAATATGCCACAGTAATCCCATTTTCACCTTAATTATTGCCAAAAATTAATTTATTTTGATTGATCAAGCATAAAATGATTATATTGCTATTTGATTCTGATTTATTTTCCTTTGAAAATGATAATAAATTAAAGCGCCTTAATATTTATTATTTATAATTTTATTAACATTATCATTAACAGGGTTTAACTGAATAAATCCCATTCCGGGCGATACAATAGAAACATTTTTATCCACCTTCATTTTCTTAAAATCCTCACTTTTAAGAATCTCATTTCAAAATTGCCCTTTTTCGTACAATAAAACTATAAAATAACTATTTTTGCTTATTTTACAGAAGAGATCCTTATAAGGTTAAATGAAGTTATTCAAGAGATATTTTTTATACTCTAAATGCAATATAAAGCTTTGTTCTAAACATAAAAATTGGTGTTACATAAATTTGTATTTTAACAGTTTTTTTATTGTCAGATTTAAACATTTTGCTTTATAATCTGAAAAGAAATGAAGACGTAAATGTTATTGAGTCATCAATGCCGTTGGTGGCCCAGATTGCGCAACATGCAATCGCTGTCATTTACTGAGGTGAAATGCATCTGTTTATATGCATTTGTTACATTAAATAACACTTATTTATAATTGTAAAAGCTCTATTTGCAATAGTAAATCACAGAAAATAAAGGAAATTGAGAATAGATCATTAGTGATAGAGATAAAATATTTTCTGCCACTGATCATTGAGTATTATATAGATGCTTTACAAAATATTTTATTTTAATTTTTTAAATGGAAAACACTTTCAATTTAATAAATAAATTAGTTTTTTACGATGAACATTTAAAAATTGTATTTAATTTCACAGTAAAATAGCTTTATTTGAAATATAATACACTTTCAAAATTTAAATGTGATCTTTATCAGTTCTTCATTATTAATAAGACATCATTAAAATTTCAATTGAATAGAAGTAGCTGTAGAAATTGTTTTAAAATAACAGATGTAAATTGCTTAATTGATAAAACTATTTTTCAGTTATCGCAGACAAAACCTAAAACTTATAGGATATAAATTTAGAACTAGATGCAACCCTTGAAATATTCACAGAAGTAAAAAAATTTATAAAAAAAAATAGTGAAATTTATAAACTTAATAATGATAATAAATATATAAACTAATCTGATTCATTTAGTTTTTGGATAGATTTAAAATAATTAAAGATTATTTGATAACAAATATTCGTGCATCCGTTTTTTGTCTATTGATATTATTAACTAAAAAGTTCCAGATGCAGGTTATAACATCTTAAGGTTGAATTATTAAACATGCAATGTTTGAAATTTGCATAATTTCATTAGATTGTTATTAGTATACTAATTTTAAAGATGAATGACAGTAAAGCTCAATATTTACAAGAAAAGCAAAGTTTAATTCAAATTTATGTGGTAAAAACATTGAATTATCTGAATGTGAAATAAGTGCCAAGCGATTAGAAAGTTATGGCCATGGCATTTGGTTATCAGAAAAATTTATTGAACCTGGTGAATTATTTGTCGTGGAAATTGAAGAATTGGAAGATGGTTGGAATGGAAATTGGCAAATTGGTTTCTCAATGTTATCCGATGATAAGCTAAATCCCTTGCTCAGTGATTCAATTCCTGTTTTAATAAATAGAGGATTTTCGTGGATTTGCGGGCTAAATAATAGCAATTTAGTATCATTTGACAGCTTTTACAACCAATATCCGTATATTTATTTCAGATAATTATGCTTATAACCGTCAGTCGTTTAAAAATGAATCTAATCTTAAAATTCAATCAAGGTCCAGAGTTTTATATTTGCCATATCTTAATTATTGTGTAAGAACAAGATACGACATAGTCCCGTTTGGTAAATTCATAAGCTACACTAAAATAAGTAATTCTTCTTATCCGCTACCATTTGAAACTAGCAGTGTTGTGGCTATCTTTTATGAAATTATTTCATTCAATTCTATTGCTATTAATTCTGATAACAATTCTTTGCTATTGAACATCGACTCTTTGCATTTCATGCAAATTTCTCCAAATGATAACGATAGATTCTATTCAAAAGGAAATGGTTATCAATGTTTATATAAATTAAGATTTCATTTACTTGACAATGGATTACAACAATTGGTTTCGGAGGAAATTATTGGTATGGACAAATTGCCGAAGATAATACTTCCCAATCAAGATTTAGATCTTCAACTTGTCCACCATCATTATCGCTGTTAATTTAAGATCAATTGTTAATGTTTATGGGATGACTAAAAAGGTTCAAATTAAGTCTATTAAGCAGTCTAGAAATATGGAAAATAACCAAGAAACGAGAAGACAAAAAGTTGTGTTGAAAGATCTTATTCAAAAAATGAATACCCCAACATTTTCGAAATCCGAAGTCATGGTGAATTTAACTTACCTATATGAAGCGTCTGTATTAAGTAATATCAAAGAAAGATAATTCAGTGGATTAATTTATGCATATTCTGGATTGTTCCGTGTCGCGTTAAATCCTTACAAAAGGCTGAAATCGATGAAATAATCGAATGGTATAAAGGACTATAACGTGACGAAAGACCACCTCACATTCGAAAAAGCAAAAACCATTCGCAATTTTAATTCATCGAGATTTGGGAAATTCGTCAGGATCAACTTCGATAGTTCTGGATTCATTGCCGGTGCTAATATTGAAACACGTGTACTCGCAAAGGCTCGAGTTATTCGCCAGGCATCTGGAGAAAGATCATTTCATATTTTCTATCAGCTACTCTCGACAAAAGCTGAGATAACTCTTAAAACAGTAAAATACATATTCAAACCTCAGCCTCCAAAAGCTAATAAAAATTCGGTTAAAGATTCGTAGCGCAATATTATCAAATCTGCTGCATCAAGTGTTCTTTCAAGCACTGAGAGAGGTTTACAAAAATTCAATGATAAAAATATCAATTCAGCTCACGACAACTCTAATAATCATCCTTCTAACTTCAATAACAACAATTTAAATTGAAGACAATAAAAACCAACTCTTTCGCCGAAGAGGATTCCCTCTAGCGAAAGAGTAGAGTAGCACGCAATGCGCCCAATATCCGTAACAACGTCAGACTTTAATTGAGGAATCTACAATTAATCTACCATCGGAATCAGCAGAATTTTGATAACTGCTATAATATTTTATGTTTTCAAGAAGTAATTTTAAACCGAAAGATATTTTTATTCATACAAAGCCGAATGGTCCGTGTAAATTTTACATTGAATTGATTTTTATTTTCAAACATTTGGTTTTTTCGCGGAACACTTGAAAGTTCATCGCGGAATACCAGTGTTCCACGAAATACGCTTTGAGAACCAAGGGTGTAACCCATGGTCAGACTGCTTATATAATATAAGTTTATTCTATTCCAAAAAATCATGCACATTTTGGTAATTTTCGTTATCAGAAAAAAGTAAAAAAAGGACTTAAAAATTAAGCATTTTTAAAAAAATTATGTTAATTAGTATTTTTGGAAATATTTTTTTTATCAAATATTCCAAATATGATTTCATATTGAAAGCATTACTTTTTCAATTAGTTAAGATATATATGAATTTTAAACTTTATAACTACAATTGTCGATTCTCTTTATCGAAATAAAAAAAGGATAACAGATAAACTAGGAAAAGGTAAAATTTATTGCTTGAAATACACAGTAAAACTCCTGTTATTCGGAGTGTTTGGGAATGAAAGCATTTTTGATAATCGAATATTTCATTAAAAATAGAAATTTTACCATAATTTCGCATGATTTTTACATGTATTTTGTTAGGATTCTCATTTATAATATGTTTTTACAATTCGTTAAATAATGAATTCATACATACGATTACAAAAGTAAGTAATAAAAATTATAAAAATATCTTTCATTTTTAAATAATTCATAAATTAAAACTAAAATATACAATTTAATAATAAAATACCAAAAAATTCAATCTTTGTCATTGTTAAACCTCTAACTTCATGAATTTTTTCTTTGGTGTAAATTAAAAGTTGTTTAAAATTTTATTATTAAAATTTGTTTATTAAAATTTGTTTATAATGAATAGCATTATAATGAAAAGAACTGTCGTAAACTTAAATACTTTATAGAATAAATATTGCAATTATTACAAACTTGTAACTATGTAATTAATATAAACAATTTTACACATTCAATTAAAAAAAAATAATTAAAAAAGAAAAACGTTATATCACGAAATAAAAAATTATTTCTCATGTAAGAGAAAATAAAATTTAAAAATTAAAATTCCGATGAACTGAATGTTGCATAATTGGGAATTTACTGTATTACGGCTGAAATGTCTCAATTAAGGCATGAGATAACAACCAGCAAAGTCATGACATTTTAGGAAATGAAAAAAACTTAAATGATGTTATTATTGTAAAAAAAGAACTGAGTTAATCGTATCTAGAATTTCTGACGAGGAAATTACTTGATAGAAATGCTTATTTTATTTTCGGAATGTACATGTACAGTCGGACTTATGATTCAGTTTTTAATTATCTAATGATTCAAGATTATTATTCTACAAGAATGACACCGATTCTTACTAAATGAATTGACGTGAAATGAATTGCTGTTGGGATATCCTGAGTTAACATCAAAAAGATGCACTTTGGCTAAGGAATTTCCAGAGATAACATCGAATATGGTATTAAGCTATACAGATCTCAAAAAAATACTTGTATTTCAACGCCTACGTTTCTTACCAGTTTCCAGAAAATTCGGTGGCTACGAGATTTTTAAGATGCACTTTATGCAGTTAGTCCAGATGATGCACAATAATAATCGACTGCAATACCCCCTTACATTAAAGAGGTGAAAACGAACTAATAAATCTTAATAGGTCTTTTTCATTAAAATAAGACATTTAGATGATTTTCTGAAATTTTTAATTAAATCTTCTCATTATTTTATTTTTGTTTTAGTGCTGTAATTATTAAATAAATTACGATTTCCCGCGAGTCTCAATATAATAAAAATTATTGTTCAACTCGGAATTATAATCAGAAACGTAAAAATATATAAGTAAAGTAATAATGAAATAATTAAAACCAAAATAAACTACAATAAATTTAAAATGAAGTTTAAAATTCCTATTTAATTAACAGAGAGAATAAATCTACGGAAATTAAATTAATTTTTAGTCAGAATTTCATCGTTTGTTGAAAATAAAAATTATTTGAAAAAAATAAAAAATCAATTTCTGCAATGCCAATCAATTGCGCAGAATCCATTGTTTGAATTATTGTTTTTTTTTGAAAAACAACTGAATTTTTTAATATTTAATTTTTTTTCATTGAAATCAATCATGCAATTTTATTAATAACTCGAGCATTATACAAAAATTAACCACGGTCCATAAACGTTATTAGAAACCCTTTATATATTTGATAAAAAATTTTCAGAAATATTTTAAAGTTTTTAATCAAAATTTCGATTAAATTTTATAACCTTTTTATGAAAACAATATTATCAGCGTTACACAAATCATGATAGAGCAAAAAGTTCATTATTTTTATAAATAACTTAATAATAATTATTATAAAAATACATTTTTTCTTATTTAAGTTATTTATTGTAATTATAATGAATACAATAAGTACTTTATTCAACTATATAAAGATGTATATAAAGATTTCATTACATAGCTATCTTTTATTATATATCGTCACATCGGCAGACTAATGCAGTCAAAAAAGTTGAGTTTTATAGTGCTATCCGGTTCAAGAAATAGGTCATTTGTGAAAAAGCTGGGATGTCCTAAGCACCTAGGTCCCTTCTATAATATCACCTTTAAGGATACACTTTCCTATCCTTCATAAATGAAGTCCTTAATAAATTATCCCATGTATGAATTAAAAGATTTCTAAACGCATTCAATATTCTTAACCAGAAATATCAATCAATAATTACAATGATATTTTATGCCATAGTTAACTCGAACGTGCTAATTACGATTTCATCCTTTTCATCACTTTCATTTCAGACAATAGATCAATAATTTAATTTATTTAACATTAATTTTTAGCGCATCGTTTTCAAATGAAAAAATCTGGGACCAAAATTTGATTTGCATACAAAATTATTGGCCTACTGATACAAATACAACGCACATTGATATTTTTGTTAGTAATTAATTAATAAATTAATATAATAAAATTATCTATATTTAATATCTTCATTATATATATCTCGTCTAAAAACTCGATAATTAAAACAACATTTGTCTATAATGAATTAGCTGTAAAATTTTCTAATAAATATTGTTTCCAAATTGTACTTAATAACTTTGAAATGGTGAATTAGTCTCTACTTTTATTATTTGATCACTATTTATATTTTTTATTTGAAGTTTAGCATAGTCTATTGAACTTTGACAGTCTTATTTAAACCAGTCAATCCAGTGAAGGAAACAGTGCCACATAATATAACTCCACTCTTATGTTTTTATATTTTGCAACGTCCAATCTAGTGAAGGATGATTCTCTAATCTGTGAAAATAATTGTAAATAACCGTAAAATCATAGTTCAGAAATATAAATGATTGCAATAAAACAATTAAAACAATTCTCCTTCGTTAAGATGTTAGAGTAAAATTTTCCCAATAATCCTATTCTGAAGAATTTCTAACCCAATCCTTAACGCATACAACGTACGATCATCGCTTCCATGGATATATTTTTCAAAATCGAGAAAAAAGACAGCCATATTGCAATGAAAATAACAATAAAAACCCACGGGCATCATCATCCTATTTAAATTTTAATACAATATATTTCAACGATACAATATATAAACCGTAATTGAAATGCACTTTGCTAACTTATTTGCAAATAAACCTATCAAGTGTAGCGCATAACTGGGACGATTACACTATGCAAAACTGACGTTACCTGAGAATTTACCTAGAAATTCCATCTTCAATTATTTCTACATTTATATACATTGATGAGACCTAATTCCTATAATCTCTATTCAGTCAAATAGCTTTGTTTATAAATGTAATTTAAATTTCGCAATCAAATCTCATGCTTTAAAATTATTCAGAAAAACAAAAACAAAACAAAAAAATTCTTCATAAACCTATAATTAATGATTCATTTCATTTTGTTACAATTTGACTAGTAAACGGCTTTTTCTCAACACAGAATATTACAGATAAAATTTAATCATTTAAACAAGGGAATTATTTCTTTTGAATAAAACATAAATAATTTATTTTTTGATATTATTTTTGCTATATAATTGATGAAATATTTCGAGTTTATTTAGGAATGGGATTTTAAGAAAATAGCTGAAATATTTTATATTTTTAATCAATTATTTTAAAATGCTAAATATATTTATAAATCTTAGTTAGACACAATTAAATTTAAATCTTCTAACATTTATTAAATTACAAAATATAAATTCAAATTCTTCTATCCAAATCTGAAAATTAAAGCAACTGATAATATAAATAATGTGGTAATTCTTAATATTGATATAGTTATAATTAATATAACAAATATAATTAATTTAATTTAAAATACTTTAATATAATTTAATATAATATGATACAATTTAAAATAAATTTTAATATTCAAATTTAACACAAATAGTTGTTTCAACTATATTATTTTTAAATAGGAGTTTTAGAACTCCTTACAATCTTTATTTAGGTTTTGACTATACTTCATTTATCTCTATTCAACACAAATTTTCGGCAAAGCCTTCATCGAGTATTATTTCACAATCATTTAGTTCACTTTTGCAAATAGTGTAAGGATGACAGTAAATAGTGAAATTATTTACTGTTACAAAACGGCTACAGGCTTATGAAAAAGTGATTTCGTCAAACTTTCCTTGTAGGAATGAACAAACATCAACATTTATATTTATTAAAAAATATTAATATAATATCATTTGAAAATGAAAAGAAATCAGTTGTGAAAATCAAAAGAAGTTCTTATATTAATTGTTGAATCTTGAAAAATAAGTTTAATTTTTATTTTTTTATGTAAAATTTACTTTAAGTTTGTATGTTGTTTATTCGAGTTAGTATGTATTAGTTTTTTTGGCGGAATTGTAAATTTAAAATTGGGTTTGAATTGTGGTCATGGTTGAAGGATTTGTAGTTTGAATTATTTTTAATAAATTAAATTGCTAACAATAAAACGAATTTGTCTTATAAAGAAAACATATTTTAAAAATGTTTCATATGATAGATAATGATTTATCTAGTAGTGATTCGGAATCAGAAGACTTTGCAGCGGAAATTATGAAAATTGATATATATATAGAGAAAATGTTTTTAAAATTCCTCTTGATTATGATTCTCATTGGAAGTTAATTAATGCACTAAAACATTCACAAAAGATGATGGAAGCAAGCGAATCAAGAGAAACTATGCATATTTATTATGCATTGTCCCCTGAAATGTGGATTGATTGGATCAATAATGAAAAGTCTATTAATTCAGACAAATATTTCATACGTGCTCTATTCATTCGTGCAATTGAAGATTATAGAAGTGTCGATGTATGGTTTGAATATTGCCAATTTATGTTAGGATATTTAACTGATAAAGAAGAAATTAGACAATGTTTTGAAGTTGCTAATGCTCAAGTTGGGACTCATTTAACCAAAGGATACTTAATATGGGGAACTTATCTTATTTATGAAAAGTCATTTTTTGTAGATGATGGTAGTAACAAAAGGAACGAATATATAAATTATATTTAAGACAATTATCTCTCTCTTTACAAAGTAATGATGAAACTTAAAATAATTTCTTGAGTGGAATCAAGAGAATAAGGAATGGGACAATCAAATCCAACATTAATAATATAACAAAAAATATTTTTATTACTCAAAAATCTTGGTTGAATAGGAAAATCTATAAAAATTAATTTTTCCGCAAATGAAATCAAAAAAAGAAAACTACCTAAAAAAGCACCATCTAAAAATTACTCCCCAAAAGTGCTCTTGGAATAGTTCACAATCGGAGATTTCAAGTTTTACGAACTAGAATACAAAAAATATAGCCTAGTTATTTATTTTGAAATTTTCTAATTGTTAACCATGGCATAATTTTATAATTCAGTTTTATTTTCAAAGTTTTTATAATAAAAAATATTTTCAAAATTATTATCAAACTATAAATTTTATTAAAAAAATATTTATCCTAAATTTCTAGAAAATATTTCAAGCCAAATAAAAAACTAAAATTAATAATTTATTCTATCTAAATAATCTCTTGGAAATAAACAAAAATACATATTGAGATAATTTTTAATAATTTTTCATGATTTCATTCAAACAACTCAGGTAACGCAATGTTTACTTAATATGAGATAAATATTTTCTTTCTATCTACGCTCGGTCAAATTTCTAGATTACGCAGGAGTTGCTAAACAAGTTCCTTTGCCATGATCCGGGCGAGAGTTGCAAAGAAAAATTTATGTAATTATTCGAATGGAAGTGAAAATAATCAAATTTAGACATTATTTCTCAGAGAATAGTTGAGCATAATTTTATATAATCTTGAAGTGGATTACAACTAGGTAAAGGTTCAATCGGCGCTAATCCATTGAGTTAACTGTGCTTAGCATAGCATAGCCAGCAAAATTTGAATAAAAAATATTTAAAAAAGTTAAATATTTTCAATTTCTTTCATATTATTTTTTATAATTATTTTAAAAATTTTGGTTACAGAGTCCTTTTCATGTATAATATGATAAATTTTCAATATTATGAAAATAATTTTGGGTATTTTATGCTATTTTAATTTATGTTATCAAAGAATTGTTTATTTTATTCTATTTATGTTTATTATTTTGTCTTTATTATATTTTTATTAAATTATTGTCTATTATTTATTTTTGCTATTAACCCCTTAACGCGCATACTCGAATTAACTCGAGCGGCGTCACATTTTATGCCGCTAAAATATTTACACTAGTAAATAATCGAGCATTGAAAATAACTCAATAAAAACTAGGTAAATATTCGTTTTTCTGATATCCATCATTTTAACTCTATATTGCAAGCTATAAAGTTAATAAAATATGACCTTTTAGGACGATGTTTATAAACAATTGCATTTTGTTTACCAAAAAAATTGTGTAAATTGGATATTTAGTGTATAAAAGGTATGTTTTCTAATGATCAAGTAAGGAATATTATTCTATTTGACATTTTATTCTAGTAAAATATATATTGAAAAATGAGCGATTCCGAATCTGAATATGAATACAAAAATTTGTCAGAAAGTGGTTCAGAAGATTCTGATAACTATTCCAGTGATTCTGAAGATAGTTCAGATGAAGATATCGCTGTTGATTGGAAGCAGATAAGTGATAGCCAACCAAATCCATCTCCACCAACATTGTCATTTGTTAGCGCTTCAGGACCGACTTTCTTTTTTGACAATAATTTTGATGTGTTGGAGTATTTCAAATTATTTTTTGATGATTCTTTGATGGATATTCTTGTATTAGAAACGAATCAAGAAAAATTTTATTTTTGTTTTTGAAATTGAGCATGGGTTTTATTTTTGTGAATAAAAAACCTGAAACATTGTAAAGATGCTTTCCTTATAATACTTCAATTCTTAGCGCAGGGCAAATAGAAAATGCATGCCTTTTTATATTATTCACACACACACACATATATATATATATAATATGGTATTGTAATAAGAAACAGCAAATGAAAAATTAAATTCATATTTATTCTATATTCGGAGACTCATAAAATAATAATAAACCAAGGTCTCTAGCCAACAGTTGTTTGTGGTTTGTATTTATCAAAGAAAAAGTGATTTGTAAGACTCCATCAGAGACAACATTAAAACATCCTATAAATGCGTGTTTTTATTTTATCTACACGCAAACTCAAAAATATAAACGAATTAAGGCATAATATTTTCAACAAAATTTGACTATGAATCATATTTATTTAAGGTTTCTTACTTTAAGTAATCGTTCTAAACGTTTCAAAAAGACGTTATCCAAGGTTTGTGTAGTTCTTTAAAAACTATTGATGAACAGATCTATGATTTTTAAAAATTAAAACTCATTATTACTTCAATGCTACTTTTATTATTAAACAGGTTTGACTGCATATATATTGCTTGGTTTTATTAATAGATGTTTTAGTAGGATTTGGTTTCTTGAATTCACGCGTCCCTTTTATTAATCAAGTCAGAACCCTATAAATAGTAAGGTTTATTTATTTTTATATAAAAAGTTCACTGGATTAATCACTATTTACACTTTTAAATGTATTAAATAAACTACTCAAACGATACGTTGAACAATAACTTCTTGTTTTATGCTTCTATAAATTTATCTATTGTTTCTATAATTTCTCTCTAATTTTTCTGGGATTTTTGATATTTTCTGACTTCTTGCTATTATTTTCCTTCTAACTCTGATTTCATAAATTTAGTATAATTAATTACTGCTCCAAACAAGTCGATCATCTTCAAACCAGCGGTTCCCGAAAACTGTAATTATTGATCTAATAATGAAAATGTGTGCCAATCCCCAAAGAAATTCTAATTTACTAATATAATATCAACCTAATAGGTTACCACTACGCATGACCGATTCGGAATAATCAACAAATATTTTTGAATAATTAATCAAATAGTTTTTAGGTTTGTGTTATCTTTACCAGAGAACTTCTACATCCAAAATATTGATTTTTGAATTAATTTTTCTCTAAATTTAAAATTTGAGTTTTACCTACTTTGTATTTAAATTTTTGCACTTTATATTTATTTATACATTTTTATGCAACCCCAAAAATATATCGATAATCATATAAAACTCACCTAAAAAATATTTTATATTAATTTTTTAAAATTTAGTTTTTAAAAACATAATTATGCATTTTCTTTTTGATTAATTAGTCGTTATTAATTAATAAAATTTAATTAAAAAATAATATAACTTACTGTATTTGGTGTTGGCAATTGATCTAAACCGATAGTTTCTGAAATCGCAACAATTTCATTTTGATACAAAACTTGCACAATTGATTTATCCATTGCAATACAATGTATAATTTTTACGACCAAAACCTCTTTTTTTATGTGATTTATTACACTAAATAAAATAAATAATTTTTATTACACAATTGAAAAAAGTCAATTAAATTTTTTATATAATTAAGTAACGTTTTTTTTAGTTTATTTAAAACAATAAGTTAATAAAAAAAATAATTTAAAAAATAATTATAAATAGATAATATAATACAAATCTATTCTACAGAAATACTTCTTAATGATGAATACAAGTCAAACAATTCATTATTAAATATTTGGCATTTTATTTTGCCAAATTAGAGAAATGAGTTAAAAGCAATAATTTACAAATTGCCTGCATTTTTATTTATTTAATCTAATTTTGATCAATTTATATTTTTTAGTTGTTTTATTGTGATTGAAATTTTGTAGCTTTATTAGAATTACCAAAGATAAGAAATGCACTAATTTTATTGAATTACAAATATTTACGAAATAAATGTTTCTAATAATAATATACACAAATAAGTTGGTAAATAAACAATTGTTGTCAAATCGATAAATTTTTGTGAAATATAAAAGGCAGGAAAATAATTTTTAGTATTAATTAATTTCCATTTAATTTTTATTTTAGAAAAATTTCCCTTAATTTAAACAATTTTTGAATACAAATTAATTTTTCAGTTTTCTTTGATTCTGGAGACGTTTGTAATTGTCTGCTGATGAATTATTTACAAAAAACTAAATAAAAAAAATGTTTCTTTAATATTAGAAATGTTTTTCTTAAAGTACTTTATTATTTGCTTATTTCCCTTTATCAAACAAACACTCAACTCATATTATTAAGTAATAAAAATTATTTATCCGGAAGTTTTCTTGAAAAACTTTTATCTAATATGAAATTATAGAAAATTGTAAATACAAAAACAGTTTGAATCCAATAATCTATATCAGAGGGGCCACGTATGTGGCCAATTATAGCTTCATCCCGGTTTCCCATATATTGTAAAGAACCATACTATAACTACATAACACAGAATTGCGCAAACTGAATAAGTTATTTATAATTTTTTAATTTTATTTTTGAAAATTTAATTTCAACATTTTGGAAAGAAGAATTCAGTAATTTTGAATGAAACAATACATTATCGTCCAACGACCAAAAGTTATTGAACTTTACCTGGAAAAAATTTTTGTGCTTGAAAACGTGTACCGGAGATTATTTACGAAGTACATAAATATTATTATTAAGAAATGACAATAGATTGCACTATTTTTTATTAATAAGGAAAACAATATTTTTAAATAAAAATAAGTGTCTTATGCCTTTATTCGAAAAAATAGTTTTTTTGTGTATAATTTATTTTTTGTCTACTAATATCCAACTGATTTGTTTTTAAATTTTCAATCGCAATGGGAGCCGCACAAAAAAAATCTTTATTATTAAAACAAATTAATTTTTAAATTATGTATAAACAATTTTAATTGAATACAATTAACGGTGATGAATTTAACCTTTTCACGGTTTTACACAGGAATTTGTTGGAAAAAATAAGAAAAATTTTTAAAAAATACACAGATTTTGCGGAAAAAATAAGAAAGATTACCTAGTGGATTGTTTTTACAAAAAAATTGAATTTTATTGTGATTTTTTTGCACATACTGTGCAAAAAATATAAAAAAATTTAAAATTAGCAATTCATTTGACAATATTTTTCGGATATTTAAAAAAAATTTTTGTAATTAATTTGTGATTAATTTTAAAATAACTTTTGATTTTAAA